>CM077579.1:3988877-4489000 GCA_039657325.1 Stephania cephalantha
TTTGTTTTTTTATCTGTTTCCCATACAATAAAAACGTGGCTGAGAAATTAAAAAAAAATCTGGTGATAAACCATCCAGCACTATTTTATAACTCAGAAAAGTTTAATGTCATACATTTTTTAATATTTTTTTTTTTTTGTAAGAGTTGCTTTTGAGAAAAAAAATAAAAATGTCAAAGTTGTTTGATTAGTCAGACGAAGATAATGTTGCCCATTTTGTGTCTGATGACAGGACATGAGTTTGTTGTTTGATTGGTCTAGGACAAAAGAAGATTTAAAGGAAATTATGGGCCTTGAAAAGTTTATTAATATGTGCATTGACAGCATGCATTGTGGTGGTTGCTGAAGATTCACATTTTGCGATGTATATTCTTCAGAATCTCCTTATCTTTGGCATCCATGCTGGTGGGGTATATTGTGTGGTGCTCACATTTCCTTAAAAGCCTTTTTAATATATTTAATATAAATAAAATTCTATAATACTATTTATTATATTTGTTTTTTAAAAAAAATAACTTTTGAAGGCTACCATTCTTTTTCTTCTTCTTTTTTGGGCTTCTGGACTCATTTCCTGCCATTGCTTCCTTCCCACCAACAACCAACTCATTCAACATATATTTACCAAGAAATTTAATTTAGTTTACTAATTGAAACTGAAAAATAAAAAATAAAAATAAATGAGAATTATATTATTTTTTCATGCTATAAGTTTTTTTTTTTTTTTTTTTTTTTTTTTTTTATATGGTACCTAGTTGAGAGGACTATGCAATCCTCTATCTTTAAGATTACTTTGAATCATAATTTTGATGATTTGATTGATAGACACACTTACCAAATGACCGGTTTGCCCTCATTTCTTATTTAACAAATGACGAGTGAACTGCTTTATTCAGGAGGAAACTTTTGTAAGTTCACATACTAATGCAAGCACATTAATCAAACCCTCAATATACTCCCAAGCGAACAAGTTCTCTAAAATAGACATATTTACACCGAAGTCACAATTATGTATATAAGCTAATCTCATTATTAAAAAATTATCGGTATTTCAACCGAACATGACATTAGACTCTTACAAAATTAAAGAATAATAGTATGTTGTACATTATGCTTAAACGGTCCAATATGGCTGCACCATGCGATGACATGGTCAGAAGTTGAAAAAGTTGATTAAATTATTAAAAGATTCTTTGCTATAACAATCTTAAACTAGCCAATATAATATATTGAAAAAAAAAAAACTAGCCAATATAATTAATAATACAGTTACAATTAAATACTGAAAACCAAGGATACTAAATTATTTTTCTGCAAAGAAAGTCTTACCTAATCCTGTGTTATTTAAGATTGATTATGATTTTTTTTAGATTGTTTATAATTTTAACTTCATTACCATCAACAAATACTATAGCCTGTAAAAACTTGTACTCTCATCTTGTCATTTACTTGTGTTATACTATAAAAATAATATTACATTTTTTTGATATTGTGTTCAAAATTACTTTTTAACTCTTTCACAAGAGGCACTCCATACATTACGAGAGATATGCCTTGAAAAAAAACAAGAAATTCGATTCTAAGACTTCGTTACAACCCAAGTGAACAACTAGAAGTTCCATAATGGTTGGTAAAAACCGCATATATATTTAATCTAATGCTAAACTTTTTTTTTGAAAATTAATTCTAAACTTTTTTAAGGACAATATATATATTTTTATAGCTCTCAGCCCGAGAACGTGTTCAACAAGCTAATCATAATAATAACAATTAGAATAAAAAACCATTATCTATATCTACATTATCATTGCTATTCTATTAGTTCAAAACTTATTATAAGTCTAAAAATGCCTTCAAATGTATTTTTTTAATTTGCTTAAGAAAATTTTAAAAAGTAAATAATGAGGGTATTTTTGGAAAATAATTAAACTTATTTTTAGTTAATTTTTAAAATCGAGGTCTATCTTACTTTTCTTTATTTCACTCTACTTTTTTCTCAATTCAATTAAAATATGATTTCAAAATGTTTTAATAAAAACTACATATTTAAAATATATCCAATTAAATTGTTAATTCTCATTTCAATATCGCACATTTAAAGCATTTTTTTTCATGCCTCACCTGCTAGTATATATATAATATATAACATGCATAGCAAAAACGCTGCTATGATGTATGTGCTAGTACTCTCGTCGTCCTTACAATAGATGCTTTGACTTTTTGATGCACAATTATTATGTGTCGTTTGGACATACATGCATCAACAAGTACGCAAAAAAATTGTGGTGGCCGTAAGCATAAGGTGGTTCATATGCAATGGTGTTCCAGCAACTAGTGGTCATGGCGGTTCCACGCATGGCATGGTGAAGTTGTGGTGGTTTACTTATCTATTTTTCACCTCTTTGCTAGGGTTTAGTTTGATTTCAGGATTTAATTTTTGCTTTATTCTAGGTTTAGTTTATATTTAATTTAACTTTATCTCCTCGAGCTAATTTTTCGCCAAGTAGTTATCTTCATTTGTGGGGTAATTCTTACCTTTTGTAGAGTTTTTTATAAGTAAAAAATAATTTTTGCACCCATCAAAGTTTGAATCCAATACTTTTTACTTTCAAATTTTATACCAAATTATTAATTAAGCTACCCAATTGATTGGTTTTCTTCTATTTTGTAGAGTAATTCTCCCATTTTAATTAAGATAGCTACCAGCTTCAGCATGCAATGTCGTTGTCATATATTTCACTCATTAATTGTACCTTTTTAAGCTTCAAAAGAAACAACCGACTTCATTGGCCTCCATTCTCTCTCTCTCTCACTCGGCGGATCCAAACCTCCGCGCCGCCGCTGCTGCTGACCGTCCGAGCCTCCACGCGCGCGTCTGGCGTGGCGTCGTCGCACCCGCCGCGCGTCGTCTCCCATCGACAAGCCGCGTCGTCTCCCACCGACGAGCGCGTCGTCGCCTGCACAGCCGCGCGTTGTCCGGCCCGACCTCACACGCGAGCTCGCCACTGTGAGCTCTGCGCGCCCTCCTCGCCGGACTCTCCATTGCTGGCGCGCTTGCGCCGGAGCTCCTCTCTCACCGTCGTCCTTCTCATTCGCCATTTCTCTCTCTCTCTCTCTCTCTCTCTCTCTCTCTCTCTCTCTCTCTCTTCTCGCGGCGGTCGAATCTCTCTTTCGGCGGATCCGGTCGCTCGACAGATCTGGCGAGAGAGGCGACCGGATCGACTCGGGTTCTCTCTCTCGGTCTCCATGCTCTCTCTCTCTCTCTCGTCATTTCCGGTCGTCGGCCAAATCCGGCAAGAGAGCGATCGGATCTGGCGGGGTTCTCTCGGCCCCATGCGCGCTCTCTCTCTCTCGGCGGTCGGATCTCTCTCTTGGTCGACGGTGGTGGATGATGGGCGGTGATGACGACGACGTCGTCGTCGGTGGCCATGATCACGACAACGGCGGTGGTCACATCCGAGGCGGCAAGTGGTGGTAAGTGGTGGATTGATGAAGAATGGTACTTAAGTCTTTTTGTTAGTTTGGTCTGGACTCAATGAGTCCACCTAGCACTAAATTGAATAAAAAACAATGTAATTAAGATAGTTACGAGATTCAATGAGCAATGTAGTATCCATTATTTCACTCATTAATTGTGCATTTTTAAGCTTAAAAAAAAACAAAAAACCTATTTAGACTTTTTGAGTCCGAACTCAAAGAGCTTTTACTAGTAATGAGAGATATCTAATTAAATAAAAAGACTAAATTACCCTCATCTCTAACATCAATACACATAGACATATGCATCTCCTCCACCGCCACAGCCGTCGCCGATCGCCGTTTACTGCCGCCAACCGCCATCAACTCCCTCAATTAGATAGAACACACATGTTGATTGAATATATTGGTACATAAAAATCATGCCTATAAATGTAGTATACATTTCGAACGGAGAATGACCGGCCTGACACCGGCCCACGTCGCCGGCCTCCGCCGCCTCTCCGCCAGAGCAGCCTCCGCCGCCGCCACCCCCACCTCCTCCACCGCGCCCAGCCTCCCCTCCTTCAACAACCTCGCCCACAAAGTCAGCACCCACCTCCGCAACTCCTCCATCCCCGTTCTCCCCGGCCTCTCCGACTCCGAATTCGCCCGCGCCGAGGCCGAGTTCGGCTTCTCCTTCCCTCCCGACCTCCGCGCCATACTCTCCGCCGGCCTCCCCGTCTCCCTCGGCTTCCCCGACTGGCGCGCCCCCACCGCCTCCCGCCTCCAACTCAGCGCCTCCCTCAACCTCCCCATCGCTGCCGTCTCCCTCCAAATCGCCCGCAACTCCCTCTGGCCCAAATCCTGGGGCCCCAAACCCTCCCACCCCGAAAAGGCCCTCCGAATTGCCTGTAATGCCCTCAAGAAGGCCCCCCTTTTGATCCCCCTCTTCGACCACTGCTACATCCCTTCCAATCCCTCATTCGCTGGGAACCCCATTTTCTTCGTCGACGAGGACCAAATCTTCTGCTGCGGATCCGATCTCTCTAATTTCTTCGAGCGCGAGTCGCTCTTCGTCAGATCGGATGACAACACAAAACATAGGCATTTTATTGGTTCCACATCGAATCTGCACCATCGAAGAAGCTTGGATTCAAGTAGGACGCCGAGATGGGTGGAGTTCTGGAGCGACGCCGCGACGGATCGAAGGCGAAGAAACTCGAACTCGTCTTCTTCGTCTTCGTTGTCCGTGGAGTACCATTTGGCTATTGGTAAGCAAAGGGACTTGTGGCATTGTATGGACAACATGAGGCACGTCTCCATCACCTCCTCCATTGCTACACTCCAAAAGTCACCTACCCAAACTCTCTCGCTCTATCTTTCTTCCGGCCAGATCTGGCCATACTCTCTAGCCAGATCTGAACAGGAGAAAGGGAGAGGCTGGCCGGAAGGGAGGAGGAGGGTGGCCGGCGGTGGATGATGACGCGGCGTTGTCGATGGTCGGTGCTCACGCGTCATTAGCGTAGACGGTGACGACGGTGAGTGGTGTAGGTTTGATTGAAGATAATAAATTTGCATAAAGGGTATTTAAGTCTTTTCGATTCTTTGAGTCCAGACTCATTGAGTCCATTTAGCATTACCCTAAAAAAAATTGTCCAAAAAAAAAACAATGTAGATGAAAATTAAAGTTATCTCGATACACAATTTAAGGGACATCAATCACTTCGTCAATGATTGTGCAAATAAATGCCACTCGATCGTTTTTCTTGAGTAGAACTTATTTCCAAGAAGATGGAGACACTGCTCCATTACATATTTTTGTTTTATGCAAATATTTAGTATATTTTTGTCTAAAAACACAATCAACACAATTCAACAAAGTATGTCAATCAATCTTTTCTCTTTTCGTACATTCATACCTCAATTTTTTTTTTTTGGATAAATAAAGGCAATACTCATTTTGCACTCACCACGATTTGAATCCATGACTTTTCACTTTCACATCCCATATTAAATTATTGGGTCATTCAATTGGTTGGTATACCTCACATTACAATACATGTGATCTTTTAAAAATTACTCAAAAGTTATCAATCAATCGAGTGGTCTAATGATTTGGTATAGAATCTGAAAGTAAGATGTTATGGATTCAAACCTTAGTTATTCACTAAAAAAAGGCAAGCTCTATCCTTCAAGAGATTTGGTTCGATTTTTTTTTTTGAAAACTCCTCCGCTAAATATTTGTTAAAAAAATGAATTATTTATAGGATAATAAACTTATGTGCGTTGGAGTCATCTTAGAGCATCTCCAATGATAAATGTGGATTGTGACTGTGGATTCATGCCACATCATCACCGTGGAGGGAATGTTCATCATACATGGACTGAATAGACATTGTATAGTCAAAATGATATACAATTGGTACTATGGATTGCACCTTCTATCTATGAGGTAACAACTTTTTCCTCTTTAACTTATTAATTAAATAATAAATAATTATTAATTGATTATACATAAAAAGAATATTATACGTATGAAAAAATCAATAACTATTTTTTGGAAACAAAATATGAGTTGTTTGTATTTATCTTTTTTTATAAAGTTTAAAAAATCATTTGCAAATATCTTGTATCTGTATAAAAATAAAAACTAAAAAAGATAAGAAACATAAAGTATATATATATATATATATACTAGTTTCAGGACGTGCTACGCACGATTGACCCGCTCGCTTCGCTCGCGGGAATTAATTTTTAAGAATTTATTAATAAAATTCAAAATTGTAATTAAAATTTAAAAATTAGAAATACAAGTACATTTTTTAGCTTATCAATATTCTCTAATGTGATTGAGATAAGATGTGAATGAAAAAACAAGCTAATCATGCTATGACATTACTTCCTAAAAAAAAAAAAAAAAAAAGGAAACAAGGAAAAAAAATACAAATGGTTTGACCCATCGATTTGTAAACACTTGCTTGTGGAGATTACGTATAATTGTACATAAAGTTCAATCTTTACATCAAACTCTATAGATAGAAAGGATAACTTTGAAATTATGAATGTAAATAATTGAATTAGATGAGATTAAAGCTTTAGACACCTTCTTCTTTTTCACATGATTAATTATAATTTTTTTCATTCAAATTTCTTCTAGGTTTTGGGTTTGTTCCCTCCCCCAACACCTTCTTCAAACCACCTTCTTCTTCTCCCTCTCGGATTCTCTATTCTTCACTGTTTATATATATATATATATAACTGAATCTTCTCCTCTATTCATCACACAATCAACAACCAACCACAACAACCCTCCCAATTCCAATTTCAAATTCATAGGCAAAACCAATTTCTCAATCACTAAAATCAAAAATCGAAATATTATATCACCTTCAACTTGTTATTCAACAACGCCACCAACACTTACTAGCTCTCCTTGAATTTGATCTCCAACCGAGAGAGAGAGAGAGAGAGAGAGAGAGAGAACAATGAGGGTTTGGGTGAGAATGATGAAGATGATGACCAGTGGTATGCACCCCCTTAAAACGTATCAAATGGTAGCATGCAATTCAAGCTTTCAACAGATACAATGTTCATATAAACCAATTTGCCCCATAAACAAGTGTACACTCCAATTTAGAAGTATCCCTCAATTTATCAACCTCTCCGTCTCCGTGTATTGGATTGATGACAAGGAGTTTGTGTATTGGATTAATGAGAAGAAGTTCGTTCCGAAACACGAGAGTGATTGATTGAAAACTGAGAGAAAGATAAAACCGTGTATTGAATTGATGAGAAGGAGTTTGAGATTGATTTGGAGATAAAGAAAAAAAAAATGTGTGGTGGATTGATAAGGAGTTAGAGTTTGATTTGGAGACAAAAGAAAATGTTGATTTGGAGATGAAAAAAAAAAATATGGGCAAATAGGTAAATTTTATTGTCATTAACAAAATTTGTGATTCGTTTTTATATATATAAAATCAAACGTACGGTTTTATCAAAACAAATGTGGCTATTTTTTAGTGATTTTGTAAAGCGTATGCATCAACTATTATGCAACGCAACGTATATATATGACTTGCTGTTATTTTTTAGTTTTCAATAATGTGGCATAGTACACGTTGTCGATCATACCCTTTAGATTTAGAAAGTGTGATAAATAGTGTCTACTTTTTTTTTATGTCATGTCACTTGCACATTCTCAATCTACATTTTTATTGAAAATTTTTTTTCTCCTCAATGTCTATTTAATCTCTTAATCCACGTCTCCATCGGAGATGCTTTTATAAAAAAAAAAAAATTGAATTTTCTTGGACCAGTAATAATACGAAGTTGTGGAGCCACTGACGATCTAACACGTAAGTTGACCAAATTGACGGATGATGATCTTCCACGTCCACATGGAACACAAAACGAGACAAAAACATAAAGGCTTATGTTATTGATTTTTGTGCTGAGGAGCACGTTGTGGTGGGCGTGTAAGAGTCACATGCATGTGTTGACTTCTAGATTCTTTAAACTCATTTATTGATCCATCTAAGCAATATGTTTTGACGTTCATTTATTATTTTTATTTAGTGCACATGCGTACAAATTGGTTTTCCAACGCTGACCATTCCAACCTTTTTGCTTTAGGTAGCAGTGGACCATGATCCAGTACCACCATTGCTTCCGTACCACTAACAGTCACTCTAAGGCAACCAAGACAAGCCTCTATATGCAAGACTAAAAAGAAAAGGACACCTAAAAAATAATTAGGGTACGGCTACGCACAAATTAATCATACTAGGTGTAAATCACTAAAATGTTTTGATTGTAATTATAAAATATCTTAAATGAAATGACATCCTCACCCTCTCACAATCACTCTCCTGTCATTTTTTCGTCCTCGTTGTGCACCCCATATTGATCGAACATTGTCTTTAACGATCCCCTCCGACAACCGGCGAGGACGACTAACGAAGCAAACGTAGAGATTTCAGAGCACTGTAAGTCTTTCTCGTCACAGTTGATGTTGGTAAATGACGTTTTTGGTCGTTTTTGGTATGGAGTTTAAAGTGTTTGAACAAATTTTTGTGTATTGATAGGGATTTGATTTGTGTGTTTGTGTTGGTCGTGGCGATTTACCATAAGTAATGGAAGCTGGACATGAAGGAGAAATGGATATCAAACATGGAGGAGAGGTAATTGTTAAGTAAGCAGTCGATTTTTTTTTGTATATTGAAAACCTCGGTTTAGTCAATTGTTTGGCACGCAGGCCGAACAAAGGTCATTTGTTCGGCCAGGTACGTGCGATTAGATTGATAACCTAAAGAGTTTGGAAAGGTTTGTTCGGTAAGTTTCAACCGAGACAGAAAGGTCTTGCTTTGGTTTACACCAACCGAGATAAATTGTTCAATTGGTCAGGTTTAACCGAATAGAATGTCTTTATTCGGTCTGAAGAGATCGATTGACGTGAAATGGGAAATTTATGGTATTTTGTTGTCAACCTTGTTTGAGCATATAATTTAATACAGTTATGAACCATTTTACAGACAAATTTGGATGATACCGCATATTTTGACTACACTGCAGACTTCATAATAGACATTACATTTGGAAGTAAGGTTGAGGCGTTTGTGAAATTGGTTCAAAGTCGGGGATATGATAAAGGGTTCGTTACTATCACGAAATGGTCTAATTTAGGGGGTGATGGTTGTCGTCGTGGAAGTCAAGATGGGGTGCGAGAGGTCGGGTAGTTATAGAGGTGATGTCCAAAGAGTTGGAAAATTGAAAGGTAATAGAGATGTGAACATTGTGAAGCAAAGAATTGTGTCTGATGAACATGGGGAGGTATTGAAGGGGACAACAAGGCCCAAATGTGGGACCAAAAAATGTGGTTGTCATTTTGCAATAAATATCAAGGAACACGAAGATCGGTTATGGCGTGTGACATTAGTGTGTGGGCGTCATAACCACGACATTGGCTCTCATATGGAGGGTCACTCATACGCAGTCGATTACAACCGGAAGAACGTGAGGTTCTAGTACAAATGATGGATGGAAATGTGAAGTCTCGGGAGATTTTGGACACAATAAAGAAGAGGGCAGAGAACATGAACGTACATCAACTATGCATACGATATACAATGCAAGGCAAAAAATCAGTATTGATGAGGCTGGAGGGAGATCACAAATGCAAAAACTTTTGCATTTGCTTGATACAAAAAACTATATCTCGTGTCATAGGAAACTGGAGGGAACGGATGTGGTGACATACTTGTTTTGGGCTCATCCGGACTCCATGAAGTTACTAAGATGTTTCCAGTGGGTGTTGCTATTCGATTGCATGTACAAGACCAATAGATATCGGATGCCTTTGTTAGAGATCGTTAGTGTGTCGACTGGGTTATCGTTTGCTGTTGGTTTTGCATTTTTGTCATCAGAGAAGAAAGACAACTACATTTGGGCGTTGAAGAACGTTAATGACCTTATGGATGGATGGTCCAAACCATATGTGATACTTATTGATAGGGAGTTGGGATTGATGACAACAATTGAGATGGTATTTCCCATGTCGACTCATCTTCTATGTACTTGACACATTAATAAGGGCGTGGCAGCAAAGGGCAATTTTTTTTCAAACGGAACAAAGACTTCAACCTTTTCCTGACTCGATGGAATGACGCGAATTCCGAAGATTTATTTTACATGAGGATGTCCGATTTGGCGTCCGATTATGCTTGTTTACAAGGATTGCTTGATTACTTGATGGACACATGGGTAAGGGAATACAAAGAAAAGTTTGTAAAAGCATGGACAGACCATACATTGCACCTTGGACATTTTAAGACCGGGAGAGTTGAAAGTGCACATAATGCACTTAAAAAACGTCTTGGAAACTCTCTAGGGAATTTCGAGGACTTGTGGCGAGCTATTCATAGTTTGGTTGAAGGGCAACATATTGCTATCAAGGCGTCTTTTGAGACGAGTCTGAATGTTGTGCAACATGGGTTTGGTCATTCATTGTACCGTATGTTGCGAGGTTTCGTTTCACAATATGCGTTAGACAAACTTCGCACTGAGGTCGAACGCGCAGAAGTGGTTGGTACCGATCCAATAAGATGAAGTTGTGTTTTGCGCATGACTTACGGTCTTCCATGTGCCCATGAAGTTGCAAGTCATCAATTGAAGGGTTTGCCAATACCACTTAAAGATGTTCACTTACATTGGAAAAAGTTGAGCATGAATCCCGAGCAAGCTGTGAATCGAACGGAGTACAATTTTAAGGAGGAAATTCAAAAGGTCATCGAGAGGTTGCAACTGTGGATAATGAGGACTCGCGAATGAGGATTGTGCAACAACTCCGTGAGATTAGTTGTCCATCATCATCATCATTGATGGTGCCAAAGGAGAAAATTAAGACAAGGGGAAGAAAGTCATCAAATGCATCATAACCATCTAAGAAAATAAAGGTTATTAAGGCCAACGAGAATGAGGCTTCCACCAAGAGAAATCCATCGCACCATGAGTATGTCTTCCAACCGGAATTGATACCGATGAATCCTACACTGCAAGTGTACGCGAAAGAGTGCATAGAACTCGTACCTGCATGCAAAATGTTATTATGGAGACTTATCGCGGTGTCGCCCCTGAAGGATATATTGGTTATATTGAGAGGGTTGATGATGTAAGGGGAGATGACAATTGTGGTTAACGCGTTGTCACAGCGGGTTTGGGACGCAATGAAGACGGTGCATGGGTACAAGTCCGTAATGCTCTGTACTGGGAGCTTCATGACCACAAAGATCTTTGGTGCTCAATCTCCGGGAGCGATCATTTTGATAAAATTATCCGGTCCGTGCAATGGTATGACGAGAACAAGGATGCTCATTTGGACAAGTGGATGTGTATGCCTGAAATGGGTCTCGTGATTGCTACATGTTACAATGTCATTATAGTGTCTCTATCATCCTCCAACAGTGTGACATTTCTTCCACTTTGGGACGCACCACCATGAAATTTGACTGACTGGATTGTAATTGGGATTACACATGTAAATGGAAATCATTTTGTGAGGGTAAAGTGATTAACTTTATGACTTTCTTTACTAGTATCTGAGTGTCTTTGTTGTTTACCCATTTTTTGTTTATTCGTATTGGTATTGTTCAAGCCAAATGCTCGTTTTCCTCAATTGTATCCTGGGTGGGATAAAAATATACCACATCGGCATTACCATGGGCCGAGAATATGAATTGGGAAGACCAACCATTTGCTGTGCATTCTCTAGACGGTCCTCCTATTACCGTCGACTTGGGTACAACTTGACATTATCATTTTCGAAATAGCATAGGTTTTTGTATATCATAGTATAGACCGTATATTCTTGTTTAGAAAAGACGTTCGAAAAACCCGTAGAGAAGATGTAATTCATCCTATCGAAAACGCTCATTTTTTGTACATCCGATGGATGACGTATTATTGTAAATGTCACTTAAGTGTAAATACTTAGTGCACGCAGTTCAAGTAATGAAATACATAGTTTCTTTTTCGTGTTCAATGATTCCATTCCATTTAAATTTCTTCTGATCGGTCGACAACATTTACCTAAAAATGAAAACTCGGTCGCCAAAAACTGAGCAAACCATGTATATGTAACCAACATTTTTCATTTGGTATATACTAGCCGAGTGCCATTAGTTAGCTCAGTAGTTTGTAGCCAACATGAAATAGTTAACTTGGCTAATACATGCCAAATAGGAAGTACAAACGACAAATGCCTTTACTCGGTTGTTGGCCACCGATATATACCCAATTAACTCGATTTAATCTGATCGAACAAGAGGGTTAAACAAGAGTTCAAGTAACTTGGGCAATGAAGATCGGGTGTTCTCAATTAGTTCGGTCATTGATGACCGAACAATAGATTTAAACCCAATTGAGAACATACAATCAAAATTATAGTTGAATGCAATGTAGTAAATAAACCCACTTTGTAAATATAATTACTCAAAAACAAAACATAATTCATGTACAATTATATTGTTTGTAATTGTTCAACAACTCTCATATTCTCGCCTTCTTCCTCTATTGTTGCGAAGGTGAGGGAGCCGATGTCATTGGCTTGCGCTTGGAAGAAGGTGCACCTTCAACTGGTTTTCTAATGGGTTGGGAGGGTGTAGGAGAACCAAACATCGTCATGAGCTTCAACGCATCATCCGTCATCTTGACTGGTGGTGCCTTATCGGATTCACGATGCGGTAGGCCTTCCAAGCCTTTATGACATCGACAACCTGTCGAACGCGCTAGACAAATAATGGAACAAGATTCACATCAATAAAAAATTATGCATTTCAAATTATAAGCTCAGACAAACTAAATTTGTAAAAACAAATAAACAACTCACGTCATAAATGTCGACTTCTTCGTTGTCGATCATTTGTGTCCCTCGGATTTTCAATGAATGGGTGGGAGATGTCCTTGAACCAGGCCATGTAATCATCAGTCGTATCCCATGGAACTGTTGCGCGTGGTCCCCTTGATCTTGCCGCCAATAAGTGATCTTGCCAAGACTCCCAATTCTCAGGTTGGAAACTGTACTTGACGACGTAACTTTGGGCCACCTTCCCTCTCTGTGCTCGAATTCGAGTGCAAGGTGTTTTAGAGATTCCTTGCACGTGACCCATTTGCCACAAGAATCTATCCGGGTTGTATGACTCAACTATCCTGAAATATTTGATTGTTCCCTTATAGAAGGCTGACTCATCGGAATCCTCATCTGAACGGATACTCGAGTACAGGTCCCACGTTACCTACAAATCACAGTAGGAATCAATATCAGAATGCACTTAAAAAATGTCCTTGCACGGTCCGTGTGTTTCGAACTAAACCACTTAGCTCGGTAAGGGATGAACGAACATGTGGTGTTCGTTCGGTGACCACCAACCGAACAAACGAATTCAACATAAACGACGTCAAAAAGTGATACATACAATCAATGATAAAACCAAACATTGTGCATAGGTAAACCATTTAAGAAATCGCAAGTTAGGGAGACAACGCAAACCATGTTCGAACGGTATTTATCCAGGGCTCGGCGTGTCCTTTGGCCATGTTCAGCAAGGCCTTGCTCTACCTTCACATCCCACCTATATACACGCGGTAGGGTGTCAACATACATGTGGTTTCGGCGTGCTTCATGAAGGTGCATATCGAAATGCTCATACACCCAACCCTGCAAAGCAATTACAAAAACAAAGCCACTTAAACTGAAGTTAGCAAAACTCAAAGGATTTATAAAAAAATTATACCAAACTAACCTCGAGCAACATCATATATCTCGCAATCTGGCATACTTTAACCCGAGTCCCCGACCCAAGTTGACGATACAAGTAAGCCAAAACCACAACCCCCAAATCATATGTATGAATCTCATCCAAGTTCTCCACGAGCTTGAGAAGGTTAACATGGACCAACGTCGAGGTCTTGTCAATAAAAAGCGTGCATCCTAACAAGTACCATAGGTACGCTTTGGCCGTGCACTGAACCTTGGGCATTATCATCTTCTTGTAACGACCATAAAAAAAACCTAACTCGTGCCACGTGCCATGTCAGGGTCGTATGTGGGATCCACTCGTCGTGATTCGTATGTCCAAATCTCGGGTGTAGACACCGAGGTATGCTATTTAAAATAATTAATTTCAGAAATGTGTAGGTAATATCTTACCTCGAGTTTTGTGTTAGTTGACAGTAGTCAAGGTTGAGCTTGGGTTTAATTTGGTGTAAGCTTGGTTAAATATGACAAGAGAATTAGTTTGTGAGAGTTGGGTATGTCATGGACGAAGTTAAGATTTTTGGGGTTTTGGCGTGACCAAAACTAGTATTTTGGACATTTTATGAAGATGTACTATTTTGTTGAGAGTTTGGTTCAATTTAGTGGAAAACGGGATCGAAAACGAGCACCGAAAGTCAAAACACATCAAAATAGGACTTTCGGGAATTAATAAATATATTAAAACCATGAAATGAAAATAAAAAAGAAAACTCATTTGGTTTCAATTGATTGAACGTTCATTCGAACGTTCCCTAAACCCCTCAATTTGGGTTTTCGCTCGCGGAGCTTCCGACTTCCGATTTTCACCCGGTTTATTTTCGCAAAATCATAGAGGATCGCAAGACGGTCAATTCGAGCTAAGTTTCCGCGGCAGAAACGAGGTATTCAGTAATTTGGTAAATTCTTAATGTCGGACATTTTTCCTCAATTCAATTTGAATTCTCGCGATTTCTCAATTTCTTTCGCGGGGTTTCGATAAAAATTGGTATGAATTGTTGTTAATTGGTGTATTGGATTGATTTCCGTCAATTTGGGATAAATTTCACCGACGTGGGTTAGGGTTTTGATGATTTGAATTAATGCAATTCAGTTGATAACTGTTTTGGAGATGTTTTATAGTTGATATTGATTTATATTGGGTTTTCGGATGACTTAATTATACAATTTGACTTCACGAGCGGTGAAAATATTTTGGTCTTAGTATCGAGTGGTTTCGTGGCATTTATTATTGAGTTTTGAGGATTTGGAGACATTTTCTAGTTAAGAATAAATAAAGTTTGTCAAGTTGACATGTTATATCAGAAAATTCGTAACTTCTCCGTTTGTGATCCGATTTGATTATTCTTGGAGTCTATGGAAAGTACGTCATGAGCACTACAAGTTCCTTTTTGGTTGTCATGACAAATCATGAGGTTTTCAGAGTTAAAACCGTAACTCTAGTGGGCTAGTTGATAATATTTTTAAATTATTATAAAGTATTATTTTTAGAAATAGCTCTCGAGCGTACTTCGGTCGCAGTATTTTTATGGTTTAAGAGTTTAGTATCCTACTGTCGTTACTTACCTGGGCTAATCATTTATGTGTTTGACTGAGTGCAGATCTGCAATCGAGTAAGGGAAAGATACCAGTACTAGGAGATCTATTGTGAGGACTTTGGAGCGGCCTTCTCTCTCACATTTTTGTAGGTTTTGTATTACTTATGTATATTATTTTTGTCACATGGGATATATGGGTTTTGTGAGATATTTTAATACATGGAGTATATGCGAGGTTTTCCACACTCTAGGTTGTCCTGACCGATTAGTGTAGAGTTGTTTAGATTTGTTTAAGTTGAAATCGCTTACGTATAAACTTTGATAACTTACAAATTTGAATAACTCACGATACATAATGAAATATGGTTAGGAAGATTGACTAGGCTTGCGTTGACGTCGCGAGGATTGACTCGGGGTCCACATAAGTCTAGGCCGGGCGGGGCCTAGTTTGGGTTGTGGAACTGGGGCCGTCACACTTCTTCTCTTTCCTACTTAAAGATGACATTGGCTTACGTCCCATTTGCCTTTCAGCCAGACTTTGTTAACTTTCAAGTCTTTCTTTGTCTGTTGCTCGACTTCCTTCTCCGACACGTCGAGAGCCGAACACACCAACTCCACTGCTTCAGACCTGCCTATTGTATCACACTCAATAATTTTTCCCATCACGAGAATCTTCAACAACATCCGCACGTCCTCGAGTGTGATCGACATTTCACCGAACGAGAGGTGGAATGTGTTGGTCTCCAGCTGCCACCTCTCCACAAACGCAGATATAAGCGTCTCGTGTGCCTGCTTGTATGTGCAATTGGATAGTGCACTCAACCTATATGCTTCAACAATACTCTTTTGTCGGCTGGTGTTGTGGTGACACTTGTCTAAATCCCACTGTGACAACTGGAGGCCGTGATTCAGACATCTAAGCAATGGGCGCTCCTGAAATAGCCAAAAAAAGTTTGGTAAAAAACTCATAAACAAATGACTTATATTAATCAAAAAATTAAACAAATGACTAATTGTTAATTGTAAATATCGTAAATATACCTTTTTATTCCATATGGCGGCAGCGACATGATTGTTGAAGCTCGTCAATAACTCATGATTAATGGGCCCACCAGGAAAGGGTTTAGAACTCTCGTCGGCCACCAGGAAAGGGTTTAGAATTCTCGAAGATCGCTTCACCGATGACGAGGCTGACACAGAAGGATGTTGCTTATGAGTGGACTGAGAAGTGCGACGCTGCATTTACTTAGTTGAAGAGGTCATTAACTACCGTACCAGTGTTAGTACTGCCAGAGACTGGACAGGGATTTCTAATGTACACATATACTTCTCATACGGGTCTAGGTTGTGTGTTGATGCAGGGCAGCGGTGTCATGGCATACGCATCGAGACAATTAAAGATACATGAGAAGAACTACCCCACGCACGTTCTAGAGTTGGCAGCGGTTGTATTTGCTCTGAAGACTTGGAGACACCTTCTGTATGGAGAGAGATTCACACTCTTCACTGATCACAAGAGTCTAAAATATCTCTTCACACAGAAAGAGCTGAACATGAGACAGCGCAGATGGTTGGAATTCTTGAAGGACTACGACTTTTCCTTAGAGTATCACCCAGGAAAAGAGAACGTAGTCGCAGATGCACTGAGTAGGAGATCGAGTAGAGATGCTGAGGTGGTCAGATGTCACATGATGCATGAGTATGGATTAATCGAGGCAGCGGCGACAACATGTCAGACAGAGGTTCCTATCGATACTCAGGTGATGATTTGCGTACAGATGAGACTACAGACCGTGTCTACACAGCGAGTGTCGAGAGGTCGAGGTCGGAAGGATCGATCGATTGTACTCGAGATTCGGCGAGTTAGCGCGAGTCGAGTGTACAGATTGGGCGAGAGATGACGGATCAATGTCGAGATACGGGCGGGTTGTGGATACCGAGAGGTACGGAGGCGGAGATGAGATCATTCGGGAGTCGCACCGTTCCAGTTTATCGTACATCCAGCGGGACTAAGATGTACCACGACATGAGAGACATTTTTGGTGGCACGGGATGAAGGCGTACGTGTCTAGATTCATCGGAACTATGGTATCGTCGGCAAGTGAAGTCGAGCATCACGGACCGGGGGATTACTACGGCGCTTCCCATTCCTCGATGGAAGTGGGAAGACATCTCTATGGATTTTGTCGAGGAGGATTGCCGAGACCGCGAGGAGACATGATTCAATGCGGGTTATAGTTGGCGGACGACGAAGTCTGCTCATTTCTGCCGGTGACATCGCATTACACGTTCGATCAACTGAGCGTACTGTTCGAGAGAGAGATTATCAGGCTGCACGGGGAACCATTAACGATCACGTCAGATCGAGATGCTACGTATAAGTCCAGGATGTGGCGGAGTATGCAAGAGAAAGCGATTTGCGTGCGCGCCTACGGTTTATTACGGCTTTCCACCCTCGGGCCATCGACGGGCGGTCGAAAGATTGATTCAGGTCCTCGATGACATGTTGCGGGCATGCGTGTTGGAGTTTGGCGGATCTTGGGCGGAGTACCTACCGTTGTGTGAGTTTGCTTATAACAACAGTTATTAGGCTAGAATTGAGATGGCGCCATTTGAGGCTTTGTATGGCAGACCGTGTCGCTCGCCATCGTGTTGGGCTGAGCTAGAGGATCGGGAGATAGTGGGGCCTGAAATTGTTGTTGACTACACGAAAAAGGTCAAACAGATCCGTCAGAGACTCAGAGGAGCACATGAGAGACAGAAGAGATATGCATATAAGTATCGCGGTGATCTCTCGTATTCCGAGGGAGCCTTTATTTATTTAAAGGTTTCCCCTCGGAAGGGTCTTCAGAGATTTGGGGTGAAAGGCAAGCTTCCACCTGTTGGGTTTTGGGGTTCATACGCAGCGGAGATTACAAAACAGTTTTGACAAAACCCCAACAGATCCGAATCTAATTCCATTAAAAACGTTTAAACCATGAAAAACTTAATCATACCTCAATCGCAATATACCTTTCCGAAGGTTAATCGATCTCTAAGGCGCCGCTAACGACGAACGCCTCTATCGTTGTCCAGCACACGAACGGCGGCGAGATTTGAAGTGCTAGCTTCGAGAGAATACCAAACCTTTTTGTTTCTCTCCAAAATGATCCGAGCATACCAAAAACCCTAAGTCGTTTCTAAAACGAAAATAGAGTTTCATCCTTTTTTTTCTTTCGTATCTGTCTTCTAACTTAAAGCGTCTATTTATACAACCTTGTATATAGACGGTTAAGTAAATTACACATATACCCTTACTTAAAGAAGTATAAGTGTAATACACCACAAGAGACGTTTACGTCATGAATTTTATCACATAAAATTCATTTTTACGAATCATCTTAAAATCTCGCAAAACCATTCTTAGTGTGCGACCAATAGGCTCATACAACGTTGGCGGTGTACCAAAACACATTTTGGTATACAAGTCATGCGATCTCTAGCAAGACATTATGACTACCCAAGTTGTATGAATATCAAATCGATATAACCTAATCAATAGTGTATATAACATCCTTTTGTCACACGATATCCTTTTGATCAAACATAAGGCATGGAATTGTCATCCAACATGTTCAATCGTACTAGTCTCGATCTCTGGTAGATCAAAACATCCAAGTGACATTGATCAATATCAATTCACTTAGACTAGGCCTTTTAACGATCTAACACATCGATGGATCCACTAGATATCTCTCTTTATATGAGAGGGACAAATTCTATCTCGATTACACAACTTCATCACATTGCTCACATGATAACCAATCACAACCTTTATAATCGTCCTAAGTTAAAGACAACGTTTGATTGTGTCAAATTACTTGTGTTCCTAATGTTGAAGTCTCTGCAATCTCAAGTCGGAGGACCTAAAAATATACCTATCATGAGAAACAACTATGACTTAATCCATGTGATGTTCTCATAGCGGTCCTGGTCAAGACTTTGTTCCCTAACAAGTACTCGTGATCTTGATTCGTATCCTATACGTATAATCATCATATGATCATCAATCAAGACTCACACTAGTCTTAATTCATTATAGTTCCCGATATAATGATCGACTAGGGACATTTAGGATATTTATGTAAATACCCATGGATCTTATTATAATGTAAACATACAAATTAATTATAATAAACAATGAAATGAAATCCTCTATTTTATTAACTAAAAGTATTCATAAAGACAGTTAATGGATTGACCTGGGCACATGCCCCATCATCTCCCACTTGCACTAGGGCCAATCATACATGTATCTAATGCCTAATGATCTAACATGACCATCATGTTTTGCTTGTGGAAGAGCTTTTGTCAATGGATCCGCAACGTTGTCTTCGATGTACTCTGCAAATCTTTACGTCTCCTCTCTCAATAATTTCTCGATGAGATGAAAACGCACTCGAGTATATGTTTGGATCTGTGGTGTGATCTAGGTTCCTTGGCTGTGCTATTGCCTCGTTATTGTCACAATACAAACAAACAGGGGTTAGCAATACTTGGAACCACACCTAGTTGAGAGATGAACTTTTTGATCAAACCGCCTCCTTTCTTTGCATCGACGCCGCAATATACTAAAACACATTTGTAGAATATGCCACGATCTCTTGCTTCGAACTTTTCCACCTTCTCGCACCCCCATTCAAAGTAAACACATATCCAGATGCGATCTAAAATCATCTATATCGCTTTGAAAACTTGCATCTGTGTAACCATTTACAACTTGATCATTTTCAAAACCTCCATAGACCAAAAACACTTCCTTAGTCCTTCTTAAGTACTTAAGGATGTTCTTTACTACTATCCAAGTGACTCTCACTGGATCTGACCGATATCTCTTGTAGTGCTCAAAGCATATGATACATCGTTCGAGTGCATAACATGGCATACATGATAGATCCAATAGGCGATGCATATGGAATCTTATTCATACGGTCTCGCTCATCATTTGTCTTAGGACATTGAGTCTTCTTGAGACTTATGCCATGAGACATTAGCAACAATCCTCTTTTAGAGTCTTGCAAATCGAACCTATTCAACACCTTGTCTATGTAAGCACTCGACTTAGACCTATTAGCCTATTAGATCTATCCCTATAGATCTTTATCCCTAGGATATAAGTGCATCTCCTAAGTCTTTCATTGAGAAACACTTCCCTAACCAAGACTTGACATTTTGCAATGTTGGGATGTCATTTCCAATGAGTAATATATCATCAACATACAATTACCCGAGGAAAAACAACTACACTCCCACTGACCTTCTTGTATACACAAGGCTCATCTTCGTTCTTAATAAAACCAAAATCCTTGATTGCTTCATCAAAACGAAGATTCCAACTCCGAAGCTTGCTTTAATCCATAAATGGATCTTTGAAGCTTGCATACCTTCCTAGAATTCTCAGGATGTACAAAACCTTCAAAGTTGTGTCATATACACGTCCTCAAGCACTTTCCATTAAGAAATGTTGTTTTTACATCCATTTGCCATATTTCATAGTCATAATATGCGCTGAATGGCAATTAAAATTCTTATGGATTTAAGCATGGCTACTTGTGCGAAAAGTTTCATCATAATCAACACCTTGAGTCTGCTGAAACCTTTTGCTACAAGTCTTGCTTTAAAAGTATGTACTTTGCCATCCATGTCGGTTTTTCTTCTTGAAAACCCATTGACATCCAATGGTCTTACCACCTTCAGGTAAATCAACCAAGTTCCAAACTTGGTTATCATACATGGATTGCATCTCAGAGTTCATGACACTTAGCCATTTATCTGAGTCTGGTCCAGACATAGCCTCCTGATAAGTGGTGGGCTCATTTTGGTCTATAAGCAACACATCACGACTATCAGTAATGAGAAATCTGAATCTCTCTGGCTCATGTCTTACCCTACTAGATTTATGTGGGCCTTGTGTCACTTGTGGAGGTTCAACTGGTTCGGAACGTTGTTGAACTTCAAGTAGCGGTTCGGTGTTTACCTGTGATTCTTGAACTTCTTCAAGATTTATTTCTCTCCCACTAGTGTCTTTTGAAATAAACTGTTTTTTCCATAAAGGCACCATACCGAGCAACAAACACTTTGTTCTCAGTGGGATTATAAAAGTAATATCCTTTTGTTTCCTTAGGATACCCCACAAATAAACACTTGTCAGATTTAGGTGCTAGTTTTTCTGAGACTTGTCGCTTTACGTAAGCCTCACAACCCCAAATCTTAAGAAAATACAAACTAGGTCTCTTCCCGTACCATATCTCATATGATGTTTTATCAACCGCTTTAGAAGGAACTCGATTTAGAGTGAAAGTCTAGATTTGTAATGCATAACCCCAAAAGGATAATGGAAGATCTGCATGACTCATCATAGATCGAACCATATCTAATAAGGTTCGATTTCTCCTTTCAGAAACTTCATTCCATTGTGGAGTTGCTGGTGGAGTCAATTGAGAGACAATCCCACAATTTCTAAGATGATCATCAAATTCTTGGCTTAAATACTCACCTCCTCGATCTGATCGAAGTGTTTTGATAGTTTTACCAAGTTGATTACTCGCACTTCATTTTGAAACGTTCGAAACATCTCAAATGATTCACTTTATGTTTCATAAGATGTACATAACCATATCTCATTGTTATCATCATTAAATGTAATGAAGTCTTGATAACCTCCTCTAGCCATTGTGTTTATAGGACCGCATACATCGGTATGTATTAGACCCAATAAATCACTTGCCCTTTCACCGTGTCCGATAAAGGGGACTTTTAGTCATCTTGCCCGAAACAAGATACGCACGTTTCATATGTTTCTAAATCAAATGAATCTAGAAGTCCATCTTTATGGAGCTTAGTTATGCGTTTCTCATTTATGTGCCCGAGACGACAATGCCAAAGATAGGTTTGATTCAAATCATTTGACTTGAATCTCTTTGTATTTATGTTAAAGACTGGAGTATCAGTGGACTTTTTCATGCTTAGAATATAAAGACCGTCATACAAATCAGCATTTGCATAAAATATGCCTTTACGAGAAATGGAACATCTATTATTTGCAATAATAAAATCAAAACCATCCATATCCAAACATGAAACGAGAAATGATGTTTCTGCTTTCAAGCATGCACAAAATAACAATTATTTAAAGTTAAAGTAAGTCCACTAGATAAAACTAAGTCATATGATCCAACGACCAGGCGACAACTCTTGCTCCATTCCTACGCGGAGGATGACTTCTCCTTTCTTCAACTTTCTACTTACGGTGAGTCCCCGCACATTTATACAAATGTGAGATCCACATCCGATCTAATACCCAGGAATCACTAGTAGATAAATTAATTTCAATAACATAAATACCTGTAGTGGTAGTCGCACTACCCTTTTTCTTCCTTAGATCTTCCAGATAGAGTTTGCAATTTATGAACCAATGTCCAGGTGCATGACAGAAATGACAATTTCCTTCTTTTTCTTTTGGGTGTTTTGAAGCGAGAACAGTGGGGCTTGACTTGTTCCACGAGCTTTGCGACAGTGCAGCAATGTACTTGGCAACTCTAGCCTTGCCTTTGCCTTTCTTCTTCATTCCCTTTCCCTTTTGGACCATCAACACATTACTGAGGTTTCTTGATATTTTGTTCAGCAGCTTTGAGCATCAAATGCAACTCGAAATTGATTTCTCCATATTATTCATATTGTAGTTCATCACAAATTGTGAGTAACTCTCAGTAATGAATTCAAGATCAAATCCGTGAGCCAACTCTTGGCTTATGGGGAATCCGAGTCTATCAAGTTTGGTCAACATAGCCATTCATCTTCGAGAACATGAGGACTAACCGACGCACCCTCGGTCATCTTGCAAGAATGTAGGTTTTTGACTGTCTCGAACCTTTCTTGCCTAGCTTGCTTTGTTGGAACATTTCCTTCGAGCGTTATAGCCATGTCGTAGGCTTCCATTAGTTCCATGTCCTTCGAAGTTCAGGGAACCATAGTTTCCAAAAGATAATACATGCAACATCGGTAGAATCGTTGACATGCTTACTATGCGCATCCTTCACAAACTTTCGTAGCATTGGGTGGTGGGTCCTCGGGATTGGAGCATCCAGGGACATACAACTTGCGTTCATGCTTAAGAACAATTCTCAAGTTTCGAACCATCAAGAAAGTTAGTCCCAGTATAGCTTATCCTTATCAAGGATGGATCGCGATGACAGGGGATTATTGTTACTTGAAGAGGCCATTGATCTACAATAAAGATTATGCAAAGTTTATTTTAGTATAGAGGAATACACTCCCACTAAATTAACAACCCTCCTAAAACATATTGTTTATTTAGGGGACTAAAATCCATATTTCACCTAATTCTATGACAAATTATGGCATGAAACACGAACTAGATTATTTAGGTAGGTAACAGATTTTACCAATTACATCTTATGTAATTTTTAGATCCTTTTATGAGATACGGACATCTTATGTCTTAGCATGTTTTTATCTCATCATTTGCCTAAAGCTCAAAACTATTTTGATGGCTTTATTAAGTCGGACCATTTTAAACATTTAGGTAACTCTTACCCAACTTGTCTCACCAAGATAACACAATACACCTGGCTATGGCATTTGAAACTATATTAGTGTGATCGAGGCCTTTGACAAGTGTTTAAAATGGATGACATGAGACTTAAAATTTAATATAGAGATTTTATTCGAGTTTTAGTGATTTTTATGTAAACAATGAAATATCATATATTCTATTGATTTGTTCAATCACTAAACAATTTGGAAATTTTTTATACTATTCACTAATAAAAGAATTTCCGTGCTTAGATTAGTTAGGCAGCGGTCCCATTGGCCGCCAATGGACGGGGTACGAGGCGGCGCCCGTTTTTTTTTTTTTTTTTTTTTTTTTTTTTTTTAGAAGACGAATCTCAATTCCGAAAATTGAAATTCGCTATAGAAAATCATATTTTTCGCTGATTTTGCTATACTAAATTTACCCCTTAATTTATCCAAAATTAAGTCAATTAAAACATTTTTAATTAACTCGGGCCCACATCTAACTAATCATCTTATCCTAATCCAATTAGGACTTTAGATATTTGAATCATAGCATATCACCAATAACAAACTTCTCCATATTTATCTCCTATCCAATAGGGATAACGAAACCGATTTTGCTTATATCTCCTAATCTAATTTGTTATCTATCTTTATCAAATAGAAACTTCATAACAAAATAGATATAAAAAGATAAATAAATAATTTCGAAAATTAATTATTTATTTTGGATTTAAGATATTTGAATCCTAGTATATCACCGATAACAAGATTCTTGATATTTATCTCCTATTCTAATTTGTTATCTATCTTTATCAAATAGAAACTTCATAACAAAATAGATATAACAAGATAAATAAATAATTTCGAAAATTAATTATTTGCAATTTCGGTCTTCATCCAAATAATCACAAACATGTAATTGAATCATGAACTACTATCCCAATCGAACCTAATGGTGTCATGGATCATAGAACATGAAACTCAATTCATTAAAATTATTCAAATTAACCTAACATGGTTACTAGCATGTACGAAACTAATTTCAATTAAATCACGAATATATGTATCATATACACAAAACATGATAATAAATCTCACGTAAAAACTTATGTATATCACATATACATCAACTATTAACATGCTTTCAATCATATATCATGTATATATCGAAGAAAACATGCAATGAGTTTAATGGAATCAAACTCAAAGTCTCGATACCATTGCTGGGTTTTGGGGTTCATACGCAGCGGAGATTACAAAACAGTTTTGACAAAAACCCCAACAGGATCCGAATCTAATTCCATTAAAAACGTTTAAACCATGAAAAACTTAATCATACCTCAATCGCAATATACCTTTCGAAGGTTAATCAATCTCTAAGGCGCCGCTAATGACGAACGCCTCTATCAATGATCCACACGACGAACGCTTAGAGATTTGAAGTGCTAGCTTCGAGAGAATACCAAACCTTTTTGTTTCTCTCCAAAACGATCCAGAGCATACCAAAAACCCTAAGTCGTTTCTAAAACGAAAATAGAGTTTCAGCCTTTTTTTCTTTCGTATCTGTCTTCTAACTTAAAGAGTCTATTTATACAACCCTTGTATATAGATTTAAGTAAATTACACATATACCCTTACTTAAAGAAGTATAAGTGTAATACACCACAAGGACGTTTACATGTCATGAATTTTATTACATAAAATTCATTTTTTTGAATCATCTTAAAATCTCGCAAAACCATTCTTAGGTGTGCGACCAATAGGCTCATACAACGTTGCGGTGTACCAAAACACATTTTGGTATACAAGTCATAAGCGATCTCTAGCAAGACATTATGACTACCCAAGTTTTATGAATATCAAATCGATATAACCTAATCAATAGTGTATATAACATCCTTTTGTCACACGATATCATTTTGATTAAACATAAGGCATGGAATTGTCATCCAACATGTTCAATCGTACTAGTCTCGATCTCTAGGTAGATCGAAAACATCCAAGTGACATTGATCAATATCAATTCACTTAGACTAGGCCTTTTAACATCTAACACATCGAGGGATCCACTAGATATCTCTCTTTATATGAGAGGGACAAATTCTATCTCGATTACACAACTTCATCACATTGCTCACACAAGTAACCAATCACAACCTTTATAATCTTCCTAGGTTAAAGACAACGTTTGATTGTGTCAAATTACTTGTGTTCCTAATGTTGAAGTCTCTGGCAATCTCAAGTCGGAAGGACTGAAAAATATACCTATCATGAGAAACAACTATGACTTAATCCATGTGATGTTCTCATAGCGGGTGGTCAAGATACTTTGTTCCCTAACAAGTACTCGTGATCTTGATTCGTATCCCTATACGTATAATCATCATATGATCATCAATCAAGACTCACACTAGTCTTAATTCATTATAGTTCCCGAGTATAATGATCGACTAGGGACATTTAGGATATTTATGTAAATACCCATGGATCTTATTATAATGTAAACATGCAAATTAATTATAATAAACGACAAATGAAATCCTCTATTTTATTAACTAAAAGTATTCATAAAGACAGTT
Organism: Stephania cephalantha; assembly: GCA_039657325.1. Lineage (NCBI taxonomy): Eukaryota > Viridiplantae > Streptophyta > Magnoliopsida > Ranunculales > Menispermaceae > Stephania > Stephania cephalantha. The sequence continues at coordinate 4,015,336 of CM077579.1, forward strand.
AATGGATTGACCTAGGGCACATGCCCCATCACCACCGAGGTACATCGGGTCTTTCATAATTAAGAAACGGGTCGAAAAATTGGCATACGAGCTTCAATTGCCTCCACAGATGTCAGGGGTCCATCCAATGTTCCACATTTCGATGATTCGACTAGCCGAGTCGAAGGCGGACGTGCGACCGAGACGCTGACTTGAGTCGGATCGACTGGAGCGAGGACATCTCTTACGAGGAACAACCCATTCAGATCCTAGATCGGAAGCTACAACAGTTGAGGAGCAAGTCCATCCCGAAGGTACTCGTCAAGTGGCAGTTCCACGATGACACGGAACTCACTTGGGAGCGGGAGGACTACATGCGAGATAGATTCCCGTACCTGTTTGAGTCAGGTAGAACCGTAACTTAAACTTAATTTCGAGGACGAAATCTTCATTTTGTTGGGAATATTTGTCACGACCCAAATCTCTAAAATTCCTTAATCAGGATCATCGACCATCGACGTGGGACCTACAACGTGATACGTACACCGACTGAGGCACGTGGCTGAGGTATATCGTATTTTTGTATTGATGTGTGCCTAGGGTTATGTATTGTGTAGACTTACTAAGTCGGTTTGTACAATTGTAGGCGTCGAGACGAGAGCGGGGACACGCCTCGAGTAGCGTGCAAGCCAGGGAACCGGGTAGTTGGCATTTTTGTAAGTCTTATTTAATACTAATATGAAATAAGGAATTACTTATAAGCCTATGGTTGTGTTTGTTAATGTAAATCAAATTAAAGGCTTATAGTTGAGTAAATTAAATGGAAAGCATAGGATTGGTCTAGAGATATACATTGGCACATCTAGGAACTAGGTGAGTAATTAAATGGTGTCACTTGAGGTTGAGATAGTGGGAGTTAGTGGGACATATGGCAAGAGGTGGACCATTAGATATTCCTCTGGATACACAAATCCATGGAGATCAAGGGTTAGGAAGGAACATCACCTTAATATATAACATTAGTCATCAAATAACATGCAAACCAAATCACTCATTCATTTTTGCTGGAGAAAAAGAAGGAATTGCTGGAGAGGAGTGAATCATCAAGGTGTTGAAGGAATCCATGGGAGTTGATGAGAAATTCTCAAGCTAGGGTGCTACATCAACTAGGTACACATCTTTTTAGTTGAAATTAGAATAAGTTCTGGTTTTAGGCTGATTTCAGATGTTAAATGATTGAGTATTTACAATTGATTTATATATTTGGATTCCTCATTTCAAGCTGATAATCCAGCTATGTTGAAGTTCTTAATTTGGTTTTGAAATCATAAAGATATGAATTTTTGAAGTTGCAACACCAAAACTAGAATTCTGCATGTTGTATTAGGATTTAACCTGGGTAATTTGGTCATAATCTGCCCATTCTAGATCCAAATTGATCCAAACCAGTGGCATTTGAAAGCTTATTTAAAGTGGAATAATTTTGTTTAACTGAAGATATTTTGATTCAAATGCTTTTATGTCCAAACATGCTCTACAAATAGGTACTGGAATTAAAAAGGAAAGTTTTGAAACTAAACTTGTTAAGGGCATAACTCCCTAACTACTTATCCAAATGAGTTGATCTTTTAGTATGTTGTATTTGGGTATATTTTCTGCCTTGTGAACAAAATCACATTTTTAGGAACTATATATTGGGAGAAATAGATTTTTTAAGTCCGCTGGTCGGACTAAATCTCAATTAGACCTATGTTTAGTAAAATCATGATATCTCTTTCATTTTAAATCAGAATTTTGTAAACTAAACCTTTCCGGAAAGCTAAGAGAGAGACCAACAAAATTTTTACTGATGGAGGATTTGGATATTTCGACCATTTCATGTCTAAAAGTGCGTTAAGATGTAGGACTGAAATTGAAACTTAATTTAGTCTTTAGGGGCTGATTTAGGAAGATTGATTTAAATTCTATTGAACCAATTTGAATACACAATAAAAACCACTAAATTGAGCTTAAACTCACTATATTTGAACTAATGAGACACCAAACTCAGGAACCTAGGAAAAGGGTACGGGATAGCGAATACAAGATTTGGAGTATCGGGAGGCCGGTAAAGCTAGGACTTTACTTTGTTGTTGTGAGTATACCCAATGACAACTTTACTTGGCATTTCATTTCTATTAATGGTTGTCCTTGAATAGTCCTTTTAACTATCTTGCCTTTGTATTCTTATATCATGTGTTCTTTGTGTCTATGCTCACTTGATGAGTCTAGTTTGCATGATATCCATTCATTTGATTTGATTCATTGATTCTATCACATGCTATGTATATTCTTGTTGTTTTAAATGTGAATTGAATGATAAATAGCATGCTATTAGGCTAGTGAATATCTTATAAATGTTTAAGATGACTTGTATTCCTTATTTGTTTAGGTGTGTAGATGTGCCTATGCCTTGACAATCCGTACTTGGTATTTCTTGAAATTTAAAAAGTAGTTTTTGCATTTAGGTCACATACTCGATCTAGGTGTGTGTGACTCACGGGGTTAGAGTCCATGGGGATGTCGGCACATGTTACTTGACCTTTGTATGACACTCGGGGTTAGAGTCCCGAGGTGGTCTAACCTGGGGTTAGAGTCCACGAGGTGGTCTAACCTTAGGTTAGAGTCCCCTGGTAACACTTGGGTTAGAGTCCCTTGTGTTATATGATTATTGAGTCGGAGTGACATGTTTCACTTTGACCAGGACCTAAATCACCACTACTTAGCCTAGTGTCAGTATCACTTGTTTAACTCTGGTATTTACTCGCATATGGTTTATTTTACAGTTTTCCCATTTATATGCTTTTAAATACCATTTGATTATTTGGAAATGCAAATTAAACTTATCGTCGGGGATTCTTGTTTTATTCTTGTACTCACCGTCTTTTTTATGACGGTGGATGCGAGCCGTCTACTAGCGGGCGGGCAAGGAGAAGATCGGCGATTATCCATGAGCCCGCGGTGCGTCACTACATTGATTGTAGGTCTTCTTTTGGTATTTTGATTGTATATGTTATATGTTTTTCAGATATTATTTGGGGTTGTATATTGGGTTGAGCGTTAGTTCCCCGACTTGACTTAGACTATTTTACTGTTTCAATGCATTTTGAGGACTTTATATATGTGATGTCATTTCTGGTTTTTCCTAACTTAGGATTTTATAAATGGTTTTTATGCATAAGTTACTAATTGCTTCCGCATAATCAATAAGACTTAAAGCTAATTAATTAATTTAATAAAAAGTTTTAATTAGCTCTAAATTTATAAACTGGTAGGACTAGTGTATTACTTATCCCTGAACACGAGAAAAAAGGCGTCTAGGTTGTAAAGGTGACTAATACGTAGTTAAGTCCCTGCGTGGATATGATTAGGGCTTAATTACGAGATTAGGTCGAGCGATGCCCTAGATTAGGAGAGGGGTCGTCACAGACTCGTTGAGGGAATAAGTGTAGTTTCGAAATAATTCACAAAATTGTGGGGTAATAGTAGTATATAAATTTCAAAATTAGGAGGCAAAGTAGTAACTGGGTAAAACAAGCAATTAAGTGGGGTTTGAATATCCGCGCTTCTTAAAAAGCTATGTCACGTTTTCTCCAATCCAAAAAAAAAATAAATTAATAATAACTATGTAACGTTAATCATGGGTTTTTTTATGTAGACCACAACCCTCGCCCTCTTTATATTTTGGCATATTTACAAATTTTTTTTAATTTGACAAAAAAAATATTTACTATTTTTTTTTCAAAAACAGTTATTTCTTTTTTTTGGTTTGTAAAACATTAACAACAATAATAATAATAATAATAATAATAATAATAATAATAATAATAATAATAATAAGAATAATAGTAGTAATAATAATAATAATTCCATAAATAATTTTTCATTAATAGAGAAAATATATATTAATTGATATTCTTTTGCTACACACGATTGTTGAGGCCTTTAAATCATGAACATCCAAATATAAATTGATACGAATTGACGTATACTTACATAGCAAATGTATGTCTTGAAAAAGTATATACGTTACTTCATAAGTGACTCAAGCACCTTGAATCATTCGAGACTAATGAACTTTGATGGTGCAACCCAAAAAATAAGGATATCGTGTTTTTTTTTTTTTTTTTTTTTTTTTTTTTTTTGATCACAATCCACGCCCTCTTTATATTTTTGACAAAATTACTAATTTTTTTTCAAAAACATTTAATTACTAATGAACCAATTGAGTAGCGCAAACCCAAAAAGTAGGAATTTCCGGTGCTAATCCAATTTAAGGTTGTAATTAGAATTAGTACGGGACTTCAAACTATTGCTAAACAGCATTATCTGAATAGGATTTGATCCACTTTAACCCATATATAATTGGGTTTTTCTAAAGTGGTGTACCCATAAACCTAGCTAGGACATTAAAAGAGCTAATTAATGGATTTCCTATTCAAATAATGCTTGATTTAATTATGTATATAAAAGTTTATGAGAAATCCGAACGAGTGTGGCCTAATGGTAAGGGCGAAGATGAGGTTGTGTAGGTTAAGCAAACGTTGGAATAGTGATCTCTCTCCGCAAGCGATCTCAAGGTCCGAGGGACTAATCAGACAAAGGCCTCATTTGGTTTGTTTTTGCCAACTTACAGTGCGAGTGGAGATAACTCCATTAAGTTAACTCACAGTGTAAGTTCATATTTCATGTTTAGTTGAACTTTAAATTTGCAGGAAAGTTGCAAATTTTTAAAAACAGTGAAATGTTGGAATTTGTTGTAAACTAAGTTGGAACTTGCTAAGAACTAGAGAAGGAAATTAGAAGACTAAGAACTTATACTACTACAAAAGAGAAGAGAAGAAATAATATAATTGGAATGAGAAGTTTTCATTCAACTTGATGTGCTCTTATAATGAAGTTAGTATCCTTTATATAGGCCATTTGGTATGATGACAAATGTGCCTTAGCAATGTGGGACTAAAACATACACCCCATGTACATTGAAATGGTTACAAAGAACATGACAATACACAGAGACCGGTGGAAGTACATAACTACACAATATGTTAGTGTACATGCATGGTCATCCACACTTCACAACACTCCCACTTGGATGACACTTGCTTAGAGATTGTGCCTCGTTAAAACTTCTACTAAGAAAAACCACAAGGAAAAATATAGTAAAAGAAAAAGAGTACACTATTCTCATAAATATTAAGACGGGTATAATATTGTTAAGATTGCCTCATTAAAAACCTTGCTAGGAAAACCCATGGGATAAAACCATAGCTAAGGAAAAAGAGTGCAATACACTAATCAATAACTCCCCCTGCATGTGAACATGGGTGAAACTTGTTCGGTTTCTTTACTTGCAATGTCTTTAAGTTTACGCAAGCCAATACCATATGTAAGTCTTTTAAATGTAAGTAGTTGGTAAGGCTTTTGTGAATAGATCAGCAAGATTATCACTCGATCGGATTTGCTTGACATCAATTTCACCATTCTTCAAGAAGCTCATGCGCATAAAAGAATTTTGGTGAAATATGTTTTGTTCTGTCCCATTTTATGAATCCTTCACTTAATTGTGCAATACATGCTGCATTATCTTCATATAATATGGTTGGAGAATCTTTTATTGAAGACAATCCACATGATTCTTGAATATGTTCAATCATATTTCTCAACCATACACATTCACGACTTGCTTCATGAATTGCAAGTACTTCAGAATGGTTGGAAGAAGTAGCAACCATAGTTTTTTTCTTGGGACTTCCATGATACGCAGTATTACCACATGTGAATACATATCCCGTTTGAGAACGGGCCTTGTGAGATCGAGATAAAAATCCGACATCGACATAACCTTGTAGATTCAATTTTACCCCTCTCGAGTAGAATAAACTCATGTCACTTGTTCCTCGAAGATATCGGAAAATATGTTTAACACCATTCCAATGTCTTCGAGTTGGTGATGAGCTGTATCTTGCAAGTAAGTTGACAGCAAAAGCAATGTCAGGTCTTGTACAATTTGCAAGATACATAAGTGGACCAATTGCACTTAAATATGGTACCTCCGGACCAAGTAGTTCTTCATCACTTTCGTGAGGTCGAAATGGATCCTTATCCACTTCAAGTGATCTGACAACCATCGGAGAGCTCAATGGATGCGCCTTGTCCATATAAAATCTTTTTAATATTTTTTCAATATAATTTGATTGATGGACAAGTACTCCACTTGAAAAATGTTCAATTTGCAAACCAAGATAAAGTCTTGTTTTTCCAAGTTCTTTCATCTCGAATTCCTTTTTCAAGTATTCGATGTTCTAACGATGTCGTCGTGGTTTCCTACTATATTTAAATCATCAACATATACAAATAATAATCACAAATCCTGTTGATGATCTTTTAATGAAGACACATGGGCAAAGCGGATTATTTACATATCCTTCTTTGAGTAAATAATCACTAAAGGCGTTTGTACCACATTCGTCCGGATTGTTTCAATCCGTACAAAGACCTTTGTAATTTTATAGAATGCATGTTATGAGGTTTTGATTTTATTTCTTCGGATATTATAAATCCTTGAGGATTTTCATATATATATCTCCTTTGTCTAGGGATCCGTACAGATATCTTTGTAACGACATCCATTAAATGCATATCAAGCCCTTCGAAATCTATGCAGGCTTATCAAGAACCGAAATGTGATTGCATCTATAACAGGAGAATATGTTTCCTCATAATCGATGCCAGGTCTTTGTGAGAAACCTTGAGCTACAAGTCTTGCTTTGTACCTTGTAACTTCATTTTTCCGTTTCTCTTTCGTACAAATACCCATTTATATCCAACAGGTTTTACGCCATCGGCGTTTGGACAATTGGTCCAAAACCTCTCGTTTCCTTAACGAGTTTAGCTCTAACTTGGATAGCATCTTGCCATTTTTGCCAATCGGGTCTTTTTCGACATTCGTCCACTTTGATCGTGATTACGGATCATCATCATTTTCACATATTTCAAATGACACATTGAAAGCAAATATATCATCGTGGAACAATTTGATTTCGATCCCAAATCTTACCGAGTTTAAATAATTTATTGAGATCTCATTATTTTCATCTTTTTCCTCTTTTTCTAGAGGAAGTTGTTCCTCATCAGAATCAACTTGTTCTGACAAACCCTTATCAAAGGATTCTTGTGCTTTATCAGGAGTATTTTGGTTTGCATTTATTTTTACTCCCGTTTTCCTCTTTTGAGGAATTGTATCCTTTGAACCAATCTGGTGTTCTACGCTTTAAGCGTTTAGTTGGTTCTTGTGCATTTTGTTGCACAGAGACATCAATTCTTGCAGGAGCATTGACAGCTGGAATATATGATTTTGTCACTTGTTTTGCACCATTAAATGCATCAGGTAATTGATTTGCGAGTTGTTGCAAATGAATGATCTTTTGAACTTCAAGTTCACACCGATTTGTGCGTGGATCATAATGTGATAAAGTTGATGCATTCCAAGCAATTTCACGCCATTCCTTTTGAATTGGCTTCTTATCTCCCAATGGTGGGAAAATTGCTTCATCAAAGTGACAATCAAAAAACGTGCGGTAAATAAATCCCCTTTGTTAAGGGCTCAAGGTATCTTATAATGGACGATGAGTTAAATCCAACATAAATCCCAAGTTTTCGTTGTGGACCCATCTTAGTTCTATTGGGAGGTGGTATAGGAACATACACTTGCACAACAAAAATTCTCGAAGTGTGAAATATTTGGTTGTTGACCTAAAATGAGTTGCATGGGGGAATGTTCATGGTATGCGTAGGTTTATAACGAATGATAGATGCTTGCATGAATGATTGCATGTCCCCAAACTGAAGTTGATAACTTAGTTCTCATGATTAAAGGTCGACAATTAATTGAATGCGTTTGATAAGAGATTCGCCAAACCATTCAGGTATGCGTGTGGAGCAGAATGTTCAATGGTAATTCCTATAGACATGCAATAATTTTTAAATGCTTGAGATTGAAATTCCTCGGCATTATCAAGGCGAATGGTCTTGATTGGGTTGTCGGGAATTGTGCTATTAACTTAATGATTTGTGTTAAAAGTCTAGCAAATGCAACATTGCGGGTCGAAAGCAAACAAACATGTGACCACCTAGTTGATGCATCTATCAAAACCATGAAATATCTGAATGGTCCACAGTGAGGATGAATAGGACCACATATGTCTCCACTGAATGCGTTAAGAAAGCGGAGATTCCACAACAATTTTACTTGGGATGGTTTAACTATCAATTTACCTTGAGAACAACTAGCACAATTATAATCACCAATTGAAAATATTTTGTGACTCTTTAAAGGATGTCCATGCGAATTATTAATTATTCTTCGCATCATTGATGATCCTGGATGACCAAGCGGTCATGCCATAAAATGAATGTCTTTGGATCATTAATTTTCTTATTCAAGACGACATTCGTTTCGACATGTCTTATATGAGTAAAATATAATCCAGATGATAAAGTATTTAGAATTTTTCTAACAACTTCTTTTTTTCCCATTTGAAACCAATGTGACATAGAGAAATTCTCTATTATTTTCGTTCACGGTTTCAATGTGATATCCATTTTGTCGAATATCTTTAAAGCTCAAGTAAATTTCTTACGGATTTTTCGAGTATAAGGCATTGTCAACATGAATTGTTGTTCCCCCGAGGCAACATAATATTTGCTCTTCCAGAGCCATTAATCAAATTGGAGATGCGAGATATTGTTTGAACATTAGCCTTCGGTAAGTTCAAATTGGAGAAATATTCTCTGTTTTTAAGGATTGTATGCGTTGTAGCACAATCCGTAAGCAAGGCATATATCGCTCTTATTTGATTCATGACTTGAACACATGATTTGTTGATCCATCTGGACAAATAATGTTTGGCAAATCGAGAAAAAGTCATATTTCAATAATAAAATTCATAATATTTTGCCTTTGATTTTGAAGGCACGGTAAAGGTCACAAAAATATTCGGGCATATATATGACAATATTTAGGCAAAATAGCCTTTCATATATGACTAAAAAAAATGTCACAATTATGAGCGCTCATTGTCAATAATTATTTGCCCTTTGTAATGGTGCACCACTTTTATTCCAATTTTTGGTGGAATTGTCAATACGACCTTTACTGATATTTTCACATTTCCACGTCCATAAATTTATTATTGCGATCATGATCATTATATGCAACATATGCTTCTTAATTTGAAACTGAACTAATTGAATGGAGCGATATTATATTTATAATATCTCATTATTTTACTCAATTACCATGAGACAAGAAATCAATCCTTAATATTTATTGGATTGACGTGCGCACTCGATATTTGTTGCAAAGAATAAATCGAGCGGACACGTGACCCTTTTATTGTCTCATCATCATATTTCCACATAGCCTCAACATAGAGGTAATTAAAATTGTGGAATTATAATTAATATTTGACCATTAAATTTTGTAGCATGAGACTCACCTAGCTCATTTTGAGCTTTTTGGAGCATTACCCTTTTGGTATGTATATATATAACTCCATAAGGTGAAAATATATATAAAGTGAAATATTCACTTTTCAAATCTCTAAAGAGAAATTTGTGAATGATTGTGTACAACATACAACCTTGCATGGATACAAGCTTTATTCATAATTTGTAATATCTAATTATCATGACAAGAATTATAATAAGATAACAAATTCAACTATGGTTGATTAATATTTTGAAAGTAAATATAATATAAAATAATTTTCTCTTTTCTTTTATGTAAAAAAAAAAACATAACATATGATTAAGTATATGTTCACAACTTGATTTATTAATAATCAAATGTACTATTCGTATGAGTTGGTGGGACAACCTCCGGGTTGGGTGGCGAGGCAAAGTCAGCTTAATGCCATGCCTCTCGAGCAGGATAACCCGTCTCCCTTTCAATGTTTAGCTTTACCAGGGACAAGGCTTACCCACTATCAACTCAAACTTATAGCATGATTTGTATTATAAAATCAAGAATAGAACAATAACTAATCGTTTGTAGTTTTAAGAGAAAACTAGTTATGTCACATATTGACTTTTGATTTACGATGTAGAAGATCGTACAAGACGCAACTACGAGAGCATACTTTCGCAATCGGTGATGCTATAATGCATAATATATGAATAAAGTATGCATAGATAAAAGGAAGCAACCATGATAATATAGAAGTAAATTGAACTTATTTAAATAACAAAAATTATACCTTCCTAGCTTTCTCTCCTTAACGAGCCTTCTTGAACTTCAAGATCTCCTTAATCTTTAGAGCAAGCTCGTGCTTGATAACGTGTTGTAAACTAAGTTGGAACTTGCTAAGAACTAGATAAGGAAATTAGAAGACTAAGAACTTATACTACTACAAAAGAGAAGAGAAGAAATAAGATAATTGGAATGAGAAGTTTTCATTCAACTTGGTGTGCTCTTATAATGAAGTTAGTATCCTTTATATAGGCAATTTGGTATGATGACAAATGTGCCTTAGCAATGTGGGACTAAAACATACACCCCATGTACATTGAAATGGTTACAAAGAACATGACAATACACAGACCAGTGGAAGTACATAACTACACAATATGTTGGTGTACATGCATGGTCATCCACACTTCACAACAGAATTGACATAAATGCTCTTCAAACATATTTTTAAAATAAAAAAGATGATTTGTGAGGAACTTTGGAAAAAGATGATTTGTGAGAGATATTTTTGTATATTGAATTTCTGGAGATATCTCCCTATGGGGGAGGGGGAGTTATGAAGTCCAAGAATTAGCTTGCAAATTCTTGGAAAAATATGATGGAAAGATATGACAGAATGACATTTTGGTAATTTCGGTGAAGTTCAGGCGTTTGAGTTTCGGCGTTCGGGGAGCATGGGTTGATTGGAAACGGCGTGGAGATCACGGATCACACCTATGCCGTATTTACGACGTTTTTTCAATAAATTTCATCGTTTAGCCCTCGGCAATTGACAATTTTGCTATTTTAGGAAATTTTTGTTTAGCTTATAACTTTCATTAGGAATTTTCGTTTTTATTGCCGTTTGCGGCATTTGTTTCTATTTTTCGTCTAGTTTCCAATTTATGGCTTTTAGGGCTTTTTGGACTTTTACTATTTTTGGCAAATTTTAGGGTTTCGCTATTTAAGCGACCTATTAGATGTAATTCACGGTTTTTGGCTGGAATAAAAAGAATTTTCGAATTTTGGCATAAGTTCTGACCTAGATCGAGTTGTTCGTGAATTCGTTCAACTGGTTTAGAAGATCTCCTCTGCGTCAGAGAGATAACTCACCCCCTCCCCTGTAAGTTGGAAAATATCTCACCCACATACCAAACAAGACCAAAATGTCTAGATATTGATAGTTAATAAAAGAAAATTTGTGAGAAAAAATATCAGATTGAATTATAGACGTTCTTTCTTTGTCAACATACCGACTAATTAAATGAAGGAAATGCTTTGATCTTGACAAACTGTAGTGCTTGCACTGTTGCACAAGCCTTAATGGTTTTAGAGTCCTCCATTTCATAAGTTACTTTAAATTTGACGCAATATGCATGTAGCACAAAAACAGGTACCCTCCAGTCTTTTTTTTGATTCTTTATTTTATAATGTCAAAACATATCTTTAGTGAGATGAATGAAACATCACTTGTTAAAAAACAAGGGTTTAGAGATATCGTAGGTTTGACATCCGTTGAAGTAAAAAAATACTTTTTACAAAAATATTATAAATATAGTAATAGACAAAAATTTATAAGAAAAACTAAATTTGATTATTCAGTGCAACTCATTCACAAAGTGTCAACCCATTTGGAGCTTCAATGGTTTGGCATACTTTCAGTGTTTCATTTTTTTCTTTAGTTTAAAAATGGGGACGCAACTTTGACATGTGGTCACTTGTGGCTTGTGCACAAGGTTGTACTTGAGGTTCCATTCCATTCGTGAGAAAGTTTGATGATGTAATTGGTTTCTTTTTAAAAAATGAAAACTTAGAGATACAAAATCTAGCTTTTTGTCAAAAATGTTTTGAGGATTAGTTACTTGACAAACTCACTCAACTTTGAAAAACAAAACTCCCAAGGAAAAAGGGCAGTGCTCCACGTACTTCCCCCATCACACGTCAGAACAAACATAGCATTCTAACAGTCGTGCGATACACATTGAGATTCGCGAGCATCTCATCGGTTCTGGCAGCCACACTGCTAGCTAGTTCCCACTTGCTCAAAAAAAAAAAAAAAACAAACCTCCGCTTGTTCAAAAAAATAGAGAAAAAAATTAATTTTCTTCAAAAATAAAAGCAACAAAACAAAATTGTATTAAAACTCTTAGACTACTTCGATGAGGAAAAAAAAAGTGGGGGCCCTGAATTGAAAAAAATTCGTTCAAAACCAACTTATAGTACTCCAGCCAAATAAATGGGAATCTCTTTGAATTCTTCAATTGATCGACCTATTAAAGAGGGTCGAGAATTCAAAGTCACTACTCAATCAACTTGAAACTTTAAGTTTAAGCCCACGAAATTAGTGGAAACATAAGAAGAAAACACAGCCGACATCGATAGCATTAGAGAGACATCCAATTCATTAACAGCAGATCTTTTATAATAACACAAAAACATTTAAAACAAAAAACTAACCAAAACAAAAACAAATTAACAAAAACTGTTTTTTTTGTACATGCTTACTTGTGGACCACACACACAATGACACAACAATGGAAGTTAAAACCATAGAAATGCTGGAATGATAACACCATGTCACACCATAAACACCATAAGACATATTGTCTCAGAAGTGTCATCCATGTACATCTCGAGATGCAGGCATACATAGATCTCGTTGTATAATACGCTGATCGAGGTCGCACATGAAGAAGCCCCTTGTGGCCAATGTGTTTGTGGCGTAACATTGTTGTTGACATTATAGTATTTTCTTTGCAAATTACAAATTAATTCCCTTTCATACCTTCACACCACCACTTGTGGTGAACTCCCCTCATTACTATTAGGAGTCCTCACATTGGGCTCCACCTTCCTCATCGCGAACCCCCGCGGCCCGCCGCTCGATTCGTCGCCGTCATCATCGTGATACACATACGCGAATCCGCCGTGCCTCGTCAAATCCATCCCAGCCATCTCATCCTCAGCTGATATCCTCAAGAGTTTCAATTTGTTGAGCACATAGAACAGGGGCCCCATGGTGGCACTGACCCACCCGAATATCACCAAAATTTGGATCACATGGGCCCCTAATAGCCTCCCTCCTCCGCCCATGAAAAGCCCGTACGGCCTCCCGGTCGACCCGGATACACCTCGTTCACATACTTCTCCCTCGCAAACAAACCCGTAAACAGAATCCCCCACGCCCCGCACCCGCCGTGCAGCTGCGCCGCCTCCAATGGGTCGTCGTACTTCAACTTCTCCGCCAACCGGTTCAACCCGATAAGTACCCCGGACGCCACAAACCCGCAAACAATCGCAGCCCACGGGTCCACCACAGAACAACCCGAAGTAATCGCCGCAAACCCGCCCAACAACCCGTTACACACATCCGTCACGTTCCAATGCCCCACGATAAGTCGCTTCCCGAACAAAGTAGTCAACGCGGCCGTGCACCCCGCCAGCGTCGTGGTCACCGCGGTCCGCCCGATCGCGGACCACTGCCCGTAATACGACCCGCCCGCAGCCCCGTACGGTTTTAAAATTTGAAGGAACGAGCCCGGGTTGAACCCGTACCACCCGAACCACAACATGAACGTGCCTAAGACGACTAAGGACGCGCTGTGGCCGCGGAGGGCGACGGAGCGGCTTTTGTGGCCGAACCGGCCGATCCGGGGGCCTTCGATGACGGCGCCCCACAACCCGGCGACGCCCCCGACCATGTGGACCACGCCCGACCCGGCGAAGTCGATTACGCCGGATCGAAACAAGAGGTCGTTGGAGGTTCGAGACGGGCTGGCCCACCCGTCGGCGGACCAGAACCAGTGAGAGACGACGGGGTAGACGAAGCCGGTTAAGAAGGAGGAGTAAATGAGGTATGCGACGAATTGAGTGCGTTCGGCTATGGAGCCGCTGGTGATGCCGGCGGCGGCTATGGCGAAAGCCCATTGGTATAAGAAGTAGGAGTAGTCGAAGGAGGGGGAGGGGAAGTCGCGGAGGCCGAAGAAGTGGCGGCCGATGAAGCCGTTGGAGGGGGCGCCGAAGGCGAAGGCGAAGCCGAAGAGGTAGTAGAAGAGGCCGCCGGCTGCGGCGTCGAGGACGTTTGTTAGCATTATGTTCATGGTGTTCTTGGCGCGGACGGAGCCGGCGCAGAGCATGGCGAAGCCGAGTTGCATCGCGAAGACTAAGTAGGCGGAGAATAAGAGGTAGGTGGAGTCGACGGCGTAGGTTGTGTCGGTCAGCCGGTTGTTCACGGCGTCGAATTGGGAGCAGATGTAGGCCGCTGCGGCCGCGGTGGCGTTCGTGTTCGCGCCGCCGAGGAGTGGGGTGAGGTCGGCGGCGGAGCAGGAAAGCGCCGCCGAGGCCATGATAAAAAAAAACAACAAAAAAATCAAATCAAAATGGTGAGAAGATATGGAGAGAATGAGGTAAGAGTGAGGAGAGGTTAGTTGGGGAGGGAGAGATTTGGTTTGTATTTATAGAGAGAGAAAGTCTAGAGAGAGAAACTGAAATGTTAAAAGTGACGCACTTCCAACACTTACATTTGACACACAATTATCTAGATTTATTTTTTGATATCATTTGGTGTCTCAATGAACATATTATTCACACGAGAACGCCCGACGATCGAGGCTTAAGTATATCTCGTGTCACGAGTAATCTTATCACGTCGGATAATCAAAATCAAGGTCGTACTTTACTTGTAACGTTGCGGCAACCCGATCAAAATATTTAAATTTACTTTAAAACACACTTTCAAACGCGTGAGCACAAATGTTAATGCAAAATTGATAGACCGAAACAACTGTGTGAAAATAAAGTGTGAGAATCGCGTCATCCATTTAGAGAGAGAAAGAGGTAACTAGCTCCTGATTCGTGGGCTCTAGTTGCGGGCAGGTTCACACAGGTTGTGTGAATGGTGATGAGGTGGTGGTGATTGAGGGATTTTTGGAATTGACTGGGGGTGGTTTGGGGAATTCGGCTTTTGGGGCTTGTTATGGAAAGGATAAAAAGGGGAAGTCGGGATGAACTGTGAAAATTTACTTTAGGAAGGAAATCTGGTCGCTGAGAAGGCGGGGGTAGTTTCGGGATTTGCTCGTTTTAAGCTTTTAAAGTCCCGGATTTTCTGCCACTGTGAAGATCTTTTCTGCTTTTAAGATTTGGAGGAAGGGCAAACCTGGAAAGTTGAAAAGAGCGTGTGTAAGTTTGTGAGGGGTATGTTCGGGATTTCATATCTTTCATTTGGGTGAAAAATGAAAATAAAATTGAAAAATCCTACACGATTTTGGTAAAAATTAGGTAAATAAAACTCAAAAATCTTGGACGCTATTTGTTTAGTTAAAAAAACAACGTTAGATCTAGTTTACTTTCCCTTTCAGCCTTCAAATACATTAATTAAGTCAAAAAATACTAAAAATAATAAATTCAAAAATAATAAATTATAAATATATTATTAATACTTCATATTTTTAAAAAATATTAAATAAACACAATTAAATAATACTTCATATTTCATAAATTCAAAGCTTATATTTTAATTGCGTTTGACTTAAAGGAGTTGTATTTTGTAAGAACCAACTTAGTCATTTGTTCCTCGAAATTGTTAGTTTCTGTCTCTAGTAGAGTAGATCATCTACATCTTTATTCCTCAACATACTGCCAATCAATATAAGCTTTTCAATTAAAGGTAATGAAGTTTATTGCTTCTCATTACATTACTGATCAATGCTTCAGTTTCAATTGAAAGAGTATTAATAATTTTCAAGTGAAATATCATTCATTCATTTGCATTTTTCCTTAGTGTTTTCGGTGTTGGTGCCTTTAGTCTGGGATATGCAAGTAATTATGTATGTCTCGTCTATTTACGAGAATATTTTAATATTATTTTAATAGAATGCAAATGAATGGTTCAGTGAAAAGCATAGAACTTGAGATTAACGTAATTGAAGAAAGTGGATTCTTCATTTCCAATTCCCATACAGTAATTACATATTTCATTTTCAAGGTAAATTTCAATCAAATGTCATGAATCATGACTCGTGATTAAATTAAATAAACCATGAATTTTGTATGTAGATGATATTTTGGTGATAGAAATACTCTCGAACTTTGCCATAAAGTAAAGGGTTTCATTCTTAAATTGTGTTGGTTATTTTTTATGATAGGGTCAACAAGGGGGAGACGGGCTCACTTGTACATGCCAGGTAAAAAAAATATTAATCTATTGAACGTAAGTGTTACGGATAATGAAACTTCATAATTTTTTATTGAAGCCACAAAACGGGAACTCTTCGAATAAGTGTGGAATGAAGTGCAAGTTGATCGATTGGGTTGTTGGTACCCATATAGTGGCAGATGAGAGATTGCAATAGATGACCCGCTACATGTTGTGGAGGGTGCTCGTATTGGGGTTGGATCTTACATGGTGTGGGTGCAAACAGCCATTGACTACAATGCTTTGATATGGATGACTCAAGCTAATATGAGGACAATAGAGCAAGCTTTAAGGGAATCGATTCCATGGCCCAAACAACATGTCTTCATACCTAACACTTGAGGAAAGTACATTTCAACCATTTAGTTTTATTTTTTGACTCATCTTATGTCTTTGAATTTAATTTTTTTGTGCTTGCAGATGATGGGAAGAGCGTGTAGATGGTGCTAGAAACTTGATGAGTTTCATTGTTTCATATTTGTTTCAACATCTTCTTTTCTGTTACTTTTGCTCGTATATAGAAAAGGAGCTTATTTTGTCTAGTTTTAAGTGCTTTGTATGAGACTAAGCTTTGTTACTTTTGTGTTTCTTTAAATACATTCTGCTTTGCTCTCACTTCTCTATACATACATATATGTGTCTCTAACATATAGTTGATGCTTGTAACATGGACATATCATCTCTCCATCTTCCTCATTATTATAACTATCATCCCTTACTTTTGCTTTTCTTTCCATTCCAATTCCTTCATCTTTACAAAACATCCTCCGCTGGTAACCTACGCATTGATGCTCTCTCTCCTCAGACTTTATCGGCCTTTCGTCATTCTCATGTAAGTCTAACACTATTCAATACTTGATTTGAGCGAAGATTAGGATGGATTCACTATTCACCCATTGGCTTTGTGTTGAATTGTAATTGTGGTTGTGTTGTGTAGATCCAAATGAGTACGTGGTTAGTGATGGAGAGACCAAGGGCATCTACTTCATTTGGGACCGAGAGGTAATCAAGTATTTGAATTATGCGTGTTTGATTGTGATTTTGGTACGAATGCGAGGAATTTGGGAATTATGCGTCTTCATGAATGAAAGCGAGATTTGAAAATATCTACGCTACTAATCTATGACCACAGTACGACTTGCTTGTAACTCATGAAAATATCTACGCTAGCCGACCCCTCAAAATAATTTCTCTTGATCTAATTTAATGGTGCTTGAAATCCTAGCTCCACCCATTTTTGATATGTGTTGTTTAGGAGGAGGACTTGAAGCAATTCCGTCAGTGGGGAAGTAGAACTCCTGGTCATCCTGAGAACTTTGAGACGCCCGGTGTTGAAGTCACTACTTGGTTTGCTTCTCTTTACTAAATATAGGTTTCTATTTTTTGGAAAAGAAAAATGGATGTTCAAGTATTACACATCGTTTTAAATGTGCGTTTGCAATGCTTGACTTCTCCGTTATTCTCCAATGAAGAACTTTTTATTAGTATATTCTCTTGTTACTCCTCTTTCATGCTTTTTATTCTTCTTTATGTGGAATAATATATTTTTTGGACTTTTGATTGATACAATGATGGTGATTGCATGTGCTTCTTTTCCTTGGTTTCTATTTCTAATTTTCTATGATTGATAGCTCCATGTTGTGGTTTATGCATTTCTGAAGAATGAATTTTCTTTAACCCATGCACCATTTGAAAAGCTCACAATGATTTTTCTCTGTGTTTGCTGCTTTCATTTGTTAAGAGAGAATGCGACTCATTAAAATTTACGCTTTTAGTGCTCAACTTTATGACTTAATTAGAGTTTCTTTGAATGGTGTCTTGAAATTCCAAAGCGAGCCTACATATAGAACAACTTCTCTCAAAGAATTTAAGAAGCAAACCGACAAGTCCCCCTATCATCACTTTGAACTTGTTGCTTGCCCATTCATCCTCTCTTTCGATCTCTCCAACTTTCTTATCACTCTCCAAACCTCGCTTGACACTCAAAAACACAATTCCTCTCTCGTTGATGACCTTGATTTCTCATTCATTGTTCCTTCTAGTCTCAATTCTATCTCAACTTTTTGTTAGATTCTTAGTTATTTCTATATCAATGGTCTTTTGAAGTAAAGGTTTGTTGAAGAGCTCTATTTTTGATCTCATATGATGTTTTTTTTGCGGTGAATCTTCTTGTCTCTATTAGGAACAAGTCGGGTTTTCCAATTGAGATCGGTGAGAACTGGGTAGTGCTTCCATTGTGCTTGTTTCCGATATGCTTTGTGTTATTCTTGTTGAAGGAATCACGATGTTCTTGAGGTTCCTGCTTCCCTTTTTGTTGAAGGAAACGTTGTTTTCAAGATTCAATATTTGTTTGATTTTTGATCATTTTAACGGGTTTCGTGAAATGTGTGGCTATCGATTTGTTGTTTTGTTGATTGATTGTAGAACACTGCGAATTTCTTGATGGAATAATAATACTACGAGTGGAATGTAGATTTGTTATATTTTCAATTGAAAATGGAAATGGAAAATAATTCTGGGCATTTTTCAGCTATTATTTTTTTTAAATTACATTTGATAGGGGTTTGAAACCCCTATGTAAGCCTTTGACGATAATATAGAGGTTTCAAACCCCTATGAAATCACTACAATTGATAGGGGTTTGAAACCCCTATGTAAGCCTCTGAAGATATTATAGAGGTTTCAAACCCCTATGAAATAATCGATTTTGATAGATGTTTGAAACCCCTATGTAAGCTTTGAAGATACGATAACGCCTTAAAAGATAACACTTTTCATAGAGGTCAAAAACCTCTATGAAAAGTCTTTCATAGAGGTTTAAAACCTCTATCAAAAGCTGAATTTGTTCTAGTCATGATGTTCGGATGTGCCAACGCCAAGCACGTGCTTTTTTTTGGGACATTCCAAATTATTGATGATGTTCTGGTGTGCCAACATGCAAGCATGTACAAACAATAGAATATATGAATCTATGGATGATGGGCAACAAATTGAAATCCTAAAACAATTTGATGCATCAACAAAAGGTTTAATTTCTTTACACATGTTTGTAATAGAATGAGATGATCAACAAGGTTTGTAATATTTTTTAAAAATATTAGCTAGATGACCAGCTCGTTTTAACCATATTCTTTTTTATAATCATGGATGTTGGAATTATTATTTTTTTTCATCCTCTCCCTGATAAAAGTATTTTCTTTTCTTTAAATGTTTTAACAAATTAAGTCAAAACGTTACTCCGTACGGAGTAATTTGTTAAAACTTACTTTATGACTTTAAGGAAAAAGAAAAGAAAACTTTTTATGTCATTTATGTTTTGTAACTAGTCTAATTCATAGTAAAAGAAAAGTAAACTTTTTATGACATTTTATGTTTTGTAAAAGGTTAAATCTTAATTTATGACGCTTATGTTTTATAACATTTCTACTAGAGCAGATAAGATTCGAGCTTGTGAAATACAAAATAAATGTCAGTAGACTTTCACTAGAAAAAATGGTCTAGCGAGGGGTGACAGTCGCTGACCCTTTGACCAAAATAGCGATGGGGTTAGCGACGGCCCCCGTCGCTATTTTTAGGCGGGTAAACTCCCGCCCAAGCCTAGTTATGCTCGGCGCCACGTGGCCGCGCTTAAGAGGGTCGCGTGGGGGAATAGCAACGGGAACCCCCGTCGCTATTCGTCGATTTCCAGATCTAAAATTGATTTCTCTCACTCTCTGGTCATTCATCTCCATCTCTCCACCGCCCCTCTATCCGCCCTCTCTCTCTCTCTCCACAGCCGACTCCTCAGATCTTAAGTCGCTCTCTCCCTCTCACCACTCAGTCCTCACCTTGCCATGACTGATCTGGCCATCGACGGAATCCCAAAAGGAGACCTTCGCAGGCGAGATGAGTTGTTGTTGTTGTTGAATGGTGGGGCTCTCGTTGACGGGAGGGAGTGCGTTATGATGATGACGATGACGGATCTTCTTCTCTCCACCGCCCTCTCCTGCCGCCTCCTCTTTCCAGCCGCTCTCCCCGATCTTCTCGCCGGTGACGTCCCATTTCTCCCTCACCGCTGTATCATTCACATCCGAGATCCACCACCGCCGGTCAAGGCCTTCCTCTATATGTTAGATTTTTATGTTTTTTTTGTAATTTTTGGATTAGTTGTTTTGAATTCTTTTTTTTTGAAAGTTTTGATCTTTCTTTGATTTTTTTGTTGTTGTAATCATTGTTGTTGCTATGTTGTTGCATAAATTTGTTTGGTTGAATAAAATTGTTTTATTTTTTTTAGAATTTGGCTTTGGTTTGTTTAATTTGTTTTTATTTTTGTGAAAAATCAGTGTTTTTATTTTAAAAATAATATTGTTTTCATTTTAAAAGTAAAACTGTTTTTATTTTAAAAATAAAACTATTTTTTAGAATAATTTTTTTTTGACAATCGGTCAGAAAATAACGACGGGATATAGCAACGGGGTCCCGTCGCTAAGCCGTCACTATTTCTCACACCCGTCGCTAATCTTGCATTTTTTGTAGTGTTTAATTTAGTTAATATTTACTCCAAGTCCATTATATATGATTTTCGGTAAAATAATCAAGGTTCACTGTGGATTTTAGTAGTTATGCGAGTACGCCATTTTTATTAAGCTCACGTAGCTCTATGGATTAGCCGTAACCCACTTAGGTTATATATATATATATATATGGGTCTACAATGGCTAGTTTTTTTTTTCCTCAAAGGCACAATGAGATTCATTGATTTTGTGAGAACTTTTACATTGATGATACAAATATAGAAGCTTGGTCTTATGAGAATAACGGATGCAAGATAAGCCTCACAATAACCCATTATCGAGGCCTCTAAGGCATAATTGATGAGGGAGAAAAGCTTGTCAAAACCAGAAGATACCCCCGACAAAGGGAAAACGAAACACCGATACCCAACAACAACAACCTAAAAAACAAACATACACCTAACATAACTTAAAAGGGAAAACGATCTTCCAAAAGGGAAAAGCACTGATACCTAACAACAACAACGACCTAAAAAAAAAAAACATACACCTAACATAACTTAAATCAATGTTTACAAAAGATCAATATGTAGAAGAGAAATCACCCCAAAAAACCCACAAGAAGAGTTATCGGTCATTACGATCGTGTCCGCCTAGAGGGCTCCAGTGAAGTGTTATTCTTGTCCCCAAACTCCCTCTTCTTCAAGATATGGCTTCATCTCTTCTGCAACAACCCTTCTTAGCACAAATCTACATCTTCAACTCCTCCATTCAAGTGCACAAAAGTAGATCTGAAAGATCTGCAACACTGACTAGCGGGACTCCATCGATGCTCGACCATCAGATCTGAAAGTAGAGACTAAGGGAGAAAAAGAAACAAAATAGGAAGGGAGAAGGATAAAAAACAACAACAATAAAGAAAATGAAAACCTAAAAGCAAGAAAAGGAGGTCTCGGAGGGCCACCGACCGGCTATAGGTCGTCGGAGCAACCTCGGTGCCGCCAGGCCCTCCCCCGATAGATGTGATGGAAACCCTAGTTTGGAGGAAGGAGGAGAGGAAACTTGGTCCTCAAGAGAAGACGTGAGATTTTTCGCCCCCAACTGTTCGTCTTGACTTAAAAAAAAAAGTTACGACGGCTAGTTAGGCTTGTCCATTGACGTCAGTAAATTTGAAATTGCTTTTGATGAGCTTGTAACTAGGACAAAATTACCTCTTAAGGGGTAGGGCTCTAGTGAGCTCGCAAGAAAAAAAAAAATTAATATTTAAACTTTTACAAATATGTTAAAGCCATGAAATTAAGGGTATATTTTTTTTCAGACCTTTTAATATTAATGGTCATAAATTTTGATTTAAGTAGATACTGTGAAATGAACTATATATATATATATATAGTTTGTAAGTGTTTTAAATTGAGTTGAAACTTGCTAAGAACTAGATAAGGAAAATAGAAGACTAAGAACTTCTACTACTACAAACTACTACTACAAATGAGAAGAGAAGAAATGAGATAGTTGGAATGAGAAGTTTTCATTCAACTTGGTGTGTGAATTACAATGGGGTTGGCACCCTTTATATAGGCCATTTGGTGATGATGATAATTGTACTTATACAATGTGTACAAGTTATACATACACCACAAGTCATACAACACATCACAAGCAACATAGACAATACATGGAAGAGTTGGTGTACATTGGAGAGGATTACAAGTTACATGACAATACATAGACAAGTGGAGGTACTATTAAGTGAGAAATACAAGTTACATGACTACACAATATGTTGGTGTACATGTATGGTCATCCATATTCCACAACACTCCCCCTTGGATGACACTTGCTTAGAGATTGTGCCTCGTTAAAACTTCTACTAAGAAAAACCCTTTGGGAAAAAATATAGTAAAAGAAAAAGAGTACACTATTCTCATAAATATTAAGATGGGTATAATATTGTTAAGATTGCCTCATTAAAAAACCTTGCTAGAAAACCCAATGGGATAAAACCATAGCTAAGGGAAAAAAAGTGCAATACACTAATCAATAACTCCCCCTCATGTGAACATGGGTGAAACTTGTTCAGTTTCTTTACTTGCAATGTCTTTAAGTTTACGCAAGCCAATACCATATGTAAGCCTTTTAAATGTCGTAGTTGGTAAGGCTTTTGTGAATAAATCAACAAGATTATCACTCAATCGGATTTGCTTGACATCAATTTCACCATTCTTCTGAAGCTCATGCGCATAAAAGAATTTTGGTGAAATATGTTTTGTTATGTCCCTTTTATGAATCCTTCACTTAATTGTGCAATACATGATGCATTATCTTCATATAATATGGTTGGAGAATCTTTTATTGAAGGCAATCCACATGATTCTTGAATATGTTCAATCATGTTTCTCAACCATACACATTCACGACTTGCTTCATGAATTGCAAGTACTTCAGAATGATTGGAAGAAGTAGCAACCATAGTTTGCTTTATTGACTTCCATGATACATCAAGATATTACCACATGTGAATACATATCCCATTTGAGAACATGCCTTGTGGGATCGATAAAAATCCAAAGATCGATATAACCTTGGAGATTCAATTTTACCCTCTCGAGTAAAATAAACCATGTCACTTGTTCCTCGAAGATATCGGAAAACATGTTTAACACCATTCCAATGTCTTCGAGTTGGTGAAGAGTTCTATCTTGCAAGTAGGTTGACAAAGAAAAGCAATGTCGGGTCTTGTACAATTTGCAAGATACATAAGTGCACCAATTGCACTTAAATATGGTACATCCGGACCAATTAGCTCTTCATCACTTTCATGAGGTCGAAATGGATCTTTATCCACTTCAAGTGATCTGACAACCATTGGAGAGCTCAATGGATGTGCCTTGTCCATATAAAACCTTTTTAATATTTTTTCAATATAATTTGATTGATGGACAAGTACTCCACTTGAAAAATGTTCAATTTGCAAACCAAGACAAAGTCTTGTTTTTCAAGTTCTTTCATCTCAATTCATTTTTCAAGTATTCGGATGTTCTAACGATGTCGTCGTGGTTTCCCACTATATTTAAATCATCAACATATACAACAATAATCACAAATCATGTTGATGATCTTTTAATGAAGACACATGGGCAAAGCGGATTATTTACATATCCTTCTTTCAGTAAATAATCACTAAGACGTTTGTACCACATTCGTCCGGATTGTTTCAATCCGTACAAAGACCTTTGTAATTTTATAGAATGCATGTTATGAGGTTTTGATTTTATTTCTTCGGATATTACAAATCCTTCGAGATTTTCATATATATCTCACTGTTCAGGGATCCGTACGGATATCTTTAATAACGACATCCATTAAATGCATATCAAGCCCTTCAGAAACTGTAAGGCTTATCAAGAACCGAAATGTGATTGCATCTATAACAGGAGAATATGTTTCCTCATAATCGATGTCAGGTCTTTGTGAGAAACCTTGAGCTACAAGTCTTGCTTTGTACTTTGTAACTTCATTTTTTTTCGTTTCTCTTTCGTACGAATACTCATTTATATCCAACAGGTTTTAAGTCATCTGGCGTTTGAACAATCGGTCCAAAAACCTCTCGTTTCCTTAACGAGTTTAGCATTGCTTTGATTGCCTCTTGCCATTTTTGCCAATCAAGTCTTTTTCGACATTCGTCCACTGATCGTGGTTCTAGATCATCATTTTCACATATTTCAAATGACACATTGAAAGCAAATATATCATCAAGAACAATTTTATTTCGATCCCAAATCTTACCAGAGTTTAAATAATTTATTGAGATCTCATTATTTTCATCTTTTTCCTCTTTTTCTAGAGGCGAGTTGTTCCTCGTCAATCAACTTGTTCGACAAATCTTTATCAAAGGATTTTGTGCTTTCTCGTATGAGTATTTTGATTTGTATTTATTTTTACTCCCGTTTTTCCTCTTTCGATGAATTGTATCATTTGAACCAATCGGTCTTCCACGCTTTAAGCGTTTCGTTGGTTCTTGTGCATTTTGTTGCACGAGACATCAATTCTTGCAGGAGCATTTACAACCGGAATATGTGATTTTGTCACTTGTTTTGCATCATTAAATGCATCGGTAATTGATTTGCGATTTGTTGCAAATGAATGATCTTTTGAACTTCAAGTTCACCGATTTTGTGCGTGGATCATAATGTGATAAAGTTGATGCATTCCAAGCAATTTCGCGCCATTCATTTTGAATTGGCTTCTTATCTCCCCCTAATGGTGAGAAAATTGCTTCATCAAAGTGACAATCAGCAAAACGTGCAGTAAATAAATCCTCTGTTAATGGCTCAAGGTATCTTATAATGGACGATGAATTAAATTCAACATAAATCCCAAGTTTTTGTTGTGGACCCATCTTAGTTCTATTGGGAGGTGGTATAGGAACATACACTGCACAACCAAAAATTCTCAAGTGTGAAATATTTGGTTGTTGACCTAAAATGAGTTGTATGGGGGAATGTTCATGGTATGCAGTAGGCCTATAACGAATGATAGATGCTGCATGAAGGACTGCATGTCCCCAAACTGAAGTTGATAATTTAGTTCCCATGATTAAAGGTCTGGCAATTAGTTGAATGCGTTTGATCAGAGATTCTGCCAAACCATTCTGGGTATGCACGTGTGGAACAGAATGTTCAATGGTAATTCCTATAGACATGCAATAATTTTTAAATGCTTGAGATTGAAATTCCTCGGCATTATCAAGACGGATGGTCTTGATTGGGTTGTCAGAGAATTGTGCTATTAACTTAATGATTTGTGTTAAAAGTCTAGCAAATGCAACATTGCGGGTCGAAAGCAAACAAACATGTGACCACCTAGTTGATGCATCTATCAAAACCATGAAATATCTAAATGGTCCACAGTGAGGATGAATAGGTCCACATATGTCTAAGAAAATTGGGGATTCCACAACAATTTTACTTGGGGATGGTTTAACTATCAATTTACCTTGAGAACAACTAGCACAATTATAATCACCAGCTGAAAATATTTTGTGACTCCTTAAAGGATGTCCTTGCGAATTATTAATTACTCTTTGCATCATTGATGATCCTCGATGACCAAGTTTGGTCATGCCATAAAATGAATGTCTTTGGATCATTAATTTTCTTATTTAAGATGACATTCGTTTCGACATGCCTTATATGAGTAAAATATAATCCAGATGATAAAGTCGAGAATTTTTCTAACACTTCTTTTTCCCATTTGAAACCAATGTGACATAGAGAAATTCTCTATTATTTTCGTTCATGGTTTCAATGTGATATCCATTTTGTCGAATATCTTTAAAGTTTGAGTAAATTTCTTCGGATTTTTCGAGTATAAGGCATTGTCAACATGAATTGTTGTTCCCCCAGGCAACATAATATTTGCTCTTCCAAAGCCATTAATCAAATTGGAGATGTCAGATATTGTTTGAACATTAGCCTCAGCTACGTTCAAATTGGAGAAATATTCTCTGTTTTTAAGGATTGTGTGCGTTGTAGCACAATCAGCAAGGCATATATCGCTCTTATTTGATTCATGATTTGAACACATGATTTGTTGATCCATCTAGACAAATAATGTTTGACAAATTAGAAAAAGAGTCATATTTCAATGATAAAATTCATAATATTTTGCCTTTGATTTTGAAGGCATGGTAAAGGTCACAAAAATATTAGGTATATATATGACAATATTTAGGCAAAATAGCTTTCATATATGACCAAAAAATGTCACAATTATGAGCGCTCATTGTTAATAATTATTTGTCCTTTGTAGTGGTGCACCACTTTTATTCCAATTTTTGGTGGAATTGTCAATACGACATTTACCTGATATTTTCACATTTTCCACGTCCATAAATTTATTATTGCGATCATGATCATTATACACAACATATGGTTCTTAATTTGAAGCTGAACTAATTGGACGGGATCGATATTATATTTATAATATCTCATTATTTTACTCAGCTACCATGAGACAAGAAATCAATCCTTAATATTTATTGGATTGACGTGCGCACTCGATATTTGTTGCAGCAATAAATCGAGGCGGGTCATGTGACTTTCTTTTTATTGTCTCATCAATCATATTTCAACATAGCCTCAACATAGAGGTAATTAAAATTGTGGAATTATAATTTATATTTGACTGATTAAATTTTGTAGCTTGAGACTCAACCGTTCATTTTGAGCTTTTGGAGCATTACCTTTTTTTGGTATTTATATATTTATAACTCCATGAGGTGAAAAGATATACAAAGTGAAATATTCACTTTTCAGGTCTCTAAAGAGAAATTGGCGAATGATTGTGTATAACACACAGTTTTGCATATATGATTTATTCACAAATTGTAGTATCTAATTGTCATGACAAGTAATTCTTGTCGGTAATATAATAAGGCAACAAATTTAACTATGGTTGAATAATATTTTAAAAATAAATTTAATATAAAATAGTTTTCCCATTTTTATGTCAAAACATAACATATGATTAAATATATGTTCACAACTTGATTCATTAATAAACAAAATGTACTATTCGTATGAGTTGGTGGGACAACCTCCGAGGTTGGGTGGCGAGACATAGTCTACTTAATACCATGCCTCCTCGAACGGATAACCCGTCTCCCTTTCAATGTTTAGCTTTATCGGGGACAAGGCTTACCCACTATCAACTCAAACTTATAGCATTATTTGTATTATAAAATCAAGAATAGAACAATAACTAATCGTTTGTAGTTTTAAGAGAAAAAATATGTCACACATTGACTTTTGATTTCTGATGTAGAAGATCGTACAAGACGCAACTACAGAGCATACTTTTGCAATCGGTGACGTTATAATGCATAATATATGAATAAAGTATGCATATAGAAGTGATGCATGTAATAAAGGAAGCAACCATGATAATATAGAAATAAATCGAACTTATTTAAATAACAAAAGTTATACCTTCATAGCTTTGTCTCCTTAACAAGTCTTCTTGAACTTCAAGATCTCCTTAATGCTAGAGCAAGCTCGTGCTGATAACGTGTTGTAAATTGAGTTGGAACTTGCTAAGAACTAGATAAGGAAAATAGAAGACTAAGAACTTCTACTACTACAAACTACTACTACAAAGGAGAAGAGAAGAAATGAGATAGTTGGAATGAGAAGTTTTCATTCAACTTGGTGTGTGAATTACAATGGGGTTGGCACCCTTTATATAGGCCATTTGGTGATGATGATAATTGTACTTATACAATGTGTACAAGTTATACATACACCACAAGTCATACAACACATCACAAGCAACATAGACAATACATGGAAGAGTTGGTGTACATTGGAGATGATTACAAGTTACATGACAATACATAGACAAGTGGAGGTACTATTAAGTGAGAAATACAAGTTACATGACTACACAATATGTTGGTGTACATGCATGGTCATCCATATTCCACAACAGTAAGAACTTTTTTTACATTTTATCTTTTGTGACTACTATTTTGTTGCAAAAATTAATTTGTAAAAACAATAATAACTTGTATTAATAATTGTTATCAATCAGTGAACGTACTTTGCATAATTATCATTATTGCTTTGGATCTTCACTGATGTTGAGAGAAGTTTCGTTGTTGTCAAATGAAGATTTACATGTAAATACTTTGCGAATGTAAATAATTACCTTATACATATCCTAACAAGGTTCCAATTTATGTCGGGAAGGGCTAAAATACTAAAATAACAACAATAATATTACACCACAAGACACATTGATTCACAAAAGCCTTTCATCCGACCTCGACTCATATATTATACATCAAAATTTATGTATGCCCATATTTTAAGACACGCATAAATAACTCTTGTGAGCCAATACGTCTCGTGCGCAGTGTCATATGCTATTGTGATTCTAGTACCTTTCAAATTAATTTGGAGTACCTACAAAAGATGGGTCAAAATATAAGAAATACAAATTAAGTTGACAGTTCAACTTGATCAGTTATTTGTACCTTGGTGGTCCTTCATGGTCAGCACACCATAGTTGAATTTAGGAAAATGATTAGGTGTCATCCTTTTCATGGACACATTCGCTTGACATTAATGTTGGTGTCCCTCGAATTGCGTATTGAGATCGTAAGCAAATATCTCCATATGTGTCTAAAGAACAATAACAAAAGGTTCCTAAGATCAAAAGGCTGAGCCAAATTTTAGGATGTTATTTTTGCACTAAAGTGAGCTAAGAGTTTGATTTAGGTATCCGATTATAATTAATTTGGTATTGAAGTCATATTTAAGAGTTTTTATATCAAACTTATATATTTAACCTTAAATTTAAATTAATAACAAATGTTTGAATATATATATATAACTTTTTAGAGGGGTAATATGATATTAAAAAATCAATAATATATAATGATATATATCATAAAATTTAATATATATTCGTGATCAATTGATAGTAAATTAGTTAATTAAGGCTATTCTAATTAATTAATCCGAAAGGGTTCGAAGGCAGTTGTTTTCACATCTAGACCCACACAGATTGACCATATTCGGGAATCTTAATTTTTTGTATTGATGATGGTGATGTACATTAATTTTAAGTAACAATTGGCTCTCGTCATATATGTGTGTGTTTTTCAGTCAATTATTATTTTTATAATATGGTTGACACTTAATTGTGTTAAATATTTAATTAGTTTTATAATGGGCATCAGAAAACAAAAAGATTCCCTTTTCTGATATAATTCATTTGATGAAAAAAAATAGAAACATTATTTGTACGTTCGCAGACAAGATTTTTTTTTTTTTTTTTCGATGAGAAAGCAACTACAGCAATATTGCCTGCAATGAATTAAACTCTCGACCTTTCACTCAGATAACTTCGAACTAAATCAATGGAAAAATGCTAGAATGACACTTTTAATGACACCCTAAGTGATACCCCTATAATATGGAGGGCGGATCCTACATAAAAATGAGCGTGCGCAAAATAGTTCCTGGTTCATAACACGCGTAGTGTATATCTTCTCGAAGCGCGCACGACGGCTTCTCACGAATGTGGGTCAACATGTCGCGTCACATTTTTATATAAGACTCGTATGCCACGTCATAAATGTGTCACTTGAGGTGTCATTATGGGTAATCGTTCTAGCATTTTCCAAATCAATGAACCATCTACTTAATTGGTTGCATGCGGCCAAGCATCACACATTGAGTCATTGACAAATTCATATTAAGTGTGACACCTTTCTTACTAAAGGATATGTTTTTTGACTTAAAAAAGTACATGTTAATCTTTTTAGACTAATTATTATGTTAATACAAAACTAAGAAAATACCATTGTTTATCTTGCAAAAAAATAAATAAATACACAAAGGTGTACTTTTTAAAAGGCCAAGTTTACCCTTGTAGAAGAGGTTGATAAATGTTTGGTGTACGTAGCCAACTCATGCGTTTTGATGTGGGGTGCGATGCACCTCGTGATGCGATGCAAACGAATCTCATGATGCATTGCACTTTGTCATTCCAACATACCAACAAATTAACAATGTTAGCACACAATTAAATCAGTAGAGAAAAAAGCAACCACTTAATTAGTTTTGATAAGAAATTAACTTAATTACAACACTGAACACTCTTAACTCAATCTATAAATTAAGGCATGAGCCGTACCTACAACCTAGCTTGCCTTTGAGAAAGATGTCTCATTCATCTTACTAGATATGATTTGGCTGAAACAACAATGTTGAAGCATGCTCTTAACTCGATCTATAAATTAAGGCATGAGCCGTACCCGCAACCTAGCTTGCCTTTGAGAATGATGCCTCATTCATCTCACTAGATATCATTTGGCTGAAACAACAATGTTGAAGCATGCATATATATTCTATAACAAACTGGTTTATAAAATATATAAGAAAACTAATTAATAAACTAAACATGCTTCGGACGTTCAAAATAAATCATAAGAAATCACGTAGCCATATGTAAAATAACTAGTTGGCCTTTCCAAGATGCTAAATGCATGCTATAGTACATCTAGCTATTATTTTTGCATTTTTGGAGCATGTTATATAGATTAATTATGAGAGTGGTTGAAAAGCTAATGAACTTACTTTGTATTAATACAAGAGAACAATTACTAGAGTACAAAAGTTTCAATGCACTTGAAGCCAGTGACTTCACTATTAACATGTCCTAATCCCCGCATAAGTCCTTTAATAAGTTAATTACAATTAGCATGCCTGTTTTTATAACTAATTAGACATGATTAATTATTAATTAATCATCTAATCTTTATCATGAACTGTAACATTTTCAACAATATATTGTTTGAAGGATGTGGCGATTCGGGACTTGAAAAGGCCCATTTAATTAATTAGTTCACTCTCACTTTTGAATATTTATCAAGACATCAAATTCTAAGTACCAATTAATCTGGAGAAAATGATTCTAATTAATCGTTACATTTCAAATAGTATTGTTTTTTTTTTTTTTTTTTGTGCAATTGTATTGTTTTTTCAATATAACACATTGCATATATATTAACTATTGGATATTTTCCGTCAGAACATTTTTAGTGAGATATATGAGGCATCGCTTGTCATAAAACTCATAACACAAGGTTTAGGAGGTCATGTTCAACTCCAGTTGGAGTAAGAAAAAAAAAAAAAAAAAAACACTCGCAAATCTCAATGTGTGTTATACATATGGTCTCTAAACCTTATAGCATTCTTTTGTAAATAGACCCCATACGGGTCTGACTTGGAGGGTATATATACAACTACTCAAATTAATATATATATATATATATATATTGAGAGTAATCTATTCGTCTTTCTGGAACTGGACTCCATTCCTCAAAAGAAATAAAATAAAAAATAATAAAATCAGGTAGTTGTTGTGAATGATTTGTGCCTAAACTAACATTGTAAGATTCACCTAGAATTAGATGGTCGCGAAAGGCCACCAATTAAGAATGATAGATAACATATCTCACATGCATAACTCGTCATTTGTGCCATTTATTGTATAAAATTAGTAACTTATGTATGAAGAAGATCATGAAGGACTACTTTCAAGATTTACATATATACGGTGACCTTGATAATAAAAATATACAATGGACAAAAAATATTTTTTTTTAAAGCACTGATGCCATTCATATTGAGAGCTTCTTCAAATTAAAATGGAAGAAAAATAAAGGGAACATGTACAACGGACAGACTACTGACACTGAAACCATGTCCATCCATGCATATATGGTTGGGTCGAAATAAATTTGATTTTGCATAGAAAATATGCTCTTTTTGTGTGATCAACTATATTAATTATAGCCATTCAAACATGTAGTTCCACATACAGAATTTTGCCATTAAAAATATTCTTATGCTAGCTAGCTACAACTATATATCTTTTTTGTTGGTCATGATCTGCTACAACTCTATCTTCATCAACAAATAGCAAATGAATAAATTCCAAACATGGCTATCATTCATTTTCAAGCTAAAAGAAATGCATGCCAAATTGCTTCATTTCATTTTTATCCATGTTTTTACTAATTTAAGCATCCGTTCATTGTGGTCCTAGCTAGAGCCTAGAGGGCATGAACCCTTATCTATTTTCACAATTAAAAAATGTTTTTTTTTTCTTAATTAAAGTTTTATTTATTAATAAGTGTTTTATTCATTATCTTGATTTATATACTTTTGATGATTGCATTATTTGAGAATGGAAAATGCAAAAGTAACCGACTTAATTTGAGCATGGACCCAATCGGATGTCGTGCATTTTGCCTCGAGATGCGCACGCACACATCTTCGTGTGTATTGCGTCACGACATTCGACTAGGTTGGTGTCGATCCAAAGTAGGGTACTCTAGCAGATGAATTAGTTGGACTTTTTTTTTTTTTTTAACTTAAATGTGAGTCGAACTCACGAGTCATGATGACCTCAAAAACTTGTCTTTGACAAGTGATGTCTCTATCATCTCACGATTCTCACCATAGATGCTTTAGCCAATTTGTCTTTTTGTTAGTTTGCTTGGAAGCACGCATATGGATCAAACATATATAAACGTTGGGACGTTCCCACCTACGACGCGTGCATGGCCGGCTGTGTAGTGAGAAATGAGCAAGAGTGTGTTTCACATTGCCGCCTGGGTGTGAAGAAAAATGAGCAAAGGTTCCCACACATAGGACGTGTGTGGGTAAAGAAGCTAGTCTCTTCACATCGTCGCCCGGATGTGAAGAAAAATGAGCAATGGTTCCCACACAAAGGACGGGTGTGGGTAAAGAAGCTAGTTCAAAACAAACACGAAAACAAAAACAAAATCATAGATACGGACACTAGATCTTTTAGACAAAATAGAAATAGAAAAGGAAAACAAATACAAAAGGAGAAAAAATTCGTTTAGGAACATGGAACATAGGAACACTTACGGGGAAGTCAATAGAACTAGTAGATACCATGATTAGAAGGAGAGTCAATATTGCTTGTCTCCAAGAGACAAAATGGATATGAGAAAAGAGTAGAGAAATATGAAGCGCAGGGTTTAAATTAACTGTGGTACATACACCGGTATAGATAGAAAATGCAATGGAGTAGGAATTGTGGTGGATAATGATTATAAGGATAAGGTCGTAGAGGTTAAAAGAATGGGGGATATATTGATTCTAGTTAAATTAATTATTGGAGACGAAAAAATTAACATACTTAGCGCCTATGCACTACAAGTAGGATTAAGCGAGAGCATCAAACGCAAGTTTTGAAGACGATATGGATGGATTTATGCAAAGTATATCATTAGATGAAAATGTTTTTATTGGAGGAGATTTAAATGGGCATGTCTGGGGCAAGTAACGATAGGTTTGAGAGAGTTCATGAGGTTTTGGTTACGGTAATAGAAATAAAGAAGGAGAATCAATCTTAGAATTTGCTTCAAAGATACGATCTTGTCTTAGCAAATACTAGTTTTAGGAAGAGGAGTCGCATATAATTACTTTTAGTAGTGGTCATAACAAAAGTCAAATAGATTTTCTTTTAACAAGAAAAATAGATAGAAAAATATGTAGAGACTGCAAAGTAATACCTGGTGAAGCACTTAATACCCAACATAAGTTAGTAGTACTTGATATTGAGCTAACACGACGACATAAATATAAATAAAAGAGTTAGCGACCCTAGAATAAAGTGGTGGAACCTAAAACATAGTAAACAAGTAGAGTTTAGAGAAAAACTACTAAATGAAAATATTTGGAATATTGACTTAGATGCTAACATAATGTGGCTATAAATGAGTAGTTGCATAAGGAGAGTGAGATCAAACGTATTAGGTATATCTAAAGGCTTGAGACAACCAAAGAAGGAAACATGGTGGTGGAATGAAGATGTCCAACGAGCAATTAGTCTTATAAGACTAAAAGAGAGATGTATAGAAAAATACCTGCAAAACTAATCTTTTGGTCCCTGAACTTTGAAGGTTTTACACTTTTGGTCCCTCAACTTTGAAAACAACACATTTGGTCCCTCAACTTTTCATATAATGTAAATTAAGTCCTTTTGTTAGTCCAATCATGGTTATTGATGACATGGCGAAATGCAATCGCTACGTGGCGCCACGTGGCAATGAACCAACCGGTTCAATGAACCACCCGGTTCAATGAACCCCAACAAAAAACCCCACCATTGTTTTCTCTCTCACGTTCCTCTTTCTCTCCACGATTTCTCTCCTTTCTCTATTTCTCTCTTGCTCTCTCCGTTCTCTCCTCCACACCTCTCCCGCTCTCCTCGCGCCTCGCTCGCTTCTCGCCTCGCGCCGCCGCTCATGCGATCGCTTTCGCCTTTCTGCTGACCGACGCGCCAAGCTTCGCTCGCGACTCGCGCCCAGCGCCTCGCGATCGCCGCCTGCGCGACTCTCCGCTTCTCGCGACCACGCCGCCTCGCGACCTGTTGCCTCCTACGCTTGCGCCACTACTTTCATTGTCGCGCTTATCATCATGTCGCATCTCATCCTTGGCTTTATCTTACGTTTTTAATTCTCATCACAATTTCAGCTAATTCAACAAATTTGATTGGCATTTTAAATTAGCATCACCACATGATGCTTTCCCAATACTTCGTGCTTCAACTAGAGCTTATATAAATGCATCATGTACATATTAATTTACACAATTGTACAAGTGGTTCATGGTTCCATATTTTTTAGTTTCATAGGGTTCTTATGCCTTGAAAGCAACAATTCAATGGAAGTATATAAATACTGGAATGCTTGATACCATATTCACATCAGAACACAAAAAGAGATAATTTGTTACGCATACAATCAATAGGTACTTAATAAATTTTATTTTTTTGTCCTTTTGAATGATTAGATAGAGCTAGGAAATGATCAATAATAATGTTATGGTTGATGAAGAGATTCATCACATATGTATAATTACTAATTATTATACATTAATATATATATGCAGTAATGAAGATGGAGGTGGGGATTACATATAGAGGATCACAAAGATACCATGTTTGTACTGCCTTTAATTACATTTGTCTATGAATGCTAGGACAAGGCCTTGATGGAGGTGAATATAATGTGTGTGCTAGAGCGAGGAAATGGATCCAAGATCATGGAGGGGTTACATGCATACCCTCTTGGGGGAAGACTTGGTTATCGGTATATATGTTTCTACTATTTTTTATAGGCTGAACAAAAAAAATAGTTTCATACATGAACACAACATATCACGACAGGAAAGTTGCTTTCTTGGCCTAACCAGTTGTATATTTACTCTATACCACTGACCATCTACGACAAACTTGGAGCTTTATATTGCATGCGAGCAATACTTGCACTGAAAATAGCTCTTTTACCACTAACCAAAGAGTAACTAGGGGTTTCATTTTTTTAGCGAGGGCTTTTCCATGGTCTAGAAAGCTTTCTTGACATTCTCATGGCACACTATAAACTAATTATGCGATGGTACAAAATTTTCTTGGCATTCTCAAGCCGATCATAAATTAGATTGATGTTATTCCACTGATCCTCTTTTTTATTGATTGGCGTTCTCAAGCCACCAGAGTACTGGCTTCTTCCCTCCTTTCTCCCCATTCATCAAGGTTTATGTGTTGCACAACCTTAATATACAATTAAGTGTTATGTGACATATCTTTTTGGTATCGATTTACTAAAAGTTACTTTTTAACATGAGGAAGTTTCCTGCAAAGTTTGGCCATGTGTTTCGTGTGGTGGTTCATCATTAATGTTTATGAAATAAATATTTCTTCTCTTGTTTATTGCAATTGTCTTGCTATATGAATGCTCTTGTATTTTGCTTCAGGTTCTGAAACCTCACCCTTTTTCTCTCTTGGATCTCCTTGCTCCGTCTTCCATGGAAAGCACTAACCATGTTGATGTGGATGAGGTCGTAAAGCTTCGAGCAGAGAATAATTTGTTGTGGTCAAAAGTTGCGAAGTTGTATCAAGAACATGAGGCACCGAAAAGACGACATTTTGTATTAAAATTAATTGTACTAATTGCAATTGGATGATGTATTTCGGTTTTATCACAAAAATAATTGCATTAAATTTGTTAGATGCCTTGGTCAAGATGTAATATTTTAGTATCATGAACTACTCATGTGCTTCCTTTTTTTTATAAGCCTCATATGTAATAGTTTAAGATTTTATATACTTAACCTTTTTTATATACGTATCTTCCACTATATTCTATGTTATAATTACTTATTTCTGTTGGATTAGGAAAAAAATATAAATAATTGCTTATATTATACCTACACAAAGAGAGATGTAGACATGTTATATATATTGGATAAGAGAAGGATGTATGCGCCGCACAAAAAGAGGTCACATGTTTGACATTCATACATATCATGCATTCAAATTCTTGTTTTTGACCACTAAAATCGATATACTATAAATGAAATTTGATGATTGGAATTATAACAAATAATTTCCATCATTCTCTTCCCTACCTTACTTACAAGTAGTATAACAAAAATTTGACATCAATGTCTTCCCACCTTCACTTACAAGTAGTATCTTCAAAATAATTCTAAAAAACTAACAAAAATGTCAAAGATCTTTGAGTTAACACTTGAACATTGTGATGAGCCTAAAGATCTTTGGTTTTGGAGTGAGTGTATAAACTTTGCGTCTGGTGCTTTCTGGTGGGTGTAGAAGTTTCATCGGGGCCACACTATTGACTTGCTTCCATACTCCTCCATACAAATATCTCGTCTCTTGCCAAAAGTCTCGCAAACAAGTAAAAAATATCTCTCGGCATGTAAGAAAGATTAACTACTATTTTGACAAAAATAAATAGGACATACATAACACATAAAATTTTGCCACTATAAATGAAAACATTGAACTACACAAGATAGGAGTTAGCATTAACCTCGCCATGTAACAAATCTCCGTTTGAGTAACATACTCCAAATCCCTTACAAATGGAATGTGGAGTTGTTCTTTTTTCATTGGCACTTGAACATCTTTATTGTGCTTCCTCTTAGTTAACTCGACATTTCCTTGAGTATTTCCTTGAGAATTATCTCCATTGGTATTCTTTTGTTGAATTTCTTTCTTGCCTTTGTTATTCTTTTGTCCATTTTCTTTGTTGTCATTTTTCTTCATTTGTACATTCTCCGCGAAAAATTTAGGTGTCATAAGACATGGAATAGGAAATAAGCTAACAAGAACTCGACATCAAATCACCTCAACATTATTAGCTCTAAAGGGCACGCCCGTTTGTTGTGCCCTTTTGAGTAACATATTCGACATGTCATGACCCTTCCTTCCTCGACAATTTGTTGTCCTTAACCTTTCTGGGGTTCGTCCTTATCTTTTCGCCAATTCTTCTTTGGTCTCCCGGGCATTTTCTTGAACATAGGTGGCTCAATTCTAACACCATTTGTCTCAGGCCAAAAAGTCTTCCCTGGAACTACACCCATTATGTGCTTGTATGCCTTTAAGTATGTTTCTTTGTGATACCAATGAGCCACAAAATCCTCGGGTGTCTTAGACTGATGGTATATGGTACATAATTATTCAAATTAATATAATAGTTTTCATAAAAAAATAATACAACCGTTACATTACCTTTTCATTGAAATATGCCTTTGACCATTTCTCAACTTCGTACCCCATTGCATCT
This sequence comes from Stephania cephalantha, assembly GCA_039657325.1. Classification (NCBI taxonomy): domain Eukaryota; kingdom Viridiplantae; phylum Streptophyta; class Magnoliopsida; order Ranunculales; family Menispermaceae; genus Stephania; species Stephania cephalantha. The sequence continues at coordinate 4,053,471 of CM077579.1, forward strand.
TTCTCGCAACCACTGCCTAAATCTGCCAACGCACGCATTTTATCCTGTCGTAATGATATAAAATAGAATTATAATAAAATAAATAGAATTGGATGTCGAAACAAGATAATTAAGCGAGTTGAGACACACACAATACCTTTAGTTCCGGAACAGTTGTAGCTCGTGCACAGTTCCAAAATGCAATCTTTCTTTCTTCACCTCGCCATTTCTTTGCCCAATTAGCATAGACATGCCTAGCACACCTCCTACGCTCTGCCTCCGGTAAAACTAATTGAATCGCACATTCTAGACCCTGCAAACATTAATGAGAAATGACATATGTCAAACAAAAAACAAGCTTATAAAACTACTTTGAAAAGTGCGGTAAACGTGAGCCACAAATTACCTTCTGCATGTCAGACATAATAGTAATGTCTTCTCCATCACCAAGTTGTATATCGCGTTGTATGCACCTAATGAACCAAGTCCAAGTGGTCGTGTTTTCATCTTGTACAACAGCCCATGCTATTGGAAACATCTGGTTGTTTCCATCTCTCCCAATTGCACATAAAAGTTGGCCTTTGCATAGACCTTTCATGAAACAACCATCAAGTCCAACAATCTTGCGACATCCCTCGAGCCAACCTTTTTTACATGCTTCAAAGCATACATAAAATTTGGTAAAAGTTGGTCTATCACCTCCCTCATCCATACTAGACTTAACAATACAAGTTGACCCGGGATTTGAGGTGTGGATAATTCGTACATAGTCATGCAACAAGGCGTATTCACGTTGGTAGTCACCAATCAATTCTGTGAGAATAATATGTCTTGTTTTGGCCACAACAGACAAATTGACATGCAACTTCATCTCTTTTTGACATATGGTTGTCAACATTTTCAATGTAATGCTAGGTTGATTGTACACATGATCCTTTAGTTGGATAGCCATATATTTATAATTGGCAAACTTCACCTTCTCCACTCTTTGACACTTGTGTGTGTGAACATAAGTCTTCACGGTAAGAGTCTCATCGTTGTTTTCCATAGAGATCAAAATTTTCCATGGGCACCCTTCCTTGCACCTTGCTCTCAACCTTCTTTTATCATTCTTCACCAATTTAATGACAAGCCCCTTCTTTATGGCATATTTCTTCACGGCTTGTCGTGCCTCGACCATAGAGGTGAAAATCATTCCCAAACAGAAAAACTGGAATATCAGAGTTAGTGTCGAATCGCAACCTACGGTTCTTCCTCCTTACAAATATATTCTCCTCTTCAGAACCAATCTCACTGCAATATGACCCAATATCATCACTTTCAAAGTACTCACTTTCATTACAATCACTATATTCCCCAATTTGATAATTACTTATTGCTCCTACAACTTCATCATCACTTACCAATTCTCAAACCAAATAATCATTCGCCGCTCCTTCACTATCATCATCCTCCTCATCCCTTTCACACTCATCAATCTCGTCTCCTACAAGTTCTCCCCATAAACCCGCAACTCTCCCCTTCAACCTCGAGATTCTCCCCTTTCATCATGTATCTCTTCTCCATCCCCTAGTACACATTGTATGTCTTGTCCATTATCATTTTTGGTCTTCTTTTTGTTTTCGTTTTTGCTCCTTGACTCTCTAATTTTTTTTCGAGCTTTCTTTAATTATTCATCATCATCATCATCATCATCTGTGAAGACGGGCACGTCAAATAGTATGTCATCAAAAGTAGTGTCATCACATTCGTAATCCTCAAGCAAAAAAGTATTGTTTGCATTAAGATATGTCTCCTCATATAGATCCTCTTGTGTTGTAACAATTGTCTTTCCTTTATTTTTTTTAACCCCATTTCCTTTGCCTACAGCTCTAATAAAAGGTTGATTTTGCACCCCGCCACAAACATTTATGTCTCTCGCATGTTCAATGAAGAATTCTAGCAAATCCCCATTCTTTTTCCCCTCACAAGCATTCAAAACATCAACATCGTCTTTTACAATAACAAATTCTTTCTTACCACAATCAAAATAGTACAAGGCGCTAATAGTGGTGTAGCCCAAGTTTTTCACGTAAGACATGACGTTTGGATACGACAAAAGGTCAACATCAAAATTGGAACTAATGAGTTTTCTCTTCCCATTAATATATTGATCGCCTCTAAACTGACCCCCATAAGATATGAAAAACCTCAACTTTTCAGTCATTTCTTAAACTCTGTCCACATTGCAATCACCAAAAGAAACTGAAACACAATCATTCGTTAAAAGTTATAAAAAACGCAACAATATATTAACAAATGTATAATTTGTGATGAGAATTAAAAACGTACTCAGATAAAGACAAGGATGAGATGCGTACAGTGAGGAGCGCGACCGCGAGCGAGCGTGGCGGTCGCGAGGCGAGGGCGTGGGTAGATGAGGCAAAATGTCGCGAGCGCGGCGTGAGCGTGAAGCGCGCGAGCGAGGCGAGGCGGGTGCGAAAGCCGGCGGTCGCGAGGCGGAGGTCGCGCGGCGGCGGCGATCGGGCGGCGAAAGGCGGTCGCGAGGCGCAGGGCGCGAGCGCAGGCGAGCGGCGCGATGTAGAGGCGGTCGCGAGGCGGAGGCGCGCGGCGGCGGCGATGGCGGTCGCGAGGGCACGGCGGTCGCGAGGCGATGGCGGCGCGAGGTAGAGAGCGCGAGGCGGCGGTCGCAAAGCGCAGAGGGCGGTCGCGAGGCGGCGGGCGCGAGGCCGAGAGCGCGAGCAAGGCGCGAGGGAGAGCGGGAGAGGTGTGGAGGAGAGAACGGAGAGAACAAGAGAGAAATAGAGAGAGGAGAGAAATCGTGGAGAGAAATAGGAACGTGAGAGAGAAAACAAGGGTGGGGTTTTTTGCTGTGGTTCATTGAACCGGGTAGTTCATTACCACGTGGCGCCACGTGGCGATTGCATTTCGCCATGCCATCAATAACCATGACTGGACTAACAAAAGGACTTAATTTACACTATATAAAAAGTTGAGGGACCAAATGTGTTGTTTTCAAAGTTGAGGGACCAAAAGTGTAAAACCTTCAAAGTTCAGGGACCAAAAGATTAGTTTTGCCAAAAATACCTAAGTGTCAAGATGAAGATGTGTTCAATCAATATAGAGAAGCTAGAAAACAAGCTAAAAAGTAGTTAGTCAAGCTAAAACAAATTTCATGGAAGATCTATATACAAGGTTAGGTAATAGAGATGACGAAAAATATATATATATATATGCTAGCCAAATTAAGAGATAAAAAGAAACAAGACCTAAGTCATGTAAGATGTATTAAGGACGAAAATCAAAATGTTTTAACGCGCGAGGAAGATATTAAGGAGAGATGGAGAAGTTACATAGTTTATTTAATGATGGTCAAGTTGATACTATAATAGATGAAAACCCACTCCAAGAAAGAAATGGAAACTATACACGCAATATTAGAATTGTAGAAGTTAAAGAGGCATTGAAAAGAATGAAAATAGGAAAAGCATGTGGCCCAGATGAAATACCCATAGAGGTTTTAGGAGAAATTGGATTGACTTGGTTAACAAAACTTTTCAATAAAATTTTAAAATCAAAACGGATGCCAATGGATTGGAGAAGAAGCACGCTTGTGCCAATCTTCAAAAACAAAGGAGACATTCAAAGTTGCTGAAACTATCGGGGAATTAAACTTATGAGTCACACTATGAAACTTTGGGAGATAATAATTGACAATAGGCTAAGGAGAGAAACAACAATATCAGAGAACCAATTTGGTTTCATGCCTAGGAGGTCAACTATGGAGGCGATTTTCCTTGTAAGACGATTGTTAGAAAAATATAGAGAAAAGAAATAAGATCTTCATATGGTATTCGTAGATTTAGAAAAAGCATATGATAGGGTCCCTAGAGATGTTCTTTGGTGGGTTCTAGAAAGAAAAAGAGTGCATGCTAGATACATAGACACTATTAAGGATATGTATGATGGAGTAGTAACGAGTATAAAGACATTTGGAGGAGCTACAAAAGAATTTCCCATTACGATAAGACTACATCAAGGATCGGCTTTAAGCCCATATCTATTTACTTTAGTTATAGATGAACTAACTAGACATATTCAAGAGGATATACCATGGTGTATGTTATTTGCAGATGATATTGTCTTAGTGGATGAAACTAAAGATGGAGTGAATAGGAAATTAGAACTCTGGAGGAATACATTAGAATCTAAAGGCTTTAAGTTGAGTAGGACGAAAACCGAATACATGCACTGTGAGTTTAGAAACACTAGACATCAAGATGACGGAGTGGTAAAATTAGGGGAAGTAGAAGTTCCTAAGGTAAACCACTTTAGGTACCTAGGATCAATCATACAAAATGATGGTAACATTGAGAATGATGTCACACATAGAATTCAAGTTGGATGGAAGAAATGGCGGAGTGCAACATGGGTGATTTGTGATCGAAATGTTCCTACTAAGTTAAAAGGAAAATTTTATAGGACCGCAATTAGGTCAGCTATGCTCTATGGAAGTGAATGTTGGGCGGTAAAGCAACAACAATTACATAAAATGAACGTAGTAGAAATGAGGATGCTTATGTGGATGTGTGGTAAAACCCGTAAAGATACAATAAGAAATATAGAAATTCAAAGACAAGTAGGAGTTGCTTGGAAGCACGCATATAATGAGTTTTCAAAAAATTAAAAATAATGATACCCGAATGGGCGCGCCCTAATAAAAAGTAAATATTAGAATCTAAAACTATGAACAACTCCGTTCTCATCCTTATGCCACAATTATGTATCATAAAGTTATCGAAAAGGCATGCGAAATTGTTCCCTGCTAAGCATATTTCCTAAAAGTCCATTAATTCAATTGCATGCAAACTGTATATATACTTTTTGTTGCTAACCCAATATAATTGCGTCAATATCAGATTCTTGGTCATATATTCTCATTCGATGATCAACAAATTAAAGTACACTTTGATTTTATTTTATTTTTGACAAGTTTATCTCCGTTTTACTTAGAGTTGGCAAAAGTTGTTCGTACCCGTTTGTTCGGTATTGTCCGGACTTATTTTAAACGGGTCTGAACACAATTTTATTTTTATTTTTTTTTAATCCGAGTCTGAACATATTTTTTTTGTCCATTTAAAAATAAGGGTTCGGATCGGGGTGGTCCGAACAATATTTTTTTAAAAAAGGATACCGTTTAACGATTACTTCATAGGGTATCTTTTGATAATTTCACGGACACTATATAAATAAAAAGCAAAACCCTAAATTGTTTACCACTTGTTTCGCTGCTCACCCTTGCATGCCTCTCACGTTTTCAGTCACCCCTCACCTTTTTTTTCACTTTCTCACCTCTCCAACTCCTCCACTCACGGCGATCTCGACGCCTCTCACCTCTTCGTCTTCGGCATGGCGCGGTTCTCGGCTTTTGATCTCTACCCTCGGCTCTTACTTCTCCTCTCTCGATCTCACGCCTCTCGCCTCTCACGTCTGCAACACCCTACTTTCTCGAACAATCGTTGTTACGATGTTCTCCATTTGTGATTTTTCTGAAATTTGTTTCAAATCTATGTGTTCTCAATTGGTATTGTTTGATGATTCCTATGTTAATTTGTTAATAGTAAATATGTTTGTAATGCAGTAAGTGGCGAAACCAAAAAATTTAATTAGGGAGGGCGAACTTTACGTAAACCTATATTATTTAGACTACATTTATAGTCTATAGGAAGTGTATCTAGCGTAAGTGGGGGTAAGAGAAGTGGTCAGAATCTGCCCCTCTAGTTCCGCCACTGTAGTTAATGGATGTACAGAGAAGAACAACTGATTTATATGTTAATTTGGCCAAATGCATTTATGTGTTTCCTACTATATCTTTAAATAAATCAAGACAAAAAGGGGTCTTGTATGTTTTACAAAAATACGGATTTGAAAAAAAAAAATTTGTCAGTTTCAAAAACAAGTCCGGGTCAAGACATTCCCTTTTTTTGCCAACCTAATTTTACTGTTACAATGTAAATGTATATATATGTGGGACGACCGCCCCCATAGATATGGAGCTCAACAGTGCCCAAGCGTCGATGCGGTTATCGCTGGACACCATATGTAGAAAACTAAATAAATAAATAAATGGACATGTGCATTGTGACAAGTACATGTATTCATTAGATGAAACCCTAAATCCCAAAAAATATGCTATAATGGTGTGTAAATTTAGAAAATAAAATCCAAAGAACAAAAGGTATATACTCATTATAATTAAGAAATTACACCTAAGCATCTTTAATAAGATGGATGAGGCATCACCTGCTAGTATTAAAAGGCATGGTTCGGGACGAAGGTCCAAACAATACAACTTAGATTTCTAAAAAAAATAAAATCCGACTCAGTTGATCAAAAGATATACTCATATACTATAATAATATTTGGCTTCAAAAAAATATAATTATTAAAACATAAATTCCTTAGAAGTGGTCATTGTGTGTCACACCTTAAGCATCGATTTTTAGTGAAACATATTGTGTCACTAATAATGGTCATTTAATTATTTCCTTGTATAGCTTTGCAAATAATATCGCCACGTAGGCCCGGAGAATATATGTACAACTCACTGGATCTTTGAAGATCACGAAAATATTCTTGCGAGATCTCGTGTATCTACCAAAGGTTGGCAAGCATTTACAAGACAAGGAAAAAATGCCCATGCTCATATTGCTTATTTCAAACGAGATGCAAAAAAAAAAGAAATTGGAGATTTAGACAATCAATTCTTTCCTAAACGATTAAAAGGAAAGAAAAATATGGGCAAGATTCGATGAAGGCAATGAAGATTGAAATAAATGTATCTCAGGCCTTCTTCATAAATAGGAAGTGTTATCACAAATGCAAAGGAACTTCACTGCATTCAAAGTGAGATAAGAGAAAACATTCTCTTTAGTTTTTTTTTTCTTTAGACACACTAAGCTAAGGGGATTTAACCGAAATGCCAAGGGGATCTCGGACACCAAGGGCACTTGAGATTTCGTGTAAGTACAAAGTGTAAGGGGAGTGATTAGTGTAATAGAACTTGGTGAAGGATCACTAGCTAGGTGAGGAATCACTAGTTAAGAATTCTATGTAAATTTGTAATCATCTTTCTTAGTGCATTTACACTTGGGCGTGGCCCCGCAGACGTAGGACGGGAGATCCGAACTGCATAAACAATTCTCGTGTGTCATTTATTTACTGCAAATTATTTTTCTCGCTATTTTTCATTTACACCAAGACAGACAACTCGTATTTGTGCCTACAACACCTATATATACATGACTACTGTCTTTGGCCACAACAAAATCTGTTGGACAAATTGTTTTTACATGCCAAGACAGTCAGCCTGTACTTGTGCCTACAACACCTCTATGTACGAGCTACCATCTGAGTCCACAGCAGAATCTGTTGGACAGAGATATTTTGTTTTTGCAGTAACAATATTTGACAACTTTCGATATTAACTTACTCATTTTTCCTATTTGATTAAGACTCTAAGGTTGTCCTTTTCAGTTGATGTCAGCATCATGTCATCGACGTGGAATCTATATAATTTCACAAGTAAATAAAACTATTTATTATTTTACAAATTAATAAATTAGATTTATAAAATAATATTGGTTGTTTTGATATGTTATTTTTTTTTGAAAATGTTATATATGTAATATAGTTATGATATTGGTGGTTGATTCTTTTGGTGGTTGATTCTTTTAAACTAAAAATACATGTCATCCACTAAAAGAAAACAATAATTTTTCTTTCACGAATGTTCTATAGTTCTATATATGAAGATTGACCAAATTAAATTTGTTTACTAAAAATCTTATTTTGGCGCACTATAGCATCATCAGAGATCGATTCAATCTAATATTTAATGGAAAGATTATTTCAATCCTGTTTTAATGTGAAGCTGTAAAACTAAACCCCACTTGACTATAATCCATAAAGCTTAAGTGGAATGAGCCTACATAACTATTAGGATTTATAATGAATTTGTATTATTTTACCAAAATCTATAATTAATTTGGTCTAACTATCAACATTTAAGATTTGTAATGGATACACAAAAATCGAATTCTATCATCTCTAGCATAGTGCGATTTGAATTATAAATTCGTATTACAAGTTCACGAAGAACAATCTTTATCTTCTTAAAAAGACATCTTTGTCTCCATAAAATTCCAAATCTTACTGATTTAGCTCGAGAGACAACTAGATTAAACACTAGATACCTTGTAGGATTGTTCAATATTTAAATATCAACCTATAAAAGCAATGAACATTTAAATGTCAACCCATCAGATTCTTCATGTTCTAAAGATTCCATTTTCAAATACGTTCAATTTGGTCTAATAAAGAACAAAAAGTGGTTCTCTCAAAAAAACAACAAACAAAAACAAAAAAAGTCGTAGTTCCATCCTAATATTTGCTTTGACATGAAATCCACACAAGGCATTTTTGTGTTGTCAGATGCACCTTAAATCACACATTTTACGCTATCCGAGACACAATTAGACATCAAACCCACAAAGGTACTTCTCCAAAATCAAACTAATCAAGTTATGATCCAACATTTGGAACCTATAAACAATTGAGTTTCTCATTCATTGACTTCACTTTTCTTGATAAAGATTTGTCAACTAGGACAGACATCTACTATCCTACATTAAATTTCATTAAAAACTATGTGATGGCACCACACAACAACTCAGAACAATAAATTGAGATCTTTAAATAAGAAAACCTTGCATAGTATGCTTGATGAGCCTCTGATGACAAGGACCAAATGTGTTTGATGCCTGCAGACAAGCAAATGCATGCACAATTTGAGCAAGGAGAGTTTTCAAATATGTTAAGAGGACGCAAGCATGAAAAACAATGGTTTGACAAGGGCTTTCTTTAAAGAAGTACAAAAGAAGTAATAATGAAGACAAAACAGATGGCTGATTGCTACATCTTCACAAATAAATAGCACATGACATCATGAATGCGTGGGTAGAGTTTTCAAAACCCATTTTCTTCAAGACTGGAATTGGATATTTATAATATGAGAGCAGTGGTCAGATCTCAAGTCCCTTTCTGCAACCTTGAGTACTTAGTATAATTGATTTTGCGGTTGCAGTAATGACGGCAACATCGCTTCATTAGGTAACCACCGAGTCACTTTTGTAGCAACAAAGTTGTACTTCTAAGGGTCTGAGTCCCAATCAAAGCGAACTTTCAAACAGTTCCATTGAAGGATTTCTCATTTTGATGCCATTCATGACGTTTTCATGGTGCAGACCAGTTTCCGGTTTTGAACTCCTTGTAGAAGCTAGACTTCTTCGAAACCACGTAAAATACTGCATACATCATGAATGAGATTCAATGATAAGAGAAAAAGAAAAAGAAAAAAAAAACAGTTTAAAATACACATAAAAGGGCGTAAGATGCGGAAGTAAGCTTTGCACTAGAAAGGCAATCCTACCTGGGATTCCTGGGATGACAAGTTGGGGATGCCTCAGGACATCGAGAAGCGTTTTTTTTTCATTTACCTTGACATATTTAACAGGGCCCCTACCTAGAAATATGATAAAACAAAAGTCAGTCATTTCCATGTCGGTATATCTCTCAAATCAGTAACAGTGAAAAAAAAATAAACCAAATAAATAACGAGGATACATAAACTTAAACAATTTTTGATACGTAGGGATTTAGACAAGTATTTCTCTATGTCTCTTCTCTCCGCTAGTACCGATATTGTCTCCAACTAAACCACCTCCACCTTCAAATCACAAGTGTGGGGTTTTACTCCAAAATGCCTCAGTTCTAACTAAGGGGAGATCCACACTTGTATACTTCATTGTGAAGTCGCACTTATCGATGTGGGACTAACTTTCAGTCTACACATCTCCAACACTATTCATGTTCTCTGAAAAGAAACACATGCTCATATTCATCGTTAGCGAGGCCCTCGTGGCCTCAAAACCAATATGGCCTAGTACTCATTTCCAATTTCTATAAAGTTACTAGTCCATGCAGTACCAGAACCCTCTCATATGAATTTCTTCACTTGCTATCAAACTAATTTTGTAGCACATGTGAGACAAACAGACAATTAGCACTGTTAGGACCATGACCAGCAACCAATTAGGCAAAATTAGGCCAGGAAGTTGGACCTAGGGTCCAACAATCAACATCTATTCCAAGGAGTAACTAAGTTCCATGACAAAATCACCATGCAATACTGATCCAATTCCCAAACCTCTGGAAAATAAATGGACAACAAGTCTACTGAACTGCTAATGTTTCTCACAACTTCCCAATACACAAGATAATCATACAAGTGTCTTTTGCACTAACCTTTCTTCCCCCTTAATCAATTATTTTCTTTTAATTCACTTGTTACAGATAACTTCATTAAGCAATTGACAACATCAACATCAACATCAACATAGCCTCAGTCCCAAATTAATTGGGGTCCTAATGCAAACTTTTCCATTGTGTTCGATTAAGTGCAATTGAGGACATCATTAAAAATTAATAATGCACTTTTCCCTCCAAGAGCTGAGGGAAAAAAAAGGATAAAGAGAACGCGGCCCAGAAGGCTCAGCCAAAAGGGCCCAAGTAACCAATTAAGGCTTATACACAGTATTTATATTTACGCATATGCTCATTTCGCCTTAATTTCTTATAAGTTATACTGTTATAACATGCAGCATTCTTACAGCATCTATGATATGCATTTTACAAGTTCTTTTTTCCGCATTTGCTTTTAGCTTTTTATCGAATGAACCTAAGCTACTGATATGTTTCATTTTATGAGCCACTGAATCTTTTGCCTTTATCTATTATGTTTTGAGCAAGTTAATCTGTTTTGTGATTCGAGGTTTATTCATCTCTATTAAACTGTACCAAAAAAACTAGCATATCATAATAACACTTGTATTATTAGAACCTAGAAAAAATTTAATGTCCTTCCAAGGATGCCTTTTATTTTAAATCAATATAGAATTCAAATTTATACATAATGAAAACATCTTATCACAAAGGCGAACACTTACCTGACTTGCTTGGGGTTTTTCCGAGAGGTAGCAAAGTGTGCCTCACTATTACTAACACTTCCATTCATCTTCCCAATCTTTCTGTTTATTTTATCTAAGAAATTTAATCAGTGTACCTAATAATCCATGCTTGTATAGAGCACTAGGTTACACTCCTAAATCCATAGCTAGAGATCTCATACTTTCTTAGACACAAATTCAACAATTACAAGGTTAGAATAGAACAACAACATAGTCTCTTTCATTTGTTTGATCCATTCATAAAGATTGACAAAAGTTTTATGCTAGCTGTCAACCTATCGCAACCCTCCCCCATTTTCCGGGTACGAAAAATAGATTTGGAACCTCCCTCCCTATTTTCCAGAATGGAAAATGTGCTTTGAAGTCCTCCACCTTTATCTAGACTTAGGATCGGACATGTAGCGCACATAATGTTCTACATAGGTGGAGTTAATTACTAAGTTAGAATCAAATCGGATATAACTAAGATGTAGTGCTCAAACACGCAGCCTGCCTTGCTTTCTGTTTATCAAGGAGAGGTAGCAAGGCACGCCTTACTAAAACTTCTTTACATTTTTCATACACCCACATTTATCTAAAAAAAAAGAAGGAAACGCTTCCATACATCTTCACTTACCTCTCTATTTGTGGTATACATAAGAAATCATGTACTTTGCTAGACAAATAGCCCTTGTTTAGTCGCTGGTTCACTTGGGCAAATTAAGGGGAAGAGTACTTCCCAGAAAGTTGATTTTCTAAGAAAGCATTTCCCAAAATGTGCAACTTCCCTAAGTAAGTGCACTTACCACTTACCACTCCCCCTTACCCCCAATCAAACATAGCTTCAATCCCAAATTAGTTGGGGTCGGCTATATGATCAAACTCTTCCATTGCACTAGATTTAGTGCTAAAAGTCATGTTGTCACGAGGTCAAAATCAAATCAAGCATGTGTTCACATGAAAACAAGTACTTTGGACATAGGATGGCACCGGTATTTAGAAAGAAATTAAGAAAGTGATAAAACCTTGAACTTCACTTGAATTGAACTAACAAAAAATGATAAAAAAAAAAAACAAGAGAATTGAGAGAGAAGATCTTTTGCTGAACTGAACCACAGTACAAGCAATCCCACAACATTCAAAAGGTCAGGACTCTCCAAGAACTCAAATGAGTTTCTAAACCAAGACAAATGTACTTAATGCCCTTACAAGAACTCTCCACTCCTATTTATAATGTTCCCCCTAACTAATTCTAGAACACTCTATGTGGGATCCTATCATTACTCCCCTTGAACATCCACCTTGTCCTCAAGGTGGAAAGAAAAAGAAACATATAAAAACTATGCTAGGATCCACGAGAGCCTCAAAGTAACGAAATGAGGGACACCGCTCAAGGGTTGTTTGATGAGTGGGCTATCCCGGGCTTCAATGAAAACCCCACCAACCACAAGGGAGATAAAAATCACATTGCGATGGAAATCAAACATGCCCAAAAGTAATGTGTCGCAAAGATGCACGGTCCTCGCAGCGACTATAGCACTTATTAGAGCAAGAACATGTAGTCCATGGTCGGAATGAAGACAATTGGTGTCCAACAAGGAACATAGGTCGTGCCCAACTTGTGAAATAAAGCAAAGGCACCTTGTAGAGAACACCAACTCCACATACCAACAACCAAAATCTTCACATAAGAGGAGGCAGATAGAAATCTTTGCACAACCCCCACCATCACATGCCCAAAAATCTCGTGAAATAGTGTAGGAATCGCGTCCATAGAAAATTTCCCGAAAGGAGGGTTAGTGGTAAGAGACCAAGAAGTAACCGCGATGCATAGAAGAGTAGAAGACAAAACAAGCACACTTGGATGAGTCACGAGTGATGCAAAAAGAAATGGCCCAATAAATTTAAATGAAATAAGTAGTACGCAAGTCGAGGATCAACAAATGGTCGAGACAAAGCACAAAAAAATTATGAGCAAATGTACGCATGAGAGGTGTGACGATTCCACGATGAGTTGTCTTCACTCCCATCATCCGATCTCCTCGAACGTCGTGTCGATCACAAAAGGTCATCTTCCCCAAATTCACAATCATGGGAACAACAAGAAAGAAGGGAAGATCAAGTATGTCGAAATCGAATATGAAATCGAGACAACGATTGTTGGTTTTGGTGAAGATGGTGGTGGCCAAGGTGGTGGATCGAAGGCATCATCACTCAAACCCTCCATGAGAATAGTCAGATCTAATGGATCTGTGGTTGTGCTGGAAATCTTGAAGCTCCATAAACACCCATTAGCTGAGAATGTTGCGGGGCAGCCAAGGAGGTAGATCAAAGACATCGAGAGCCGTCGCATGGAGCGCACATGTTTGCGCAACACTGGTGTTGCTTGGATCTGGAGGTTTAGGCATTGGGGTAGAGGCTAGCGGTGGCGGAACAAACACCAAAACATGGTATATGGACTCGAGAGATTTGGGATGAGGATCTTACTTTGGTGAAGGGGCAAATTGGTAAATTAGAGGCCAAATTTTGCACTATAAAACTGATCATCAAAGCATTTGGTATCGGAATCAACAATGAAGATTTATGCTGCATTTGAACTTTCTTCACTGCCACAAAGAACACTAGTTCCTGCAAATCGCTCATCTTAGATCGGAACTGCTTTGGGCATGTGTATCCATATTTGGTGGTTTTGGTTCACCGACGGTCGACAACTCATCGGTAATCCCGGATGTGGTGTATCTACAACTTTTGTGCTACAAAATGCCCCGATCTTGTGTTCTACCATGATCTGCTAAAGCGATCCCTTGATGTTGAAGGAAGAGTTCATCACACCTCAAAGCCAAGCCTCTAATCATCGTCTTTACTTCATATCCGAGCTCCTCGATCGAGGCTTCAATCGCTGAAATCTTCTTCACTTCCTCTTAAATTCAATCCATTTGAGCTTCCATCCTATCTAATTGAGCTTCCATCATAGAAGTATGCTCTGATACAATTGATAGAACCTTGAACTTCACTTGAATTGAACTAACAAAGAAATGATAAAAAAACAAGAGAATTGAGAGAGAAGATCTTTTGATGAACTGAACCACGGTACAAACAATCCCACAACATTCAAGAGGTTGGACTCTCCAGGAGCTCAAATGAGTTTTCTAAACCAAGACAAATGTATAGAATGCCCTTACAAGAACTCTCCACTCCTATTTATAATGTTTCCCTCTAACTAATTCTAGAACACTATATGTGGGATCCTATCGTAAAGCATATTATCTATGTCAACATTGGCATTTCTTGTGTGAACATTATAGAAAACCAAATATATTTTATAAAACTCATTATAGAAAACCTAATATATTTTATGATTTTCTAAAACTCATAGCTACGGATCCAATGAAAATTAAGAAAATATTGATACCTGGAAAGCCAAATAATAAATACGGTCCGATTATGTTTTTTTGTTTGTTTTTTCAAAAACGGGTCCCGGTCCGAACAACTTTTTTAAAAAGGCACCCGTTTAACAATTAATTTAAATAATATTTTATTTATTTATAGGGATATTTTGAAACTTTCATGACGTTTGCATTATAGTTTCACTAATGATGTTATTTTTATATGGAAACTTGTAAAACTTAAATTTTGAATACATAACATGTCTTTTTGTAATGATGGAATGCATGATGACATAAAAATCATGCATTTTTGTTAACAATTAGATTAAAAAATTATTTTATTATATTAAAAAATGGGTTCTGACAAAAAACAAGTCTTTGTACGTTTTAAATACATACGGGTCTAGACACTATTTTTAGTCGTTATTAAAGCGGGGTGTTCAGATCCGTACCCGTCGGACCCTTTTTTTTGCCACCCCTACACACGGCCAAACCATTTGCATTGGACACATCGATAAATGGCATGGATCAACTTTAGCCCCTCACTACTATAGTAAATGAAATATTGTCACAGGGACTACTTCATGAAACTTCAACGTCAAATTAGCGATTTCAAGGTATACGTGCGGTTTGAAGAAACACCACTTACGTTGGTTCGATGTATTACCTTACCATGTGGGCCTAGTAAAAGAGGATTGTGCAAGAGCTAAATACTTAATTGATGTGGCCCCTACTTTGTTTTGTTTGGGTTATAGCCTTGCTGGATTATAAATATGTGGACTCATTATCATTTGCTTTAATATATTTTTTTCTTAAAGAAGAAATATGGTTTCTATTAAAGTCAGAAGTCAATTTAGGTATAATAATGCACGTTCGAGTATTCAAGTAGATAAAGAATGTGTTATAAGTCTGGATTGGAGACACAACTTGCCTTGGCAAAAAGGTGAATTCTCCACTCCAAATCTTAAGCCCCGCTCACACTCACTCCCTCCTAAAGTTAGACTTGGCATTTCATCATACAAAATCTAATATGGTATCGTGACGGGTTGCGTAAGTCCAAGTTATTACCAAGTTGGCTAACGCCCCTTGGTTGTAAGAATCCAATGAAGTAAAAAGTCCCAAGTTGGCCAATGCCTATTGGATTTGAGTTGGCTAATGAACATTCCACATTGGCTGGGCATTCAAGTAAATAAAAAATGGGTTACAAGTTTGGATTGGAGACACCAACTAGCATTGACATTTTGGTGAATCATCCACTCCAAATCTTAAGCCCCTCACTTACACTCACTCCCTCCTAAACTTGCCACTACTTTTTGCATCCCCTAGGGACTTAGCAGTTTCATTGTAACGTTAGTGACTAGAAGCATTGTGGATAAGGAATTTTTAGATTGAACGAAGAACGAAGAATGCTCACCTTTGTGATTTATTTGAATGACTTGATTGAGAAGGCATACATCGAAAGAAAGAAATGTAGTAAAAGTCTAACCCTCATGGCAAGGTCTAATAGAGCAGAGTGATGAGTGCAAAAGCAGGATTTTTAGATGCACATGGAAGATAAATACCTATAGGTCTGCCAGTCAGGATCACTAACGAATTTGCAGTAGTTTGACACTTTTTACGCAGAAGAGTTAGAACCATACTAAATAGATGGCTTCTCCTGATTTCATCAGCAATCCATCTGTTTTCATTGTTTGTCAAGTGCAAATGCCGACATTTATAAACTTGGGTCATTTAAATCAAGTTCACGGTTTCAGACAGGTTCTGTGCTGTGTAGCTTGGGAGATTCCCCTATAATTTTAGTTTCTTCAATTTCTTAAGGATGGTTTTTTCTTGAGTTACCCCCGCCTTTCTTCACTTTTTCCTTGGTATGTGCATTGGTGCAGACTCTTCTGTTTTTATCCAAAGCACTACTTAAGATTGTAAACAAAGAAGTCGAAGTTCACAACTTAGTAGATCATCAAGCAAATGAAATGAGATACAGGGCTTTAAAAAACGAGGGCATTGTATTCCAGGACTTCTAAAACTTGAGAATGAAAGCCTCCCCTTGATATTCTTATAAAGTTTAATACGTTGTGCAAATGAAAAGGCTATCATATGACAGGAAACAATAAAACCATTTATTAGGTCAAAAACAAGAAAGAGGAACGAAGAGGTGTTTACCTTCATCAATGCCTTGATTTGAGTACTCCTTTGCGTCCTCATCATCAAATAGGCTTTCCGTTTGAGAATCGGTAGTCCCCTCTAAGAGATACTGAAGAACTTCTTTTTTGAAAAGATACAACAACAAAGGAACCCCAGAACCAGTCTGATGAACCAATGATCACAGAAACTGGAATGAATACAAGTTGAAAAGATGACAATCAAAAGATACTAGTGTGCTTCAAATTTAAAATAACGTCAACATCAATATTAACATAAAACCATATCCTAACTATTTGTTTTGCTAAATCAATCTTATGATTCTTATCCCATCATGGTTCGATACAAAGAATAATATATAAGAAGAAGAAACTTCCTTAGGACATACCTCATAGTACAATTCAACAGCTTCACGAGTATAAGCATGCTCTTGATCCCACTCTAATGGTGGACAACTTTCTGAAAACATGTGTGAAACTAAGGCATGACAATTATCTTCAGTGTTAAAAGATAAACTCTAATGTAAATAGAAAAGTAACTTTTTTAGAGAAAAGGATATCATGTCCAGATGAACCGAGAGCATGTCAGTCTCACAAAATCCTCAATGAGGTCACTAGACATAACCTCTGCGTACAGAAAGACAACTGGCCAATGAAGAACATTGTCTTTATCTAGCATCGGCTTCCGCTTTCCACTTAGTTCTTCGTACATTGGCTTCCCCAGCCTCAATCCTCTATTCATGATCACAGAGACCAGGTCCTACAGAGTAACACTGAACTAGAATAAGCAAAGAAAACCAAAAAATTGTTCAACTAATATCCATGTAAAAAGCGACATTTCCTCCCCAGGCAAGCTTGTAGAACCCAGTATGATACAAGATCTAAGGGATGTATCATTTTTACCAGGACAAGTACCACATAGAATTTTTCCATTTTTAGTTTTATAGACTGATCAACCATGTTATGCACCATTTTTTCAGAATAAGCTAAGCACTGAAAGGAGTACTTTAACATCTTTGAACTGAAAATAAGTGAAGCAAATCGTTACACAATACAGTGTCTCGTTGGGTCTCAAACATCTAATTCCATAAGTTTTCAAAACCTATAATGAGACATGTTTAAAAAAGATGTGCGTAAGAACTTCCTAACCTTAGCTGCTGCCACAGACTTAGCAACTTCTATCTCACGCTTTCGACGTTCAGATTGGCGTGAATCAATTTGCTTCATTATCAATTTCAGCTCTCCATTATGAGGATCCTGTTTCAGTCCAGCTTGGCAGAAGAATGAAGCTTCAGTCAACAGATCTAAACCAAAGGCGGCTTTTGTTGCTCGGTAATGTGCCTAATGAAAATTATACACTTATCAAAATCCCTAGTTTGAAATTCCTTGGTCATATAGAAACTCTCAAATCAAGCACGACTAGTTTCAACAATATAAATTTAGTAACCTTGATATTTATTGGACTCAACGCAATTGCCTCTTCAGCATCTAGAAGTGCATGTTTATAATTTCCTAGGAGCAAGTTCACATGGGCTCGATTTGCAAGTATAATTGAATGATCAGAATCATTTAAAGCCTTCTGCTTTAGTGCTCTGGTGTAACAATCAATAGCATCAGAGTAATGCTTTTTCCCCATCTTGACATACTGATTACCTTTCTCCTGCATCGCCATAATTAAACAATTTTTTTAGCAAAAGAATAATGAATTCGAGAATGATTACTTGAGTTATGAACTTATGACATTAAATGGGAATCCAAGTTTGAACTAGAAATAAAACAAAAACAAAGTCTCAATCCTAAATTTGTTGGGGTCGGGCCTAATGGTTACATGGATCAAACTCTTCAACTCCGCTCGATTCAATCCCCTTGATGGTGTGCTTTCAAATCCTTTAAATCTTTTCTAATTAATGTATCCGAGTTATCTTAGGTGTACCTCCTATACTATCGATTTTTTTTTTTTTTTTTAATTTCTAGTATGTCGAAGTTTTCTAACTTGGGCATTTCAGTGGATGTGTCTAAACCACCACAATTGCCCTTCCCTAATTTTTGTGTCAACTAGCGCAACTTCTTTTCTTTGACTTCTAACTAGAAATAAAAGGAAAAACAAAGAGATTGTTAAATTAAACAGAAATGTGCACTGTGGTGCAATCTTTGAATTGTAATTACAAGAATGAGAAAAGATTCAAGCATGAAGTGTTTTGAGGAGACAATACTATATGCCTACCGCAAGGTTTTTAACTATAAGAAACAACCACATTGTTAAAACAGGCAGCTTTCCTTCTAAAAACTCTAGGACCGAACATTATGAAATTCATTTTGGAAAAGGCCCTGTTGTTGATGC
This sequence comes from Stephania cephalantha, assembly GCA_039657325.1. Taxonomy (NCBI): domain Eukaryota; kingdom Viridiplantae; phylum Streptophyta; class Magnoliopsida; order Ranunculales; family Menispermaceae; genus Stephania; species Stephania cephalantha. The sequence goes on from CM077579.1 coordinate 4,072,381, forward strand.
ACGCGAGTGACCAAATTAGTAGGGGTTGGCTACATGGATCAAACTCTTCAATGGTACTCGATTTAGTCTAGTGCGAATTTACACCAAAAGAGATAATTTCATAAGCTACCTTAAGTATAGGTTGTTATTGGAACAACCCTTTAGTAATGAAAGTTAGAAAGAAAACTACTTTCCATTTCGAAGGTTTAAAAAGTTGAATTCTCCTACAACGCATTTCAACCAAAACCTTTTCTTAACAATACATAAAATTTTAAATTAAACCTACACTACCAATCACCTAAAATTTTCATATTGATAATTTAAGACAGAATAAAAAAGTGATTATCATAGTTGCATTGAAATTTGGAATCACAATATATCAACAAATAACAACACCAATATCATGTAATTTCAAAGATTAACCATCTTAAACTTCAAATTAACCAAAAGTCTATAAGCCAAATATTTATCCACACACTCACACAAGGACCGGACCCTCCTATAGTACCCCTACGTATTCGTCCGACTCCCACGCCTTATGGTCGACACACCCTTCCCTATAGGCCAAGTGTAGCATGTGTAGGTGTTAAGATGATGTGCTTGGAGTGTCTCGAAGTGGTTATTTGATCATGTCAATTATCTATGTAACAACTTGTGGAAAGTGGCGAAACGTAAAAATCTTGTTAGGGAAGCAAACCTTAAGCATAACTTATTTTTCAAACAAAAAAGTATAGTAGTATGAAAAACTAGTTTAACAAACTTATAATTGTAAATAATTAGCAATATAAATTAACCACTAAACTCAAGAGAAAGGAGTTGAAAATCCTTCGATTTTGCATATGTTGAAAGCGTTGCAAGATCTTTTCATCATCTATCTCAACAAATATCTCTCGCTCCACATAACACACCTTTTATATCGGCCAACCATTCATCACCCATCTTATTTGACTATTTGTCTTGATGACATTCATTGCTTGAGAATGCTCTTTCAATCGATATAGTTGCCACTTTGGTAAGATCAATGTCAATTCAATAACGCGGTGAACCAATGGAAAATTAAATGTTTTTCGAGTTTGAACCATCTTCATGGCAAGACTTTCAAGATCATGACAACTTGAAAACTCGAACTTCTCACATCATGAATGTATATCCGATTTTGAATTACTTGTCATGCAGAGATGAATAATGGATTCAAGACACTTCTACAAAGTGATTGAAATGCATTGGCCGTCTTGACTCAAGAAATTCATTTTCTAGATTTTATCATGATTGCTTCTTCGACAGTCTAAAATTTATGCTAATGATTTCTCTGCACATGACCATGTAATCTTGTAACAACTTCGATATACATTCATGATGTGAGAAGTTATTAGTTTTTAAGTTGTCACGATCTTGTAAGTCTTGCCGTGAAGATGGTTCAAATCGAAAAACATTTGATTTTCCATTGCTTCACCGCCTTATTGAATTGACATTGATCTTATCAGTGGCAATTGCATCGATTGAAAAAGCATTCTCAAAGCAATGAACATCATCAAAATAAATTTGCCAAATAAGATGGGTGATAAATGGTTGACCGATATAAAGGTATGTTATATTGAGTGAAAGATATTTGTTGAGATAGATGATGAAAAGATCTTGCAGCGCTTTCAACATATGCAAAATCGAAGGATTCAACTCCTTTCACGCAAAGCTTAGTGGTATTTTTAATTTTATATTGCTAATCATTTACGATTATTAGTTTGTTACACTAGTTTTCATAATAATTTTTTTTTTTTGTTTGGAAAAAAGAGTTAAGCTTAAGGTTTGCTCCCCTAATAAGATTTTCTGGTTCAGCCACTACACTCACAAACACATACATATCTATATATAAGGTCAAACAACGACGACAACAACAACAACAACAACAACAAAGCCTCTACCCATATAAGTTGGGGTTGTCAACAACGATCAGACGTTTCCCTCTTATTCGATTTAATGCAATTGGTGATATGATATGGTAATATTTTAAGACATTCCTAATTAATGCATCATAAGTTACCTTAGGAATACTCTTGTACCTTTGAATTCTTGGTTCCTAGAGTGTCTATTTTAATATTTGAGGCATTTGAATCCCAAGTTATCTAAGGTTTATCCTTATACCATTATCTCCTTATAACGATACTAATATCACGTAACTTTAAAGATTGTTTCTTTTAAACTTCAAAATAAAAGTTTATAAGCCAAATGTTTGTCCACACATTCAAAGGAGAGATGCAAATTGGACGAGGAATTCAAACGACAATGGGGATGGGATTGGGAACGAGGACTAAATAAGGTCCCGGTGTGGGGATGTGGAGGCCCAAATGGAATCCCCAAATGGGAATCCCCATGAGGAGTTGGTATTGAATACAACAAAGACATTTCTATATATGATGTGATTTTGTAAGATCTCTACCCCTATATCTTCGAATTCCTTTAATTTCTAGTCTACCCATTTTGGAGATGTGGACCGAAATAATAGTATCACATCGATTAAATAAGACTTCATTATGAAGTATATAAGTGATGATCTCACCTTAATTAGTAGTTTAGTACTGAGGTCTTTTGAGTCAAAAACCCACACCCATGAGTTGAAGGTGGTTATGTTGGAGACAATATTGATAATGGCGGAGATCCTCGGGCTTGTACTTGCTCGTGCGAGCTGCCCGATATGAAAATTAACAACCTAAGTATTCATGTAACACAAAACACAAGAGCCTGCCCACATAAGTCTCAACTTTCCCTGCAACTCATTCCAACCTCCCAACCATCTCATCCTAATTTTGGTGTTCAAGCTTCTTCTAATCTCTTCAACAAAATCGAGTTCGAAAGCGCAACCAAAAATTAGGGTTTATCATGCACTCCCAATGACCAAGTGATTGAGAAAAAAAGAAGAAGAAGAAAGAAAACAGAGAGTAGAAGAAGCAAGAGAGGATCGGAGGACCTTGAGGTCGAGAGCAGCAGACTCTTTAATGGCGGCAATGGCGGCGAGGTCCGCTTTCTCTCCTTCCGTTTTGGGCTCGGAACCCGCTTCCATCCACAGCGCCATCGCCGCCTCCGGTTGTTTGAGACAGTGCGTTGCTTTCTTGCTTTTTTTGCTTTAGAGTCCTTCGACAACTCCAATAACAGTGGCGTAAATAAATGGAACAACGACTAGTAGGGTCGGCAAACCAGGTGGTTTTCGACTACGGAAAATTGTGGTTCATCGAAACAAAAAAAAAACCACCACAAACTTGGAATTGTTGTGAATTGAGTTGAAGCGTATTCATGTTTGGCCCGGCTATGTGCACCCCACATTTTACTTCGTGCAAACCAAAGGATTTGTGTAAACCGCGTTTAGATTTGGGCACCCAAAAAAAATCTTCGCTCTCCCCTCTTCCCCTCGGTCTTCGTTCCAGGCGGTGGTGGAGTTGGTTTTGTTCCAAGCGGTGGTGGAGGTGTTTTTGTTCTTGTTGCTTTGCGTCACAGTGAAGCTAGGTCAAATATGGTTCACTTAAGGTATAATTTTGTTTGATTTTCGTTGAAATTTGTATTCTTATGTGTTTGTTGGGGTGTATGGTCGAATTTCAATTAGGTTATTGATTTGATTTGCGAAACTAGGTTGAACGCGATTGTTTTTTTGTGCGTTTATTATGGAATTCTGTTTTTATCTTCAATTTTCCTTGTCGTTTATGTGTGTGTAACTATTTTTGATAGAACTTATTGGACGATTTGTTGATATTTGATGATTTTAAGTAGCTCGGTAACACAGGACCGAATTAATTTGCACTATTCGGTTTCCCGTGACCGAGCAATGTTGGTTTAGTTGATTTTGGGTTACTGAACTATACATGTGGTATATGATTTGTTTTGCTCGGTTTGGAATGACCGAATTGTGTTTTTTGCACTCGATCTATTATAACCGTACAACACATTATATTATATAAATTGGTTGTTGGGTTGTAGTTGACCGAACAATGATGGTTATTTTGTGAAATAAATTGTCCTAGGTTATTCACTCGGTCTTATATTACCGAGTGAAAGTTGTTTGTTCAGTTACCTTTAACCGAGCTTTAAATTATGGCTCGGTCATATCAAACCGAACAGTCGTATTTAGCTCGATCAGTATCGACCGAACAATGTATTTTTCTGAGGAATGTCATACAATGATTGAGTATTAATACTTGGGTAATATATGTGTTACTTTAATAGGTATGACACGTACAAAGATGACAGAGGCGCCCAAGGAAAGTGAATAAGAGAAAGAGAACACTGGTAAGATGGGTGAGCAAGTGGGGAGGAGAGCTCAAACGACTTCTTACAGGAGAGAAAAGGAGCTGCGAAGGGGTGCGGGGGCAAGTCAAACCGGTTGTTCGTTAAAAGAAAGAGCATGCAAAGATGACTCAATGGATTTGCCAGGCCAACAATTGGCAATTCGTATGAGCCAAGCAAATGCAGTGGAGCCATCTTCTTCTGATGCAACTGAATCAGATAGGGGAGAAGAAGGAGAAGGTGATGAGAACAGAGATTTTGAAGGAGAATATGGAGAAGGTGGAGAAGGAGATGAAGAAGGAAGTGGAAGTGAAGGAACAAGTGGAAGTGGAAGTGGCAGTGGTAGTGGTAGTGGGAGTGGAAGTGAAAGTGAAGATGGTTCCACTGAAGAAGATGAGGAAGGAAGTGCAAGCGAGGGAAATAATGAAGGAGGTGAAGTTGAAGAGGGACAAGATTCCGAAGAAGTGGTGGAAGTGAGGCCTAGTGCTAAGGCACGTGGTAAAGCTAAGTCGGGACCATCCGACAAAGTGGCGGCCGACGACATGTCTAAACCCTTTCCTGGTGGGCTAATTAATCAGGAGTTATTGACGAGCTTCAACAATCACGTCGTTGCCGCCATATGGAATAAAAAGGTATATTTACGAGACTTTGTCATAAAGTATGTTTATTTTGTACATTGCGTTCAACTATATTTTTGATTGTATGTTCTCAATTGGGTGCATATCAACTGTTCGGTCACAAATGACCGAACAAGTTGAGAACACTCGATCAACAAGGACCGAATTTTGATCAAAGTCTTTTTTCTGTTTCAGGAGCGCCCATTGCTTAGATGTCTGAATCACAGGCTCCAGTTGTCAAAGTGGGATTTAGACAAATGTCCTAACCCCAGCCGACTAAGGAGTATTGTTGAAGCATCTAGGTTGAGTGCACTATCCAATTGCTCCTACAAGCAGGCACACTCGACGCTCATATCTGCGTTTGTGGAGAGGTGGCGGCCGGAGACCAACACATTTCACCTCCCGTTCGGTGAAATGTCGATCACACTCGAGGACGTGCGGATGTTGTTGAATATTCCCGTGATGGGGAAAGTTATTGAGTGTCACACAATCTCTTGGTCTGAAGCGGTGGAGTTGGTGAGTTCGGCTCTCGACGTGCCGGAGAAGGAAGCCGACCAACAACTGAACGAGGACTTGAAAGTTAACAAAGCCTGGCTGAAAGGCAAATGGGGACGTAAACCAACGTCATCTTTAAAAGGGAAACATAAGAAGATGGTAACACCCAAGGTTCGGTGCACGGCTAGAGCGTACCTATGGTACTTGTTAGGATGCACGCTTTTTGTTGACAAGACCTCGACGTTGGTTCATGTTAACCTTCTCAAGCTCGTGGAGAACTTGGATAAGATTCATACATATGCTTGCGGTTTTGGCTTACTTGTATCGACAACTTGGATCGGCGACTCGTGTCAAAATATGTCAGATCGCGAGGTATATGACGTTTTTCGAGGTTTGTTTGGTATATTTTGTTTAAATCCTTGAGATTTGGCAACTTCAGTTTAACTGACTTTGTTTTTGAAAATGCTTTGCAAGGTTGGGTGTACGAGCATTTCGATATGCACTTTCATGAAGCACGAAGGAACCACGGGTATGTAGACACCCTACCGCGTGTATCTAGGTGGGATGTGAAGGTGGAGCAAGGCCATAATGCTTAACATGGCTTGAACAATACATGTACGAATTAACAAGAAATCAGTAAACAACTAATAAACTCGGATACTAGTATGGAAGGGAATAAAGTTAATCACTTTATTCTCATAAAACGATTTTCATTGACATGTGTAATCCCAATGACAACCCGGTCAGCCATATTCTGTGGTGGTGCGTCCCTAAGTGGAAGAAATGTCATACTGCCTGATGGTGATAGAAACACTACTATGACATTGTATGTTGTAGCAATCACGAGACCCATTTCAGGCATACACATCCACTTGTCCAAAGGAGCATCATTGGTCTCATCATACCATTGGACGGACAGGAAAATCTTATCAAAGTGATCGCTCCCGAAGATTGAGCGCCAAAGATTTTTGTGGTCATGAAGCTTCCAGTATAGATCATTCCAGATTTGTATCCATGCACCGTCTTCATTACGTCCCAAACTCGTTGCGACAACGCGATAACCACAATTGCCATCTCCCTAACATCGTCAACCCTCTCAATATAATCAAGATATCCTTCAAAGGGGCGACACCGCGATAAGTTTCCTTAGTAACATTTTGCATACATTCACGACTTCTATGTACTTTGCAGCACTTGCAAGCGTAGGCTTAAGCAATATCAAATCAGGTTGGAGGACATACTCGTGGTGGGATGAATTTCTCTTAGTGGATGCATCCAGACGTAATCATTTTTTTCTTCTTGGATGGTTGTGATGCATTTCGTGCTTGTTTTGATGCATTTCTTCCCCGTGTCTTAATTTTCTCCTTTGGCACCATCAATGACGAAGATGAGGGACAATTAATCTCACAGAGTTGTTTTGAATTTCCTCCTTAAAATTGTACTCCGTTCGATTCACGGCTTGCTCGGGATTCATGCTCAACTTTTGCCAATGTAGGTGAACATCTTTAAGTAGTATTGACGAACCCTCTAATTGATGACTTGAGATTTCATGGGCACATGGAAGACTGTAGGTCATGTGCAAAACACAACCACATCTTATCGGATCGGTACCAATATTTTCGGCGCGTTCGACCTTAGTGCGAATTTTGTCTAACGCATATTGTGAAACAAAGCCTCGCAACATACGGTACAATGGATGACCAAACCCGTGTTGCACGACATTCATACTTGTCTCAAAAGATGCCTTGATATCATTATGTTGCCCTTCAACCAAACTATTAGTAGCTCGCCACAAGTCCTCGAAATTCCCTAGAGAGTTTCCAAGACGTTTTTTAAGGGCATTATGTGCACTTTCAACTCTCCCGGTCGTAAAATGTCCAAGGTGCATTGTACGGTATGTCCATGCTTTAACAAACTTTTCTTTGTATTCCCTAACCCATGTGTCCATCAAGTAATCAAGCAATCCTTGTAGACAAGCATGCTCGGCGGCCAAATTAGACATCCTCATGTTAAACAAATCTTCGGAAGTGGCGTTCATCAAATCATTCTATCGAGTCAGGAAAAGGTTGAAGTCTTCGTTCCGTTTAAAATATTTTTTTCCCTTTACTGCCACGCCCTTATTAATGTGCCAAGTACATAGAAGATGAGTCGACATGGTAAATACCATCTCAATTGCTGCCATCAATCCCAACTCTCTATCAGTAAGTATTACATGTGGTTTCGACCATCCATCCATAAGGTCATTAACGTTCTTCAACGCCCAAATGTAGTTGTCTTTCTTATCTGATGACATAAATGCAAAACCAACGATCTCTAGTAAAGGCATCCGATATCTATTGGTCTTGTACGTGCAATCGAATAGCAACACCCACGGGAAACATCTTAGTAACTTGATGGAGTCCGGATGAGCCCAAAACAAGTCTGTCACCACATATGTTCCCTCCAGTTTCCTATACCACGAGATATAATATTTTGTGTCAAGCAAATGCATGCGTTGTTGCATTTGTGATCTCTCGTCAGCCTCATCAAACCTATTTTTTTGTCTGACATTGTATATCGTACGCATAGTTGATGAATTTGGTACTTTCATGTTTTATGCCCTCTTCTTTATTGTGTCTAAAATCTCTCGAGACTTCACATTTCCATCCATCATTTGTACCACCACCTCACGTTCTTCCGGTTGTAATCGACCTGCGTATGAGTGATCATCCATATGAGAGCCTATATCGTGGTTATGACGCCCACACACCACTGTCACACGCCATAATCGATCTTTGTGTTCCTTGATATTTATTGCAAATGGACAACCACATTTTTTGGTCCCACATTTGAGCCTTGTTGTCCTCTTTAAAACCCCCCCTTGTTCATCACACACAATTCTTTCCTTCACAATGTTCGCATCTCTACTAGCTTTCAATTTTCCAACTCTTTGTACATCACCTCTATAACTACCCGACCTCTCGCACCCCATCTTCACCCTTCCACGACGACGACCATCATCCCCTGAATCAGACCCTTTCGTGATAATAACGAATCCTTTATCATATCATTGACTTTGAACCCATGTAAACGACTCAACCATACTTCCAAATTTCATGTCTGTTGTGAAGTCATCCGTGTAGTCAAAATAGGTAGTATAATCCAAATTTCCCTATCAAATAGTAAATCACTGTATTAAATCATATGCTCAAACAAGGAAAACAACAAAATTCCAAAAATTCCACAATTTACGTCGATCGGCACATCCGACCGAATAAAGTCCTTCTGTTCGTTGTACATGAAAAAAAAGCTAATTAGCTCGGTTAGTAGTAGAAACCGAGTATTATCTTTTTGATCGGTTGACACTTACCGAACCAACTTTTCCAAACTCTTCTATTATCATTCTGGCAAGTACCGATCGAACAGACGGCCTTTGCTCTGGCTCTGCGCCGGCTAGAACAAAAAGGCGAAAATCGAGTTTCAAAATTTCAAAAAACCGGTTAATCACTCAACAATTACCTATCCTCCATGTTTGAGATCAACTTCTCCTTCACGTCCACCCTCCATTATTTATGGTAAATCGCCAGCACCAACGCAAAAAACAAATCCCTATCAAATTACAAAAAATTGTTCAAACACTATCAACTCCATTACAAAAATGACATAAAACACCATATACCAACATCAACTATGACGATGAAGACTTACAATGCTCCGATATCTCAACATTTGCTTCGCCACGGCCGTCCTCGTTTGTCGGAGTTTTGAGGATCGTCGAAGTCAATGTTCGATCAATGTGGAGTGCACAATGATGGCGGAAAAATGGCAGGAAATGTATTGTGAGAATGGTGAAGGGTTAGGAAGTCATTTCATTTAGGATATATTGCAAATACAACCAAAAAAATTTCAATGGTTTGCACATAGTAAAATGTGGGGTGCACATAGCCTGTCGATTCATGTTTTTAACTTTGGAAATGAACATAAACTCGTAATTTTGATTGAGTTCATATGTTTCATTATTTTTTGGTGGATGGTAATGTCTAGACATATATATGTTTTGTTGTATTTTTTGTTGATGGACATGTATAGAGTTGTATGCAATGTGTGGCAATTTTTTTTAAATGTGTCGCGGGAAAACCGTAAAACCAAATCCACCAAACGCCCAAACCGCGGTCGGTTTGATTGCGGTTTCGAGGTGGTTTGCCAAATGACCAAATTGTGAACCTTTGGTTTGGTAGCAGTGCGATGGTTTAAACAACCAAATCGCAGTTTGCCCACTCTTAAAGGTATCCGCAATGGTTACACCTATTTTGGATGGAGTAGAGTGTCACATCACTATTCCACTACACTCTTATTTACTACATTTTTCTATTACTATCATTAAACCTTTCGCTACACACTTCATGGGACCTACAATCACGTCACTCCATTTTTTTTTTAAACAACACATTATACAAAAATCACATTACATATTATATAATTAACCAATAAATAAAATAACAATTATGTTCATCTATTTAAATATCGATTTTTGAAATTAAAAAATAAAATAATTACTTAATTAACTTTTAAGATAAAAATAATAAAAAATATTGGATAAAAAATCTTACTACAACAACACAAAATTTAATTTATTTAAATATGTTATACACTTTTAATATATTAAAATAATTATTAATTAATTAATATTATGTGAACAAAAGACATTAACAATATGATAAAAATTACAAAATTTGCATAATTACATACCAATAATAATTGAATGAAAGACAATATTAATTGTCATCATCAACATTTTCAACGTGGTTCCATATATACTCGACCAAGTCTGCTCGAAAATGTTGATGCACTTCTTGATCACGTAATTCTGCATTTCTTTGAAGATATTGGTTAAAATTTTGAATAGGCCCTTGAGTTATGACAACCGGAGGTTCTCCTTCATCGTTATTGAGATTTTCAATTGTGTGGCATTCGTCTTCAACAATCATGTTGTGTAATATTAAGCATGCATACATTATATCTTTCAAATATTCTCTATACCATGAATAGGGGTGGCAATTTGGGTCATGACACCTTTAACACGACACGTAATAAACGTGTCATGAGTTTGACATAAGTGGGTCTAGGTCATAAAAATGTTAACACGTTTATACACAGTTAATAAATGAGTCATTAACATGTCAACTTGCTTAACTTGTTTATGACTCGTTTTACACGATTAAAGAATAATGTATAAATAATAAATATGGTATAATAAATAGATTGGTATGAAATTCACCCATTTGAATAATGTTAATAACATAATTTATTTTTTTTATTTGTAGACATCTTTTATCATATTTTATTTTATTTTATTTTTGAAAGGAAATATTCATTTTACTTTTTAATATATTATTATTTTTTAGATTTTATTAATAATTATTTATTAGGAAAAATAAAACTTTTCACCAAAGTAAAATTTAGATATTTTTTAGACGATTCTTATAATTTTGTGTATATTATTATTACGAGTCATTGTCGTTCTATTATTAAGAGTAATAAAGACTTAAATGAAAAAGTAAAGTAAAACTTACGACTTTATATAACTTCATTATATTTTACTGGCTATTTTAATTATGTTTGTTTGAATTTATTCATATAGATATATTTAAAAAAGTAATAAACAAATTATAAAAGTTTAAATAAATTAAAATTTTAAATCAAATATTTAATAAATGAGTGACACGAATACAAGACATGTTTAACACGACCCACTTAGACACGAAAACGATTAACACGATTAATAAACATGTAAAGTAATGGGTTTACATTATATGGGTCATGACCTGTTTACGTCACGACACGTTTACGACTCGCGAACACGAATTGCGACCCCTAACCGTGAACGAGCAGTGCCACTTATGATTGCCAAGTGAGATTGAAGTGCTCCAAATGCTCGTTCGACGTCCTTTCTTGCAGCTTCTTGCATTTTTTTTGAATTTGATTCTCTTCGAATCTTCCGAATATGAAAAGGTTTTTACGAATGTGGCCCATTCTGGATATATGCCATTTGCAAGATAATATCCATGTGTGTATGTTGTGTCATTCATAGTGAATTGAACTTGCGGAGCTTGTCCTTGCAAGACGTCATTAAATAAAGGATTCAACACACCAACAACTCTGAAAAATACATGCCAAATCTGTAAGTCAGCTGAAGCAACAACTTCTAGCATGATAGTCGGAACCCCTTGATCACCTCGAGTGAATTGTCCTTTTCGCGCCACTGGACATTTTCTCCAATGCCAATACATGCAATCAATGCTTCCAAGCATGCCGGGGAAACCATGACACTCAGAATGCAAGTGAAGTAAACGTTGAATATCTTTGCCATTTGGTTTTATTAAATACTCATCTGCAAATATTTCAACAATATATTTGCAAACCTTAATTAAGCTATCAATTGTGATACGCTCACCAATTCTTACATATTTATCATATTGGTTAGTTGGTCCTCCATACGCTAATTGACGAATAAAGCAGTGTGCATTTCTAAAGCGGAGAAAATTCTCGTCTACCAGTTGCGTCAACTCTCGATCTGAAATATTCAAAATGATTTTCAAGAGCTTCAACAATTCGCATGAACAAACTTTTCTTTATTCGAAATCTTCAATGGAATAAATTAGCAGGATAAACTAGCTCGTTCGCAAAATAACCTTTGAAAAATTGTTCATACCCATGTTCATGATCTCGATTCATGAATATTCGAGTCTTTCTAAGAGGATTGGAGGTTTCACCAAGTAAAGTTGTCGTAGTTTATTGCAACAACATGAATGCACGTAGATCAGAGTCGTCTATCAACTCCATCACTATAAACTTTTATATTCCTTCTAACATCTCGTTGATGTCATCCATATTGGTAGGACGCAAAGGGTGTAGGTTGCAAGGAAAAAAATAGTGGATAAGTTGAGTAGTGCGAGCTTGGTTGAGTGGGGTTTGCATAAAATCTTACTAAATATATAGACTCATTTTAACGGTTACTTTTCAACTGCTACTTTCTAACGGTTATTCTTCATTGGCTACTTTCTAACGGCAAGTTTCTAATGGTTATGGGATTTTGCAGAAGGGAATTTGTTGTTTCTTGATTATATAAGAAATGTAATTTGATGATGATGATGATGATGATGATGATGATGCATTTAATGTTTTCCAGAAATGAATTGGATGTCTCTGTGAAAAATATATACATATGAAAGTTAGTGAATTAATTGAAAAGAGATGGAGTAGTAGCGCGCTATATATAGCATTTACAGTTGTAGAGGCAAATATATATGAGAAATTCTACAAAGGAGCCTAAATATATACTCATGCCATGGGAACCCCTCAAAATGTGTTGTGCATTTATGACTTATAGATTAATGTGTTGGATTAGAATGCAATGGTTGTACATGTGATTCCCATGACATGGATATTTTTGTGGTTCCCATGGTAGTAGTACTATATATATATATTTATATCAATAAATCTACTTGGATTAAAGTCTTTAATATTTATTTTGTTACGATGGATGCATTATTAATTTGTTGGCAATTAACAAAAAACAAAGAAACAAACAAACAAGACATTGAATTATATATTAAGCTCGTGCATGCTTAATTAACAACAAACAAGAAGTGAAATAATTGAAAAGAGCAGGAGTGTGTTGTATATATATATATATATATATATATATATATATCTTGTTAATTATGTACATATAAACTTTAATTGGGAGTTAGAAGCTTAGCAAAAAAAAAAACTCAAATCTTAATAAACAAACACATTGCTTGTTAATTATATATGTAGGTGAAAACAATAAGGACTTATACTAAAACAACAAAAACATTTGGACAATAAAAATTACTAAAACAAACTCCTGCAACAAAAACTACATTGCGAAAAAACAACAACGATCGTAAAAACTACTTATTGTACTTTCCCTTAATGAGTTCACAAAATTCAAGATGACGTTCACGTTGTTCCTCACTCATGCTGCTAGTTTCCTTAGTAAATATCTTGTAATCCAAACCCACACTTAAATACTCCTTGAAATACTCCTTAATATCTTTCATATGATCTGTTCTTTCCTCTTGATGTATGTTGAATTTCTCTCATTCATCATGCAACGAAGAAGCCACTTCACTATCCTTCGACTTGCTTTTCTTTTTTCCATTCGCTTTTGCCTTTGTTGATTGTTGGCCAATTGGTCAACTTTCAAATTCACTTCCAGTTGTGCCATGATTGGATGAGGATGTATAGTTCCTCGATTCATTAATCTTTATTCTTTTAGAACACTGAGGAAGTGGAGTAGTTGTTTTCCATTTTGGGTCGTTCTTCAACATTATCCATACATGCTCGTATTGGAAATGTTTCTTTTCACTCTGGTAAAATAATGCGCATGCACGATCCTTCAATATTTCGTTGTTCCGATCACTGCAATTTTCACTTGTGTTAATTTGTTGAAATGTTGGTTGAACACATTAATTGACTTCATCATCCAATGCCAATGCCCTTTCATTTTAATCTACTCTCTGTGTGGACGACTTGGCTGTCTATGCTTGTTGTAGTAAGAAGTGATTCATCTCCAAAATAATTTTTGTTGTTGGTCGTTGCCGACGATGCTATCATTCAAAACTATCAACCATGAACTAGCAACTAGCTTGTCATCGTAAACGAACCACAATACACGTTTTTCTGTAACGGCTTCAGTTTCCTCATCTTCAGCTAATGGTCGCGTAGAATATGAAGGAATTTAGAAGTCAGATAACGAACCCGTCTCCTTTTCGCTATCTTGATCATTTCAAGGAGTATTATTCATATTATGCGAGAGATTTATGAGATTTATCGGGAAAAGGGAAATGGAAAATTAAGGGTATTTGAGAAAGTAGGGGTATTGGAGAAATTATGGATTTTTGAAAAATTAAGTATGTTTGGCGGAATAAAAAGATATAGAAGATTAGGAGCACTCGGAGAATATTGAGAATTTTAGGGGAATTGAATATATTGGGAATTTTTAAAATTTGGTGGGAAAACGGGCTTGAAGAATTTTGAGAAGATGGAGGATTATTGTGATCCATATCACTAAATAAAAAATACGAAGGCAAAAGAAAGTAGTGGTATGATAGGGAAGATTGAAAAGTTGAAATGTGTTAAGTGAGTTGTACGAAAAATGTAAATATGGTTGTGTATTTATATAAGTATGAAATTGTGTTTTTTTTTTTAAAAAAGTAAAAAAAATGTAAACGGTAATAAAAACATCACATCTCCAATCTCCAACCGTAATAAAACCATAATCTCCAATGATAACAAAAGATCTCTAACGATAATAAAAACATCACATTAAGGACCGAAGTTCACACTGTTGATGGGCGACTCCACGCCCATTTTGACACCCAAACTACTAGCCTACTAGCCCATATGTACATCAATTGCCCATAATAGTAATTAAAGGAAGAAGTTAGGGTGACCTTTTTGGGACATCCAGAATAGACACCCGATTATTGATGTCATTTCAATGTACATCGATATTTGTGTGCACACAAATCGATGCGAAAATGAATGGAAACAACAATCGGGTGCCCATTCTGGGTGTCAAAAAAGGACAACTTAGTATTTTCCCTTTTTTGTTTCTTAGAGGTTCACTTCCTAGAAATTAGGAACGACGTAAAAGTGTTTAGTTAAGTTTTAGGTTTTAAGTTTTTCTCACTAGTTGCTGGTAAGTTTTTTTTTTTTGTTAATTAGATACTCCCTAGTATGTATGTTTTGCCTTGTTGTTGTTTTTGTTGTAAAATAACTTTGAACAAAGCTAGGAAAGTGAAGACAATAAACTAGAAAGATAACAATAGAAGAGATAGGGGAAATGAGAGAATTTTTCATTCCAACATGGTGTGTCACATTATATAGATAGACCTCTTTATATAGACCTTTAGTTATAATGACTAGAAGGTCTAAGGTCTCAAGTTACACTTTACTTGTAACTACAAGAATGAATAAGCTTAAGTATATGTAATTACAACACATGAAGTGAGTGTTATATAATTTAAAGAATAGGGATAGGAAGAGTCATTCACTTGCTTTTACATTTACAACACTCCCCCTTGGATGACACTTACTAAGAGAATATGCCTCGTTATAACTTTTACTATGAAAAACCTTGTGAAAAAATCCAGCAAAAGAAAAAGAGTACATCGTTATCGTCAATGCTGATATAGAGTATGATATTGATAAATTTGCCTCATTAAAAACCTTGCTAAGAAAACCCACTAGGATAAAACCTTAGCGAAGTGAAAAAAAGTACAATACACTTGTCAATTTTGATATGGAGTATTAATATTGTTAGGATTGCCTCGTTAAAAACCTTGCTAGGAAAACTCAATGGAATAAAACTATAGCTAAGGGAAAAAGAGTGCAATGCACTAATCAATAACTCTTTTTTATTCTCCCCCTCATGTTCACATGGGTGAGACATCATATATTACATTGCAACAAATCATTGCAACAAATTTAAAAATACAATACGTGGTCTTTTACACCTTAAGCATTTGGTGGTTCTTGTGCATTTTATTGCACGCAGACAACATTTCTTATATGAACCTTTATTGCTGAAACATATGATTGTTTCACTCTTTTATATTAACGATTGCATCTTGTTGCTAATCAATGATTTTTTGAACTTCAAGTTCATATTAAATTTATACATGGATCACAATGCAACACATTTGATGCGTTTCATGCAATTTCATGTCATTACTTTTTTGAACTGGCTTATATCTCCCCCTAATGGAGGGAAAATTGCTTGAATAAAGTGACATTATCAAGATATGTTAAAAATAAATCTCCTATTATGTAACGACCCATATTTCAAATGGACCGCCACGGGGGCTAATGCAGGCCCAAAACCTGGCCTACCAGTGCCAGCTGTGTCCTACATGCTATCTCATCCACCATTTAATCATTATTAACTTCAATAAACAACAATTTACGATTTAAATTGTTAATGAACTCAAATCATCTGCCTATAATATCATGTTAATCCCAAATAAACCAAAACGGAAGTCTTTTATCATGACAATTAAAATATGAAACATTATGTCATGTATTTAACTCTTATCCGTAGTGTGGAAAACCCATATGTCAACATATATCAGATATAAACCTCAAATATCTCAAAATATCAACAATATAGAGTCCTGGAGTATCTCACAATCCCAAATCCCCAAAATAAGACAAAATATGTATATTACAAATGTACAAGCCTGACACAATATCTCTGAATCATAGGTGTTCCGGTAGCTTGCCCTTGCCCCTGCTCGTACTAGGATATCCACTCAAGCCATCACAAAAAGGCAGATGACGAGTCTAGAGTAAGTATTCCCAAGAAAATTAAGTGAGCAATATTGAAAGTAAATACTGGAATTTAAACAAAACTATTAAATGAACATGCAGAAATAAATACAAGCAACTGTGATCATCACATGCATAAGTAATAGTGCAAGCTCAAAGTGTGTTCCTAGAGCTAGGATCGGACTAGCGCCATACTTCGACTCCCCGACGATCACGGCTGTCGACGAGTAGCACTCAAGCAAGGCCAGTATTTTGATCCGCTAGGTGGTCAGTGTGGAACCAACGACGCACCCATACGTGCCCCGACGCGACTCTCGGGTCGACCTATTCACCGAGATCCCTGACGCACATGCTATAACCTAGTGGACATACACACAAAAATGGCACGGAGGGAAAGCCTCAACGCCAGTCCATTTAAACCAAACCGAGAATAGAGTATTGAAAGACATAATATGAATTCAAAAGCAAAAATAAATACTGCTAAAGTAATTCCAGTTGGGATACTACACACCTCAAACTGCACTCCGTGTCCCGATAAATTACCCCCGGTCCGGCTTCGCCGAATCCCCGATATTCAAATTACCTCCTGAAATGACATATTTCCATGTATAGTTGATTTTTAGTCAATTGGATGTATTTTATGTTACTTAGCAAAAATAGTCTAAAACCTGCAAGATCTAGCGCGCTAGGTCTGAGGATTAGCGCGCTAGATTTGTGGGCAGCTAACTGTTCTTCGTCAGAAAGAACATTAGCGCGATAATCGCGTTTTAGACAGCAGTTTTGCTGAAAATTTTGGTTTCTAAACACCACCACCAACAACAACCACTACAACAACACAAATCACTGAACTTCATGCACTTAAAAACCACCAAAACAACTACTTAACAACTACCTAACAATCCATATTAGATTCACACCAACACCTCAAAAATTAGTACCAAAAGATAAAGAAAGTTGAGGTAGTTGTGAATCTCACCTTGCTTTGATGATTTAACCACTCTAAGCTCCTCTATTCACTAAGTTTGAATCTCCAAAACCCTTGTTTCTTCTCTCCAATTTCGAATTTTGCGATAAGGATAGAGAAAAGGTGGTGGAATGAAAATTAGAATTTTCAGCAAAACTGCTGTCCAGAACGCAATTAGCGCGCTAATGTGGTCATCTAGCACGCTAATGTTCTTCCTGACGAAGAGCATCGCTTAGTCGCCTGTAAATCTAGCGCGCTAATCCCCAAACCTAGTGCGCTAGATCTTGCAGGTTTTAGACTATTTTTGCTAAGTAACATAAAATACATCCAATTGACTAAAAATCAACTATAAATGGAAATAGGTCATTTCGGGCGGTCATTTGGATATCGGGGATTCGACGGAGCCAAAGCGGGGGTAATTTATCGGGACACAGAGTGTGGTTTGAGGTGTGTAGTATCTCAACTGAAATTACTTGAGCGATATTTATTTTTTCTTTTGAGTTCATATTCAGTCTTTCAATACTATATTCTTGGTTTGGTTTAAATGGACGGACGTTGAGGCTCTCCCTCCGTGCCATTTCTGTGTGTATGTCCATTAGGCCATATCACGTGCGTCAGGGATCACGGTGAATAGGTCGACCCGAGAGTCGCGTCGGGGCACGTGTGGGTGCGTCGTTGGTTCCACGCCGACCACCTAGCGGATCCAGATACTAGCCTTGCTTGAGTGCTACTTGCCGGCAGTAGTCTGTGTGGAGTCCGAAGTATGGCGCTAGTCTGACCCTAGGCTCTAGGAATACACTTTGAGCTTGCACTATTACTTATACGTGCGATGATCACAATTGCCTATATTTATTTTCGCATGTTTATTTAGTAGTTTTTTTATAAAAATTCTAGTATTTACTTTTAGTATTGCTCACTTAATTTGCTTGGGAATACTCATTCTGGACTCGTCATTTGCCTTTTGTCATGGCTTGAGTGCAGATCCTAGTATGAGCCGGGGCAAGGGCAAGCTACCTGAATACCTGTGATTTAGAGATATTGTGTCAGGCTTGTACGTTTATATCATACATATTTTGTCTTATTTGGGGATTTAGGATTCTGAGACACTTAAAGACTCTATATTGTTAATAATTTTAGATATTTGAGGTTTATATCTGATATATGTTGACATATGGGTTTTCCACACTAGGTATCAGAGTTAAATACATAACATAATGTTTCATATTTTAATTGTCATGATGAAAGACTTCCACTATGGTTTATTTGGGATTAACATGATATTATAGGCAGATGATTTGAGTTCATTAACAATTTCAATAGTAAATTGTTGTTTATTGAGGTTTATAATGATTAAATGGTGGATGAGATAGCATGTGAGACACAACTAGCGCTGGTAGGCCAGGTTGTGGGCTCGCATTGGCCCCCGTGGCGGTCCATTTGGAGAATGGGTCGTTACATTTAGTTATCAGAGAAAGGTTGGTGAACCTTGAGGAATTGACAGTTAACTCTGATACAGTTACATTTACGGTATAATTTGAGGATAAACCTGAAGAATAAACTTTAGATGTGGAAACCCAAATGAATTTCCTAGAGTCCTAGTTGGGAAGTGAGGTGAGCTGGGTAGAAATAAGGGATATACGTGTTATAGTTTTGGTTGTATAATACATATGATACACGTATATTTGTACCGAGGTTGACTAGAAGCACATTCTTCAATGCAGATACCAATGGACGGACAACCTTCAAATACTACTCAGCTTGAGATCGGGGATACCAGTGATCCGATTAGGCCGACTTTGACGCTGGAGTCATTAGCGTAGGCTATGGATGATAGGTTCACGATGCTGATAGACATGATAAGAGCTCGGGATGCTCGGGAGGCTACTTTAGCTCCGACTACCATTTTGGCCGCACCGACGATGACTACTCAGACAATTGTAGCTCATATTACAGCTGAGACTCAGGTGCAGGCAGCAGTATCCGAGACATTGTAGATTTTTTTAGGGTCGTTACACATTAGCCGAGAGGGCTGCGCCAGGTTTAGTACTAGCGGATGTTGCCGTGGTCATCACACCTGCTACTATTGAGCAGCCAGCAGTGGCGTCGACTTCAGGGAGTTTGATGACTGTAGAGGCTAAGAATATGAGGGACTTCATTAAGTTCTCGCCAGGATACTTCTATGGAGCCGGGGACCCAAAGATAGCCAGGAGGTGGCTATTATCTCATGAGCGACTACATGAGTTGCTTCAGGTTGAGGAGATCGGTCGGCCGAGATTATCGAGTTTTTGTTTGAGAGCCGATGCGGTGATTTGATGGACTACCTACATCGCGACTCATCCTGCTGTGACTACTTGGGCAGAGTTCTGAGTGCTCTTTATGGATTAGTATATACCTATGGAGGTCAGAGTCCGATTGAGGGATAAGTTTTTGTCTTTGATTTAGGGTGATATGTATGTCATGGTGTACATGGAGAGGTACCGATATCTATTGTCGTACTCCATGGACATAGCAGGTACCGATCGATTACATATATATTATTTTCTTCGAGTGTATGAGAGAATTGAGAGCACAATGGTATCTAGTGGAGCTCGTACACTGGCAGAGATTTATGATAGGTCCCTTGCACACAAGACATACTTGGTTTAGAGGGCCAGTCGATTAGCGATTCAGGTTGCGCTGCAGAGTCAGCAGAGTCAGCCAGCTTCGAATTATCGGTCTGATCAGATATCGAAGAGATAGATGAGAAATCAGGGCCGACAAAGACAGGGCCAAAGACCTTGTCGAGGTGATTGCGATCCCATCGTAGTCGTAGGCGATAGAGATCCACGTGATGATCACCGGCAAGCATATTCTACGAACTTTCGCACCGCTTGATCAACCTGACATAAGATTAGTATAACATGATAGATGTCAGAGAGGCCAGAGTCGAGGTCAGGGTCAAGCACAAAGTCAGAGGAGTTCTGGCATGTCAGAGACCCGTACTTGTTACCGATGCGGTCAGGTTGGCCATATTGTGGCAGATTGTACCAGACCAGCACCAGTACCACTATAGACAGAGCAGACTAGAGATAGGGCCTAGACTGCAGCTTTTAGGGTCGCACAACCAGACAGGGAGGCGACCAGACAGCTTGTTGAGGGTACATTATCCATTTGAGGTATTTCCATGCATGTTTTGATGGATTCTGGTAGTACGTTGTCTTTTATTTCTGGATGCATGGTAGGAGAATTAGGGTTATCTGTACAAACCTTAGATACAAATCTTGTTCTCAATACGACAGCTGGAGATAAGATTTACCCTAACCTGATTTGCCGAAATCGTATTGTGGAGATTGAGGGACATCAGCTACTGGTTGATTTGAGAGTGTTAGAGTACTTGGAATTGGACGCGATGTTCGATATGGATTGATTATCATCTTATCACATACGATCGACTGTTTAGGCAAGACTGTAATGTTTGACATCGAGGGGATTCCAAAGTTTACATTTGCTGGAGTTGCATCTGTATTACCTATCACTCGAGGCATATTAGCTACATCGCAAGAGATGGAGGCGTACGCGGCTATGGTGGAGCCAGAGCTTAGGATGGTGATTAAGGTTGGGGATGTCTTTATTGTCTGCGAGTTTCCAGACACGTTTCCTGATGATTTGCCAGGATTGCAACCACCGAGAGCTGTTGAGTTTATTATTGAGCTGATTCCGGGGACTCAGTCAATCTACAGCAAGCCGTATAAGATGTCATCATCGGATCACGAAGAGTTGAGGACCCAGTTAGAGAATTTATTGCAGAAGGGTTTCATTCACCCTAACATGTCACCTCGGGGAGCTCTAGTTATGTTTGTCAAGAAGAAAGACGACTCGATGCGGATGTGTGTGGACTATCGAAAGCTGAATCAGGTGATGATTCAGAATCATTACTCACTTCTGAGGATTAATGACCTATTCGATCAGTTGGCTGGGGCCAAGTTCTTCTCGAAGATCGACTTACGATCAGGATACCAACAGTTGCGGATTCGAGAGGAGGATGTGAAAAAGACAGCGTTTAGTACGTATTACGGCCTATTCGAATTTACGGTTATGTCGTTTGGACTGACTAACGCACCGACGATCTTCATGGATTTGATGCACAGGGTGTTGTGGTCATTTTGGATCGATACATCATTGTGTTCATTGACGACATCCTGGTTTATAGTAAGACTCGTGAGGAGCACGAGAGGCATCTCAGAGATGTGTCATCGACACTCAGAGAGCACAAACTTTATGCCAAGTTCAGCAAGTGCACATTCTGGCTGAGTGAGGTGAAGTTCTTGGGGCATGTCATTAGTGATCAGGGCGTATCTGTTGATGGTGACAAGATTTGGGTGATTATTGACTGGAGGACACCCGAGCCTGTATCTGACATCTGGAGTTTCTTGGGTTTGGCAGGATATTACAAACGTTCGTGCATGATTTCTCAATGATTGCAGCGCCGCTGACGAGATTAACCAAGAAGGATGTTAAATTTGATCGGTCATAGGAGTGTGAGGATGTTTTTTGGGAACTGAAGAGGAAGTTGACTTCGGTGCCAGTTTTGGCATTACCTGTGGCCGGTAAAGGTTTTTCAGTTTATACTGATGCATCAGGCATTGGGTTGGGTTGCATGTTGATGCAGGATGGGCACCCAGGGGCCTATTTTCCTCGACGGTTGAGACCTCACGAGGTAAACTATCCAGTGCACGACTTGGAGCTTGCATCAGTCGTGTTTTAACTGAAGGCCTAGAGGCACTACTTGTATGGTGAGAAATTTGTGTTGTTCACAGACCACCAGAGCTTGAGATATCTGTTCACTCAGAGGGAGGTGAACATGCAACAACGGAGATGGCTCGAGTTACTGAAGGACTATGAATTTGCCATTAAATATCATCCGAGTAATGCAAATGTCGTAGCTGATGCGTTAAGCAAGAGCGATATCGAGAGCCATATAGTACTGCGGCATATGACACATCAGCACGGGTTGCTTGAGGTAGCGTCGGTGTTGTATGTGACAGAGGCTATTGCTGAGCTACATATTTGCTTTCAGATGCGAGTTCTCACAGTGTCTCTTGAGCGGGTTGTTGAGTTGCAGAGAACTGATGACCGATATTTGCGGATCAGTGGCCTGACTCAGGATTTGGGGTGCACTGAGTGGTCTGAGGGTTCAGACGGGTGCTTGAGACACATAGGTCGTTTGTGGATACCAAGGTATCGAAGCTCAGGGACAACATTCTCGAGGACGCACACCGGTCGCGATATACAGTTCATCCTGGTCGGACCAAGATGTATTACGATCTGCAGAGATTGTTTTGGTAGCCAGGGATGAAGGTTGACGTGGGTAGATATGTTCGGAGTTGTCATATTTGCCAGCAGGTGAAGGCTGAGCACATGAGACCAGCTGGGTTGCTACAACCGCTGCCTATTCCTTAGTGGAAGTGGGAGCACGTGACCATGGACTTTGTTAGTGGCCTATCGCGCACTATGAGGAGACACGATGCAATTTGAGTAGTTATCGATAGGTTGACAAAGTTGGCACATTTTATATCGATCGCCGTGAGATATTCAGTTACACAGCTGAGTACTATATTTGAGAGAGAAATTGTTAGATTACATGGTGTACCGATTTCTAGTGTCTCTGACATAGATCTGAGATTTACTTCGAGGTTATGGAAGAGTATGCGGAGACGATTTGGTACTCGTTCGCTTCAAAGATCACGACCATCCTCGAATCGACGGCATCGGAGCGTTTGATTCAGATTCTCGAGGATATGCTCAAGGCGTGTATTCTATAGTTTGGTGGATCGTAGGAGGATTACTTACCTTTGTGCGAGCTTGCTTACAACAACATTTATCAGGCAAGTATCCGGATGCCACCGTTTAAGGCACTTTATGGTAGGCCCTGCAGGTCACTAGCATGTTGGGCGGCACCGAAGGATACTGCAGCTATATGACCTGAGGTTGTTGTTGACCATATTGAGAAGGTAAGACAGATCAAGCAGAGACTTCAGGCGGCGTAGGATAGGCATAAGAAATATGCGGACAAGTATCTTGAGGGTCTGAGCTACAAGGTTGGGGGCTTTGTGTATTTGAAGGTTTCGCCCTGAACCATCATTGGTTCGGCATTAAGGGGAAATTGGCACCAAGGTTCATTGGACCGTTCAGAGTTGAGGAACGCGTCGGCAGGGTGGCATACCGTCTGGAATTGTCTCGGCAGTTAGCAGGAGTGCATCCAATATTTCACATTTCCATGTTGAGGCTGGCTAAGTCGGGACCGAGGACTATGATTGATATACGTCAGATTGAGGTGCGACCTGACGTGTCATATGAGGAGCGACATGTGGAAATTATGGATAGGAGAACTCAGGTTTTGAGAAATAAGAAGATCTGAAAGGTTTTGGTACGATGGTCGCACCACGGGACCTACGAACTCACTAGAGAGCTTGAGTCGATTATGCGACGACGGTATCCCCACTTATTTGCCGGTAAGTATTTAAGTTTAATATAAATTTTGGGACAAAACTTCACCTAGTTGGGAAGAACTGGAACGACCCAAATTTAATTTGCCATTATTATTGACGTGGTTGCAGACGTGGCTGACAGCTCAAACGCTCGTGGGACCCACGGCTAGGCTAGTGCGCGTCTGGAGCTAGGGAAATAGTTAAGTTTGTTTGCTGATTTGTCTAATTTGTGATGTTTACGTTGAAATATATTAAACGACATCATAATGTGTGTATTTATATTACATTTGATGTGCGAGACTATGTGTTAAGTATTCGCCTCGATATGTGTGTTGTCGCGAGTACCGAGTAGTCTAAAAGACTAAATAATAGGCCCGGGGAAATAATACACAATAAATGAATAAAATGAGTTAAATATTAAAATGAAATGTATTTTTGGTGGTTAGGGTGGTAGTACGCATATGTCATGTTTCGGGGAGCGAAATCGGGCGTCGGAACACTCGAAACGCCACTTTTTGGGTTAAAGACAAGGGCAAGTGTGCCATTGGTGTCACAATTGGAGTCATTAGAGGGTGAATAATGGAGCAAATGGTGCTCATTAGATTGCCTTGAAATAGCATGTGGGACACAAATGGCGGTAGTAGCCAGTTGTGGGCCCGTATTAAGCCATGCCGTGGCGATCCATTTGAAAAATAGGTCGTTTCGTATTAGGCCAATTAGGGGCTCAAGGCATCTTATAATATGATTAATGGAGAGTTAAATTAATATAAGTCTCATATTGATTTGCCTTGAGATAATCACCAACTGATAAGAAATAAAGTTCTATAAAGAATGTCCATGCGAATTTACAATATTTTTCGTATTATTGATGATTATGGATAATAAAAAACGATCATTCCACATTATGAATGTTATTAGATCATTTGATTTATGACGACATTCGCTTTAATATGCCTTTTATATTACAGAAGCTAAAGCCGATAATTTCATTCTCAAATTAAATCATAATCATATAGAGAGATTATATATTATTTTGAGTTTATTTCTTTTGGATAAGACATTAACAATATAATTGTTGTACTAGATGTTGCCTGAACGTCAGCCTCCGCTAAGTTCAAGTTTGAAAAATACTATTTTTTATATCAAGACATAAATTCATCGCATTTATTTAGCTCATGATTTAAACACATATCAACGTGTCAATTTTAATGAGTCATAAAATTTATAATTTTGCCTTTGATTGGCATGGTGAATGTCATCAAAAGATTTGAGCATATATGACAATATATAATCAATATGGCCTAATGGCCTTTCATATGTGACATTGCTTGTCACGGTGTTGAGTATGCTTATTGTCAATAACTTTACCCATTTATATTTCATTTGGTCCACAACTTTTATTCCACTTTTGGTGGAATATGACATTTACCAAATTCTTTCACCTTTTTCGCGTCCATAATTTTATCATTTCGACCTTGCATGGTCTTTTTATAACGCAACATATGCTTCATGAAGTTAAACCAATTGGACGGAAGTGATATTATATGTATAATATCTCATTATTTTACTCAGCTACTATGAGACAAAACTCAATTCATAATATTCCTATTGAATTGATATACGCGCTCGATATTTTGTTGCAATAGTATATCGAGGTGTACCATGTGGATTTTTTTCATTGCTTCACTAGTCATATTTCCGTATTACCTCAAGCAAGAGGTAATTAAAGTTGCAGAATTATAATTCATATTCGACTGATACAAATAATGTAGCTTGAGACCCAGCCGCTCATTAAAGCTTTTTCGAGCATCACCAATTTTGGTTTTACAATTATAGCTCCATGAAGTGAAAGGATATTATAAAGTGAAATATTCACTTTTCAAATCTCTATAGAGATATTGGCGAATGAATATTAATGCATCATGACATAAATGTTTTAGTCATAATGTTAGCATTTAGTTGCCATAACAAGTAATTCTTGTTAATAATATTGTGGCAACATACTCAATCAAGTATTAATAAACTAAATCAATGAGATATAGTTATTTTGCTTTGTTATGTTTAATATCAAACTATAAATTTGAACTATTGCATATATAGTGGTGATACAAAAAAATAGTAGTGAAAAATTATTACATTCTATTTTGCATGACCTATACTTTGCCTTAATTAAATATCATTTTTTTTTATAATCCCATGAATTTCTATTTGTCAACTGTTCTCGTGATTAACAATTTGACAATGATTGATCCAACTCTCCCGATATCTACTAAAAAAAGTGTTTTCTTTTAATTAAAACGATGAAATAGGAATGGTCTCTCCTTTATATTCTTTAGACAGTTACATAATTAATATTAAATTTTAATAAATTTTAGTAATTTACTCACTAATTTGTTTTACTAATTAATCGTCTTGAATATGCAAGTTAAACTTTGGATTACTTATGTACACAATTTTACTTATACATACAATTAGTTGATTGATTTAGAATATGGGAGGTATATTCTTTGTATATTTTCTAATCTAAGAGATAAATATCACTATGTCCTCTTTTGTCAACTAACCTTTGAATTACTGCTCACCAAAACAATTATTTTTAGTTGTTTAATAATTGATAAACCCTTTGATATGCCTAATTAATGTTTATTGATTTACTAGACTTCTATAGCGTAGAGCGATCTCATGCTGATAACGTGGTGTAAAATAACTTTGAACAAACCTAAGAAAGTAAAGACAATGAACTAGAAAGATAACAATAGAATAGATAGGGGAAATGAGAGAATTTTTCATTCCAACATGGTGTGTTATATTACATAGATAGACCTCTTTATATAGACCTTTAGTTATAATGACTAGAAGGTCTAAGGTCACAAGTTACACTTTACTTGCTATAAGAATGAATAAGCTTAAGTACATGTAATTACAACACATGAAGTGGGTGTTATATAATTTAAGGAATAGGGATAGGAAGAGTCATCCACTTGCTTTTAAATTTACAACAGTTTTATTATTATTATTATTATTATTTAAAGATACTTCATGATTTTTTTTTTTACTTAAGCAAGAGTCAAACTCACAACCTCCTTAAACCTTACCTTTTGACAAATGATTCCTAGTACATCTCCCCAAATATGCTTTGGCCTTCTTGGTAAGTTAGATATCTAAAAATAAAAAATTATAGTAATTGACTACAATATACTTTTAAAAAATTAAAATTAATTTTAAATAAATTCATAATTATTTTTTTCGAAGAAAAATAGAAAATTTATTAATTACTTATAGCTCGATACAAGACTAGATATAAAATCAAAAAGTACATTGATTCACTAATCTTATTTGTTCAAAAAACTGCCATTAATTTGGTCGTGAATGCAAATGTAAAATTGAAGCAGTGTGACATCAGGGACTATTGTCTACAATGTTGAAATATATGACAATACACAACATCACTAGAACCACATAACGAATAATAAAACTTCCAATTAGGGAAGAAAAACTTAAGACTTCCATCAAGGGAAGACAAAATCGAGAACTTTCATTTAGAGAAGACACTAAATATAAAATGAAAAAAACTATGGAAAAGACCAACTCAGCCGCTGCACAATTCCACACATAACGCAACAAGAATGAAGTCAATATTCACGAATCTGACTACATCTACATCTTATTAGATGAATAAAGTGCAAAAGGATGTGATGGGAGGGCTAATTTCGGATAGTGGTCACTATTTAGCCGACCCGGCCTCCACTCTCCTCGATTTCGAGTTCGAGTTCGATTTCAGAGGCGACCCCACTACAGCGATGGGTTCGCCAGCGAGGATTTCAAGGATCAGCGCGGCCGCGCTCAATGAGGTATTTCGGCCAGGCTGACTTCGTTGGAGGAGTTGGTGCTCGACGTCAGTTATAATGTGAGGGATTTTGAGGAGGCTGGAGGTGTTGAATTCCGAGTGTTTGCACTTGAAGTCGTTAAAGCTGGGACATTTTCATGGGGTTTGTTCTGGGGTGACTTCAAGGCTTGATGGGGTTGCGGTGTGTAAGAGATTAGAGTGCCTGTCGTTGAGGAATTGCGGGGATTTGACGGATTCGGGGTTGATTGGAGTATTAAGGTGACTGCAAGATCCTTTTGTTTTACTTTCATTATAAAATCCCAAACCAAAAGAGAAGAATATTTTAGTCCCATGTGACATATCCTGAATCTCTGATCAACCATCAAATGAGACAATTGTTGTGCTAGTGAATTCCATTTTTTAGGGCTCAATGTGTGCTTGTTTCCTAATTCACTGCTCCATATATTCTTTATGAGTACTTTATTCAACTATGGCTTAACCTCTACTGCAATTGAGAATTTGGAAGTGAAGCACTATTCACTGACAAGAAAGAGTTTAGTTAGAATTGTTTTGTCATGTGTAAAGCATTATTCACTACATGAAATTCTTTTAAAAATTCATGGAAGCGAGTTCATACTTTAGTTGGATTGTGGATGGAATTAAGAGTTAGCCGCAAGAGAGCTAAGAGAATAGTTTTTTTTTGTATTTCCATCCTTAGTCATAAAGTATTTTAATATTCTTTAATTCTTGACTCAAAATTTATTGAAGATCCTTAAAATGATAATACTGAAGATATATTTATACTTTAGAAGGGCTAAAACTCTGTATTTTAAAGTTGGAAAACCAAGAATGCAATGCACATGTCGATTTTTAGATAAGAAACCAACTTGTTATCCCCTCAAAATTACATGAGATACTCGAATCCTTGAACTCTTACTTAGGTGAATCATTGACGCGTGTCGAATGCGTCAAAATATATAATCCCGATGAGATTACCAATGACCACAAGAACTGCAGTAGTGGCAAGCATGGGGTCGAACCACGAAGACCAAGTTTCCAACCTATGGTACAAAACTAAAACTAACTCGGGGTGTTCACGGGAGTAATCTCTAGAATTCACTAAAAACAATAATAAAATCATCAAGTAAATAAATCAATCAAGGGGGAAACAATCCAAACCATCGGTATCACAAATCTCTTCAGTTTTGCATAATTTTACATACGATCCCCAATCTAATCAAAGCATGCAATTCATAGTAAATTAGTGTAGCTATAAACCCGGTAACGTACACGGGTCCTCGCACTTCCCTATCTCGATGGTCAAGGTACAACAATGACCACTTCCTTAGTCAAACACATAACCCTATATTCAAGCGAATTGGGTTTGATGCGCTGGCACTACACCTAGACAATTGGATCACTAGTGTGTCCAGTTTAGCCTAGATCCATATGGGATTCAACCGGTCACAAAAAGGTCTAATCAATTAGTATGGTCGGATGCCACCAATGTGGTCTTATTGCACAAGTACATGTGCGTACAACCTACTGACATGTAAATCAAGATTTAAATAAGTGTTTAATCTCAATAATTCAACCAATATCAAAGGGAATAAAATACTATGAAAAACAAATTAAATAGATTAATAAATAGATCTCACATATGTTTTTATGCCAAAAGGGTGATTTGATCCACCTTTGGTTCAGATTAATGAGTTTAGCCGGCCATTGTCGTCAAAAACTCCATTAAAATCCAAAAACAAAGTGTAAAACAATGGTTTTTAGGAGAAAAAAGAAGAAGAAGACACTCTAAGCCGCCAAGAAGAGAACAAAACAATCTATTTCGATCCCAAATGGGTGCCCAATGCCTATTTTCGAGTTTGGTTTGTGACACATGCGCTGAGGACGATCAGATGGTTGTTAGGATTTTGTTTCCAGGTCTCTGCCACGTGTCAGCGTTCGATTGGGCGAAGGAGGTGGACCGGATGACGTGGCGCAGTGTGATTCGACGAGGACTGTTGTTGTGATGACGCTGGTTTGACAGAAGACCACCACGTGTCGCGTGCGTATTGGTGGGAAAGTTGTCATTGTGCAGATATGCGAGTCACGCGTCGGGCCGCCGACGCGAGGAAGAGAGGCGGCGAATGGGCATGTGACACGTGGCGTGAAGGCGTTTGGTGAGGCAGCTTTTCGATGTCTCGCGACGTCTTTAACCAATAGGGACAGGACACGTGGACTACGATAGGGAACCAACCAATGATGGAGTGACACGTTTCACGAGAATGGAAAATCACCCAAAAGCGCACGTATCTCGAGGCGTATCTTTCGGTGTCTGATCAATGTGTATGAGTAGTCCTTTTCGTGCAGTTTTTCGCCGCGAAGTCAACCACGCACTCCAAAAATCCTGAAAATGAAAAATAAAGATAATTATGCCCATATTTCGAAGATTCAACAATAAAAATACATAAATAAACTATATATAATATTCATAAAGAATGACCTATCAAATACCCTCAAACTTAGGACTTTGCACGTCCCGAGCAAATGTGTAAATGACACACGTAAAAAAAAATGGACTCCTAATATAACTTTGCACTGACTCAATTATACTCGATTACAAAATTCATGGAGTTCCTTTGGTTTACATAGTCGCCAAGATAATGAACTACTCAGGAAATTTTGGAGTTATGATATGTCAAGAACTACAACCCAAACACAATTAAGACCACACTTTCAAAACAAAGATGCAATCAAGACAAAAGCCATCAACTACTCGCGGGTTTTCTTGGTCTATACATTCAAGCACGCAAGTTCACAATCTCCACGAAAATAGCGCATCAACGCATCAAAAGTACTATATACAAGAAATGCAACCACACCTTGCACTATTGTAGACTTAGTACCAATGAAAATCAATAGGGCTTTAATAGGCTGTAATAAGGCTAGGGGAGGGTACCAAGGAAGTGGTATAAAGGGTATGCAAAATGTTGAAAAACTAGAACTTAGATTATCAAATGATTACATGAGAACATGAATGTGACTAAACTGCACTAAAATTCATTTTTCATTCAAAATGTGCAGTCCTTACCTTTTTCCAACCATCCGGCTCCCTGCTCCATTTCCTGTGGATGTCGTTTTAGGTAGGACTCTCTAATCATGATTTTCCCCTTAATTTGGGCATGTAAACAATTTTTGCTCTTATTTTTTTCTCCTCATGTCTCTTTATAAGGATATCAAATATAAGATATAAGGCTAATGGCTGAGGGCTTAATGACAGGTAATCAAGGAAATCAGGTTTAATTCGGCTCAAATGGGCTAACTAGTGGTAAGATGAAAGGTAGGTCTAAGGTTAAGGGTTTAAATTCAAAAATGGCCTAAATCACTTCCTCGCAAGTGTTTCAGTCATAGGAATTCAGCCTCGAGTGGGTTACATCCTCGTTCTAGTACCCTAGAAACCTGACTTGCATAATTCTGACCGTCTGCCCCCTTTGGTATCTAGCATAGGCTCAACCAACATACTAAGTCTCTAATCATGAAATCATAATAATGTTGGGCTACGGGCTCGAGTGAGTGTTTCGCCTAATTTCTCTTGAGTCTCAAGTCAGTAGGGCAACCATAGAGTACTCATCCCCAACCAAAGGCATGAAACAAAATATCGGGCAACTCTAAACGAAATAAAAATGAAAACTACACTAAAAATATGCATGAAAATGTATCAACTCCTAATAAAATGAGAAAGTGAGATATGGAGGGAAAAGAAATGGAAGAAATGAGTGAATAAGATATACAAAACACCACCAATACCGTCCGACAACCGCATATAATTGGAAAAATTTAAACGATCTCACCTGCGGTCTTTCGCATAGAAACTTATCTAACTCACTCCACAAATCCTAAAGTACCCCCGTCGAATGCGTCAAAATATATAATTCTGGTGAGATTACCAATGACCATAAGAACTGCAGTAGTGGCAAGCACAGGGTCGAACCACGAAGACCAAGTTTCCAACCTAGGGTACAAAACTAAAAATAACTCGGGGTGTTCACGGGAGTAATCTTTAAATTCACTAAAAACAATAATAAAAATATCAATTAAATAAATCAATCAAAGGGGAAACAATCCAAACTATCGGTATCACAAATCTCCTCAATTTGACATAATTTTAAATACGGTCTTCAATCTAATCAAAGCATGCAATTTATAGTAAATTAATGTAGCTATAGACCCGGTAACGTACGCGGGTCCTCGCACTTCCCTATCTCGATGGTTAAAGTACGTCAATGACCACTTCCCAAGTCAAACACATAAATGCGCTGACCGCAATGGGCTTTTTGATTGCACTACACCTAGACAATTGGATCACTAGTGTGTCCAGTTTAGCCTAGATCCCTATGGTATTCAACCGGTCCCAAAAAGATCTAATCAATTGGTATGGTCGGATGCCACCAATGTGGTCTTATTGCACAAGTACGGGTGCGTACAACCTACTGGCATGTAAATCAAGATTTAAACAAGTTTTTAACCTCAATAATTCAGCCAATATCAAAGGGTATAAAATACTATGAAAAACAAATTAATAAATAAATAAATAGATCTCACATATGTTTTTATGTCAAAAAGGGTGATTTGATCCACCTCTGGTTCAGATTGATGAGTTTAGCCGGCCATCGTCCTCAAAAACTCCATAAAAATCCAAAAACAAAGTGTAAAACAATGGTTTTTGAGAGAGAAAAGGAAAAGAAGACACTCCAAGCCGCCAAGAAGATAGTAAAACAATGTATGTCGATCCCCTGCCAAAAACCCCTAATTAAAACTGCCAAAATTGGGTGCCCAATGTGACACGTGCTCCGAGGACGATCAGATGGTTGTTAGGAGTCTGTTTCCAGGTCTCTGCCACGTGTCAGCGCTCAATTGGGTGAAGGAGCGGGACCGGACGACGTGGCGCAGTGTGATTGGACGAGGACTGTTGTTGTAATGACGTTGGTTTGACAGGAGACCGCCACATGTCGCGTACGCATTGGTGGGACAACTGCCATTGTGCAGCTTTGCAAAGACACGCGTCAGTTGTTGACACGAGGAAGAGAGGCGGGCGAATGGACATGTGATACATGGCATGAAACGCGGCAGCGAGGCGGTTTTTCTGTGTCTTGGGCCGACGTCTCGGTGACCAATAGGGGCAGGACACGTGGACTGTCGTAGGGAACCAACCAATGACGGAGTGGCACGTGTCACGAGAGTGGAAAACCGCCCAAAAATGCGCGTATCTCGAGGTGTATCTTCCTGTGTTTGATCATTGTGTATGAGTAGTCCATTTCGCGCAGTGTTTTGTCACGAACTCAACCACGCACTCCAAAAATCCTGAAAACGAAAAATAAAGATAATTAGGCCCATATTTCGGAGATTCAACAATAGAAATACATAAATAAACTATTTATAATATGCATAAATAATGACCTATCAATCATCCATATATCTATTAGTTTCCCTGATTACTTTTAAGGTTATTTTTTTATGTTACGAAATGATCTTGGTTGAATAAAGATAAGGGGTGTGACCTTTTGAATATATTTTACTGTTTGTTTTTTTATGGTTTTGCTTATGTAAAGGGACATTTTTAACATCCTTATCATTGCATGATTCATTTTCATAGTGGAGATGGTGGTCAAGAAGAAGTGGAACCTGACTTAGAACAAAGATATTTTGGGTCGCCAAATATTAGTGAGCAAGAATTAATGGACTTAGACGTTGGTCATCAAGAAGAAGTGGAACCTCTAGAAGAACAAGACAATGAAAAAATTCAACAAGAAGAACTAGAAGAGAATGAAGGCAATGATTTTTTCGAAAGTGACAATGATGTTGAGGACGATGATGACTATCAAGAAGTTGTTGACGAACAACTGCAAAATAGAAAAAAGGAAGGCCTAAGGATATTGCTCCACCTCGTAGTAGTGCACTTGCGATTGTTGAAGTTCATGACCAAGACTCGGACTATGCAGCATCAGATGAGCTCCACACAGATGATGATTCCGATGGATCTGAGAATATGAGGTATCGAGATTTTGATGAGTTCAAAAACATGGCAGACCCACATCTCGAATTAGGCATAAAATTCTCTTCTTTCAAGACATTTAAGCTGGCATGCATAAATTGAGGTATTCAAAATAAGCGAGAAATACGCTTTACTACGAATGACAAGAAAAAGGTGCATATGTAAATGCCAGCACTTCAAGTCTAGCAATTGTGAGTTTCGGATTTTCACTTCTTACATGGCTAAAGATGACTTGACGATTCAAATCAAATCAATCAACTTGAACCACTCATGTACCAAAGTGAACAAGAATTATCACGTGACTTATGACTGGCTTGCAGAAAAGTATATTGAACAATTTAGAGTGGACCCAAATTAGTCAGTATCTGGTATTATCTAAAGAGTCAAGGATGACTTGAAGTTCGAAATCAGTCGAATGAAAGTTTGGAGAGCAAAGAACAAAGCAATGGAGATGGTGAATGGATGAGGAGAGCCAATACCTTAAACTTAATTCGTATGCACTTGAGCTGCAAAAAACTAATCTAGGTACAACAGTCGAAATAATGCAGCATCTATGTAACGACCCATTTTATTAATGTCTATTAAATTTACAGACGTGGACGCCAACTCGGATCTACGTGGACGCCGCGGTAGGCTAGGACACACGGGGACATAGGTATGCTAGTTATTGTGTGTTGGATGCTTATTTGCGATGTAATTTATTCAAATACATCGCATGTGTGTATGTTGCAAAATAATACGTGTGAGGGTGTGTGAACTGTATTTGCCTCGATATGCATGTCGACGCAGGTACCGGGTAGTTGACGGGACCGAATATTAGGTCGGGGAAATGAAAACACACAAATTGAATAAAAATTTGTAAAGTAACTAATATGGAATAGATATTGGGTAACTAACGACGCGGCGGTACGCGGATATCACGGTTCAGACGCGAAATCGGGCGTCGAAACGCCCGGAAACACGGGCGAGTGTCTTAGCTGTGTCACAATTAGGTGTCAAGACACCTAACATCACACTTGTCCAAACTACATCACAATTGTCCAATTTCCATACAAGTGTCCAGCCGCCCACCTACACCTACACCACACACACACACACACACAGAGACCAGAAC
Organism: Stephania cephalantha; assembly: GCA_039657325.1. Classification (NCBI taxonomy): domain Eukaryota; kingdom Viridiplantae; phylum Streptophyta; class Magnoliopsida; order Ranunculales; family Menispermaceae; genus Stephania; species Stephania cephalantha. Next base: position 4,107,495 of record CM077579.1, read on the forward strand.
AGGGAGGTCGAGAGGAAGAAAAAGGAAAGGAGAAGAGGAGAAGAAGGATGTGGAACGCGCCGGGAAGGAGAAGATGAGGTGGAGACGTCACGGTTGAGGTGAGTCATCGTCGGTTGTGGGTTCCGGTGGTTGGCGGTGGGGTGGCCGAGAGTGGGGTTCGGCCATGGAGGCCAAACCCCAAGGCCAACCGAGGAGGAGATGGCAGGGGTGTCTCCCCTCTAATCGGTTCCACCGGGGTGTGGAGAACAACCCCAACCCATCGCCGGAAGAACAGAAAAAAAAAATCCCTCCCGATCGAACCTCTATCGGGGAAGAAGACCCCCTGCTGGGTCGGGCCCAGAACGGGCCAGGCTCGGCCCATTGGCCGAGCCTGGACCTGTTCTGGTCCAAGGCCGGGTCGGATCCGACCCAAACACAAAAAAAGAGAAAAAGATAAGAAAAATGAAAGAAAAATGTGGAAAAAAATTTCGGAAAAATTGGGAAAAATTATATTTCGATAAAATAAATAGAAATTGATAAAGTTCGATGAAAAGTACTTATGTGGGAATGTCGGACGCGATTTTTTGCGGGGTTTTACCTCGAAAAGCAAGAAATGGACAATTTAGCCTAAAATTTTTAGAAATTTGTGGTAAATTGTCATGCTAACTTAAGTTATTAATAAATGGACGTAGGTTGACACGGTGATCAATTGGCGACCAAGGACTCAGTGGACTTGGACCCGGGGATTGATTACAGGGTAGTGGAGCGCGTTGTGAGGTTTGTAAAACCCAATTAAAAAACTCTTGAGTATTTATTTTGCTTTGTAATTCCATTCAATTTCAGTATTTCCTTGTGAATTTTTCCTATATCTATATCTTGTCGTTGTTTGCACGGTTGGTTAGTTACTCCCACCGAATTTTTCGTTGTGTGTCTATGCATTCTAGACCATAGCATGTGTATCAGGAGTTCTCGGTGGATAACGACCCGAGCTAAGGAACTGCTACATGTGTCGGTGCGTCGTAGGTCTACGCCGGCCACCGAGAGGGATCAAGTGATAGTTAGTTAGGTGCGCCCACTAGTGGGATCCTGGAAGGAAATCCCAAAGTATGGTTTAGTCTGACTGGAACAAACACACACATTTGCACTTTATTGTTATTTATGCATGCGATGCTCTACTTACAGTTGCATGTTTACATTCCGCATGTTTATTTAACAGTATTTATTGAATTCCATTTGCTTATTTGAATGCTCGGAGGGGTTCCTTGGGATTTTACTGACTGGACTCGTCATCCATTTTCTTTTGTGATGATTGAGTGCAGATCCTAGTACAAGTAAGGGCAAGGGGATCTTACGTGACCACCTCTGACTGCCTACCGTTGAGAATTACTTGTACGTGTGTTTTTATTTTGATATTTTGATTCTTTTGGGAACTGGGGAGTATACCTCTAGGGTACAATTGTTTACTTATACGAATCTTTTTCAGGGTTTTTTCCACAGTAGGATTTGTTGAATTAATTAATATTTCTTGCATTTACGTATAACTTCCGCTGCATATGTCATTTATACACTGTATACACAAGTGGATGCGAAATTCGAGACAGAAAAAGGACGGGCGGTGCGTGCGTACACGTGTAGTAGGGCCACCTGGCAAGAAGTACACGAGACACGTCACACCTGGGCGGCGAAGGCGCGCGGTTAGTATCACGTAGACAATAAAACTTAATAAATGAACTTAGATGTGGAAACCGAAGTTATTGCCTTAGAACTTTAGGGGAAGTGATGTGAGGCGGGTAGAGTTAGAACTGTTGTTCCTTTGGAGACGTCGACTCTTACACTACCACTCACGACGACAGACCAGGCTACTGTCACCCCCGCTGCTGATACTCCTACTACATCGGCATTCGTCCTAGCACCAGAGGCGAGGTTATTGAGGAAGTTTTTGAAGTTTCAGCCTAGATTCTTTTAAGGAGGCGGTGACCCCGAGGCTGCAGGGAGATGGATAGTGTCTCATCAGCGTTTCCATAAGCTGATGAGAAACAATGAGACAGTACAGGCACAAATTTCAGGAGCTTGTTTGAGAGGACATGCGGCAGTCTGGTGGACGACATATACGGATACTCATCCGAAATCGACGACATGGGCTGAGTTTAGGGAGTTATTCTACGATCAGTACATACCTATGGAGGTTAGGTTGAGACTGAGGGAGGAGTTCTTGGCCCATGCGACAGGGAAATCAGACTTTGATGCAGTATATGGAGAGGTTCCGACATTTGCTTCAGTTCTCTCTAGATGTCGCCGGGACAGAGCGCTTATAGATTTATTATTTCACCCGAGGGGTTGATGACAGGATTGCGTTAGCAGTTGTCTCGACCGGAGCCACGACACTGCAGGGGATCTTTAACAGGGCATTGGCTCATGAGACATACCTACTACAAAGGGCTGGCCGACGTGTGACGGGTAGGGAGGTACAGTCAGGGCAGAGTTCTTAGTCTAGTCGAGCCAGAAGAGACCGATAGATCTTCCGGATAGAGGGCGAAGAGATGATAGACGGGATATGGGCCACTGGGACGAGTTTCAGGGCAGTCAGTTCCGATATGAAGAGCCACAACCAGTTCATGCTATCACCTCAGCACCAGTGGATCGACAGAGGGCGCAGCCACAGGATTATCGTCAGGGTCGATATCAGAGGGGACATGACAGGGGTCAGGTTGACCGGGGTCAGTGTCCGAGATCTGGAGACGGACAGACGGGTAGACTGGAGAGCCGTAGATGTCACCAGTGTGGGCAGAGGGGACACTTGAGGGCTGCCTGTCGGACACCACCATCGCCACGACGAGGGTCAGACCAGGCAAGAGATAGAGCGCATGCGTTAGCACAGCCAGATAGTGGGGCGACTAGGCAGCTTATCGAAGGTACATTACTTATATTTGATGGCCACATGCATGTTATGTTTGATTCTGATAGTACTTTATCGTTTCTTGTTGGACGTATTGTTGGATTGTTAGGGTTAGTTACACGGACACTAGGGCCACATCTTGTCCTCAGTACGGCTGATGTGGATAAGATATACCGTAACCGAATATGTCGAGACGTGATGATAGAGGTTGATGGACATCGCTACCAGCAGATCTTCGAGTATTGGAGTACTTAGAGTTTGACACACTTCTCGGGATGGATTGGTTAGCATCCTATCATGCACGGATATATTGTTACGGCAAGTGGATAGAGTTTCATATTCCTGGAATACTGGAGTTCGTATTAGTTGGATCAGCAACTGATTTACCCATCACGAGAGGCCGACTAGCTACAGCACAGGAGACGGAGGCGTTTGCGACGATAGTTGAGCCGGAGGTTCGAACGAAGGTCCGGATTGAAGACATTCAAGTGGTTCGAGATTTTGTCGATGTATTTCCAGATGATTTACCCGGATTGGCACCGCCACGAGCTGTTGAGTTCATAATCGAGCTGATACCAGGGACGCAGCCGATTGTCAGTCGACCTTACGAGATGGCACCAGCGGAGTAGGAGGAGGTGAGACAACAGTTGGATGAGCTGTTGAATAAGGGTTTCATTCACCCTAGTATGTCACCTTGGGGAGCTCCAATACTGTTTGTGAAGAAGAATGATGGTACGATGAGGATGTGCATCGACTATAGGAAATTGAATCAGGTAACTGTGAGGAATCGTTTCCCACTTCCTAGGATTGATGATCTGTTTGATCAGCTGACGGATGCCAGATTCTTCTCGAAGATTGACCTTCGCTCAGGTTATCACCAGTTGAGGATTCGAGAAGAGGATATCCAGAAGACCGCTTTCAGCACGAGATACAGGTTATTTGAGTTCATAGTCATGCCATTTGGGCTGACGAACGCTCCAGCAATTTTTATGGATCTGATGCACAGAGTCATGAGGTCGTATTTGGACAGATTCGTCATCGTATTCATCGACGATATCTTGATCTATAGCAGAACTCGTGAGGATCACCAGAGTTTACGTTACATCTTCACTCAAAGGGATCTGAATATGCGCCAGCGGAGATGGCTGGAGTTGCTGAAGGACTACGACTTCGCTATTAAGTATCACCCTGGTAAGGTGAACGTCGTAGCAGACGCATTGAGCATGAGTGGACTTGAGAGTCAAACTGTTCTGCGGCAGATGACACATGAGCATGGTTTATTACAAGCAGCATCAGTTATGTGCATGGTCGAGTTGTCGACTATGGCGGAACATCACATTTGTTGTCAGTTGAGGATACCGATCGTATCTATTGAACGGGTTGCCGAGTGTCAGAGGGCTGATGGGCTCTGTGAGCAGGTCAGTGGTCTGTCACGGAATTCGGAATGCACTGATTGGGCAGAAACCACAGATCGGTGTCTGAGATACCGAGGGAGATTGTGGATACCTGCGGATCCGGAGATACAGAACGGGATTCTAGAGGAGGCACACCGATCTCGTTACACAGTTCATCCTGGTCGGACCAAGATGTACCATGATTTGAAGCGACTATTCTGGTGGCCAGATATGAAGGCTGACGTAGGTGCTTACGTTAGAAGTTGTCACATTTGCCAGCAGGTGAAGGCGGAGCATAAGCGACCTGGTGATTTATTACAGTCGTTGCCCATTCCACAGTGGAAATGGGAACATATCACTATGGATTTCGTTAGTGGGCTATCGCAGACATCGAGGCGACACGATGCAGTTTGGGTAGTAATTGATAGACTGACGAAGTCAGTTCACTTCATTCCAATCTCGATGAAATACACGTTTCCTCAGCTGAGCATATTGTTTGAGCGGGAGATTATTAGACTTCATGGGGTGCCGGTTCCCATTATGTCAGACAGAGATCCAAGATTGACCTCGAAACTATGGGAGGCAATGCAAGAACAATTTGGCACCAGGTTACAGTTTAGTATGGCTTATCATCCTCAGACCGACGGACAGTCAGAGCGACTGATCCAGATTTTAGAGGATACGCTCAGGGCTTGCATATTACAGTTTGGGGGTTCGTGGGAGGATTATCTGCCTCTGTGTGAGTTTGCATACAATAATAGCTATCAGGCGAGCATTGGTATGCCACCATTTGAGGCACTGTATGGGAGGCCCTGTAGATCACCTGCTTGTTGGGCAGAGCCGGAAGATACTGTGACAGTAGGGCCTGAGATAGTTGTTGCTCACAAAGAGAAAATTCGACAAATTCGTCAGAAACTGCGAGCTGCACAAGATCGACAGAAGAAATACGCAGATAGGTATCGCGAGGGTCTGAGCTATGACGAGGGTGATATGGTATATCTGAAGGTTTCTCCTTGGAAAGGTAAACAGAGATTTGGCATTAAGGGGAAACTGGCACCGAGATATATTGGGCCATACCGGATTGCACAAAGAGTAGGCATTGTTGCATATCGGTTGGAGTTACGTGCCGAGTTAGCTGGGGTTACATTTCCATGTTGAGACTCGCTAGGTTAGGGCCGAGACCGACGATTGAGTTGGGACAGGTGGAGATACAGCCTGACGTGACTTATGAGGAGATAGCGATAGATATCGTTGACCGTCGAGTACAGATTCTCCGGAACAGGGAACTCGCGAAGGTCCTAGTTCGTTGGCAGCATCATAAGACGGAGGGACTCACCTGGGAGCTCGAGTTGACGATGAGGACGCGATACCCTCAACTATTCTCTGGTATGGGACTTTAGTTACAGTTAAATTTCGGGACGAAATTTTATTTAGTTGGGAAGAACTGTTAATGTCTATTAAATTTACAGACGTGGACGCCAGCTCGGATCTACGTGGACGCCGCGGTAGGCTAGGACACACGGGGACTTAGATATGCTAGTTATTCTGTGTTGGATGCTTATTTGCGGTGTAATTTATTCAAATACATCGCATGTGTGTATGTTGCAAAATAATACGTGTGAGGGTGTGTGAACTGTATTTGCCTCGATATGCGTGTCGACGCGGGTACCGGGTAGTTGACGGGACCGAATATTAGGTCGGGGAAAAGAAAACACACAAATTGAATAAAAATTTGTCAAGTAACTAATATGGAATAGATATTAGGTGACTAACGACGCGGTTGTACGCGGATATCACGGTTCAGACGCGAAATCGGGCATCGAAACGCCCGGAAACACGGGCGAGTGTCTTAGCTGTGTCACAATTAAGTGTCAAGACACCTAACATTACACTTGTCCAAACTACACCACACCTGTCCAATTTCCATACAAGTGTCCAATCACCCACCTACACCTACACCACACACACACACACACACAGACACACTGAACAGGAGGCCAGAGGAAGAAAAAGGAAAGGAGAGGAGGAGGAGAAGGAGGAACGCGCCGGGAAGGAGAAGAGGAGGTGGAGACGTCACGGTGAGGTGAGTCATCGTTGGTTGTGGGTTCCGGTGGTTGGCGGTGGGGTGGCCGAGAGTGGGGTTCGGCCATGGGGCCGAACCCCATGGCCGATCGAGGTGGAGATGGCGGGGGTGTCTCCCCCGCCATCGGCCTCCACCGGGGTCAGGGTGTAGAACAACCCCAACCCATCGCCGGAAGAACAGAAAAAAAAAAAAAAAAAAAATCCCTCCCGATCGAACCTCGATCGGGAAGAAGACCCCCTGTTGGCCGGCCCAGACGGCCGTGCTCGGCCATGGGCCGAGCCTGGACCTGTCTGTTCAGTCCAAGGCTGGGGTCGGATCGACCCGATTGGGTCGACCCGACCCAAACAAAAAAAAAAAGAGAAAAAAAGAACAAAAAATGAAAGAAAAATGTGGAAAAAAATTCCGAAAAAAATTGGAAAAATTGGAAAAAATTATATTTCGATAAAATAAATAAAAATTGATAAAGTTCGATGAAAAGAACATATGTGGGAATGTCGGACGCGACTTTTTGCGCGGTTTTACCTAGAAAAGCGCGAAATGGGCAATTTAGCCTAAAAATATTAGAAATTTGTGGTAAATTGTCATGCTAACTTAAGTTATTAATAAATGGACATAGGTTGACACGGTGATCAATTGGCGACCAAGGACTCAGTGGACTTGGACCCGGGGATTGATTACGGGGTAGTGGAGCGCATTGAGGTTTGTAAAACCCAATGAAAAACTCTTAAGTATTTATTTTGCTTTGTAATTCCATTCAATTTCAGTATTTCCTTGTGAATTTTTCCTATATCTATATCTTGTCGTTGTTTGCACGGTTGGTTAGTTACTCCCACCGAATTTTCTGTTGTGTGTCTATGCATTCTAGACCATAGCATGTGTATCAGGAGTTCTCGGTGGATAACGACCCGAGCTAAGGGACTGCTACATGTGTCGGTGCGTCGTAGGTCTACGCCGGCCACCGAGAGGGATCAGGTGATAGCTAGTTGGGTGCGCCCACTAGTGGGATCCTGGAAGGAAATCCCGAAGGATGGTTTAGTCCGACGAACTGGACACACACATTTGCACTTTATTGTTATGTATGCATGCGATGCCCTACTTACAGTTGCATGTTTACATTTCGCATGTTTATTTAACAGTATTTATTGAATTCCATTTGCTTATTTGAATGCTCGGAGGGGTTCCTTGGGATTTTACTGACTGGACTCGTCATCCATTTTCTTTTGTGATGATTGAGTGCAAATCCTAGTACAAGTAAGGGCAATGGGATCTTACGTGACCACCTCTGACTGCCTACCGTTAAGAATTACTTGTACGTGTGTTTTTATTTTGATATTTTGATTCTTTTGGGAACTGGGGAGTATACCTCCTAGGTACAATTGTTTACTTATACATAATATTTTTCAGGGTTTTTTCCACAGTAGGATTTGTTGAATTAATTAATATTTCTTGCATTTACGTATAACTTCCGCTGCATGTCATTTATACGCTGTATACACAAGTAGATGCGAAATTCGAGACAGAAAAAGGACGGGCAGGTGTCGTACACGTGTAGTAGGGCCAGCTGGCAAGGAGTACACGGAGACACGTACCCCGGGGCGGCGAGGGCCGACACAATCTAGGGGTCTTTCAAGGCATATATATGCCTCGCTCCATTGATAAATGCTTTCAAATCAAGATGTAGGCTTATAATTTCTCTTAATGGTTGTTGGTTAAAAGGTCAATATTGGGGACAATTACTTGCTGCAATAGGGATAAACCCAAATGATTGTATATTTTTTATAGCTTATGCAGTGGTTCAAGTTGAGAGTAAAGCCACATGGCTATGGTTTTTAGAATTACTTATGGATGACTTAAACATTGTCAATAGTTATAGCGTTTCTTTCATGTCGGATAGGCAAAAGGTACATTTTATTTTCATGTTTCTTTGTTATAATGCATGTTTGATTCCATTATTTAATCCTTGAATTTTATTCACTTTAGAGGGACTTGTTAGTGCTGTCAAATATGTTTTCCCAATTCGAACATAGACATTGTGTGAGGCACTTGTACACAAATTTCAGAATAAGGTTCAAGGGAATGGAGCTTAAGCAAATGTTGTAGAGTGCAGCTAGGGCCACATATCGTGAGAGAATGATCTTTTGGTTAGACGAGTTGGAGAAGGTTAATAGAGATGCAAGATTTTGGTTGAATGAGGTTCCCGTCGAATCTTGGTGTTGGGCCCATTTCCAAACACGCCCTAAATGTGATATGTTGCTTAATAATTTGTGTGAGTGCTTCAACCGATACATTTTAGATGTCAGGGACAGATGAATCATCACCATGCTAGAGATGATAAAGATAAAGTTAATGCGGAGGCTTAGGCGTAAAAGTGAGGCTATGCAGAAAATCATTGCTAAAGGGAGAGATCAAATATGCCCTGAGATTCTAAAAAAGCTTGAGAAACTTAAAGATGAGTTTGTTTACTATGTTGTTGAGTATTCGGTTGACCCCTTCTGTGTCATGTCATGGACACGGGAATACATATGTGGTAAACATGATGGATTTATATTGTGATTGTGGGAAATGGCAGCTTACAGGCATCCCATGTGAGCGTAGGGTAGCTGCTATTATGGGAAATGATGGGGACCTAGTGGATTACATCAATGAGTGTTACTATAAAAGCACTTACATGAATGTGTACTCACACTATATCAACCCAACAGAACGTGAGGAACTATGGCCTAAACAAGCGGAAGATGTCCAACCAGTCAAACCACCAGCACAGGTCCAAAAAAGAAAGGAAGAAAAGTAACAACAAAGAGAAAGGAGCCTGAGGAATTAGAGATTGCGGCAGCGCAAAAAAAAAGATGTCTAAGAAGGGCACAGTACGTATGACTCGTCAAATTTGTCATGTTGAAGGTCATAATAAACTCCATCATACTATGGGTCAAAACAAGGTATATATTTATTGGTTATGAAAGTGTAGATGTTATTAAAACATTTATGTAATGCGGCTTTGCATTTATATAATTTATAGAGAAAGAAAGGGCCAAATGAAGGAGTTCAAGTCGATGGGAATTTTGCATGTGGTGAGGCACCTCTTGAGCATGTATTTATGTTACATTGTTGGAGGGATTTGATTGGTTTGGAAAGGTCACCATCAATTGCACTTAATCGAGCACAATGGAAGCGTTTGATTGGTTTGGCATTAGTTATTTATTGAATGTTCTCTTCGTTGATTTCTTAATAGCAAGATCAATGAATTGAAAACTTAGATGTTCATATATTTTTGGTAACTAAAGTTTTTTGGTAACTTAGCTTGATCTCTTAGATGTTAGACACAGTGTATTGTTCCATTGTCAGTAAAAAAATGTGGTATTATTTGGATATCTATTAATGATACATGGCTTTTGAATATTGACAGCCTAACCCTATTACAAATAATACCACATATGCAAGTGTTTCCCAACCTCTCCCTGCAACTTATGCATGTGGTGAGACACCTCTTGGGCAAGTATTCATGTTACATTGTTGGATTTCTACAATAATGTGGTTTTATTTTGTTATTATTAATAATGTCTTTCAAATATTTGACAGCACAACCCTATTACAACCAATGCAACAAATGCGAGTGCTTCCCAATCATTTCCTGTAATGCCAAGTATGATGGATTCTTCGCAACCCATTCCGAGGATTTCTCCAAAATCAAGAGTGAAAATCCCAATTGTTCGAGGTCGTGGCGGTAGAAGAGGTGGAAGAAATGGAAGAGGTGGTAGAGGTGGTATTGATGTCAGCCGCACCGACTAAATCCACGTTTGGACACTGCCAAGCCCGCATAAAGTTTTTTGTTTATATAGATTTTTGAGCTCATTTTTCAATCAATACTTCTCCATTATTAAAATGTTGATAGGATAAAAGGGGAGAATTTCTTTTTAATTTTTATAATAAAAATGATGATGCGGCAGTGGAGAGAATGTCTACTACAATGTTTAAAAGTAGGCATTGAGGTAAACACCTTCTACTTTGATTCTTTGTTACATCAGTTAGACATTCACAATCAATGGTTTCATTGTAGATCTCTTTTTACGTTGAATGTCAATTTTGTCTAGCGTGGATCTATTTTCACTTCAATCCATGGTTTCATTGAAAATGCTAACATACCTCCCCATTCCCGCCTTTTTTTTATGGCAAAAACCGACTATGTAGATTGCATGCGGGTTTCCCGTGCGATCACAACCGTTGATCCCTCTTTTGACTTGGTTGTAGAGCGACTGCGGAAAGAAGTGCATCATCTTAACCGACCTTCTTTCAAAGAGATAGGAATGACACCGACGTCTGACCTCAAGACAGTGAGTGGCATTCTCAACGGTGTATAGTCATTTGAGCATGATTATTGACAGTAGTGCTGTTATGGTCTCTTCCATTTGATCTAGAGATCTATATTTTTTTGTCTCCTTTGAAGGTTTATTGCCCTCCTAAAGAGGCTTTGTCCTCCTTTATAGGGTTGTAGCACTCTTTACAGAGGTTGTTGTACCCCTTTATAAAGTTTTTGCCTTCTTGGTGAGAATGTTATTATATAACATTCTATGAGCTCAATAAATTTGCACGACTAGTCAACATCCGATGGATGAATTAAAAGCACGTTAACTTATCTTCTAGAAGCACATTTTTCAAACGTGTCTTTAGCCTTCTAAAGGCACGTTTGAAAATGTAACTTCTAAAGCTGCGTTTTCAAAGGTGTCTTTAATTATCATGCAAAAAAACCCGCGGTCCTAACACCCAACAGTCTCTGAGCCACAACTGTGAGATACACCTCAAACTACACAGACTGATCTGACTCGGCTAAGCACACCCATCTCAATCAAAACCTAAAGGACTAACAACCATGTAGCAATTTATGTATCAAAAGTATGCTACTCAATCTTAGTTCTGGTAACATAAATTAAAAAATAGTATTTTAGGCCTATATGATCCTACTAATATCATTAGAACTTAAATAAGCAGTAGTCCTGAACAGAATCACATTGCAAGAAAAGACTAGAGAGTGAGAGAACAACGAAAAATGGACAAAATTGAGTTCCACCATCAGAACTCGTAAATAACCTGAGAAAAACAACAATAACATATTTCTGGAAAAGATCAAAAGAATGCATACTGCACCCCGTTGCTCGAAGTCAGTCATCATGAAACTAAAGGTTTACATTGATCATTGAATGCCCGTGATATTATGTGATAAACTGTTTCAACGAGATGGGCGTTGTGTGAATCTTTTTAGTTTCCGATTGAAGCTTAACGAATGCTTACTTCTATTCGATGTTCTTTTTGAGTCTTTTCCGATCTTTTCTCCTCTTCTCGTGCAAACCTGATAAAAGGAACAAGTTTAAATCAAAATGTTGCAAATGAGACAACTAGGGAGAAAATAGTAGTAACGACAACAATAAAAGATGGGAGGCATACGCTTCTTTTCTTCCATTCTTTTCCTCCGCAAGTTCTCCATATTTTTTTGCTTATCTGCAATCTCCTTCAAATTCAGTTCCTGACAACAAAGATTAAAATTAGGCAGTCAAGGTCAAAAAGAAGTTACCAATTGAGTTGATGAAGGATTTGAAAGGAGAGGAAATTCAAGCTCATTGAAACAAAACTGAGCAGTAGACTGAAGGGAGGAGATGGTGTAGTTTTTTTTTTGGTACATGGAGATGGTGTAGTTTACTTGCAGTGATTTTATAAGCTAAGGATCAGACAATCATCGAACGCACAAAGAAGGCAAGGATGCCAATTTTGTTCCACGATGGTGCAACGACGTGTTCTGTTACTCTGAATGGAATCTTAGCCTGCTTCACTTGACTGAGCATAAGCGAACTCCAGGGATTTCCTTTAAGGAAAACTAGAGGCCAAGACTAAGCAACTTACCTTTGTTCAACAGATTTTGTGGTTCAGTCGGCTCCAAATTCAAAAGTCGAGCTACTCCCCATCAATCAAGACTTACAGCACCTGTTCCTAGACTACAAACTACATCATTTGGTCCCAAGCAAACTACTTTTACGCCGTGCAGTTAACAATGTCTACTCTGCAATCCTTTTTTTTCATGATTAGATTAATCCATCCCAAGCAAACTATCTTTACGTCTACACCATCCCACATAAGGCCTAAATATGCGCTGGCTAGCCTAGAGGCCTGAAGTTTTGAAGCAAAATTTAGGCTAGACTGACTACTCCGAGAGCACTAATCCATAAACCAGGTAACAAAAGATCCAAAGATGTAATCAATAGAAATAGCAAACACAAAACTTTCGGACCATAAGCTGTGCAGTGACTTATGGCCCTGATCAGCAGAGAAAGTCAAAAGAACGCCATGCAACCATCTTTGAATTTAGTATTCTCTATAGTAACACCATGAATAGCACGTAGTGGAGCAGCGCCCAGGTGGCAAGTGACTCCCATCATATTCAAGAACAAAGATGTATCATGGACATGCACGCACAACGTGCACAACTCAGGTATCAACACTTGGCATCTGGTAACTCCATTTAATTGTGCCAAGCTTGACTGAAAAGTCCAAGTTTTTTAATCTTGAATTCCAAGAAACTCTAGTCTAGTTTCAGTTAAATCATAGTTTAATCATAAATGCTTTATTTATTGGTTAAGGGAAAGCTCATAATAGAGCACTACTGAGCATACACAGCCACCTCCGGAGCTAGGAGGAGCTATTGATATGTGAACCGACTTCACAAAGAGGATCCTTAAGTATTGTTTGTTTTAACTACTAAGTATCAATCTTAAGTCTTTCATTTGACTTCTCCATAAACAAATGGAGTAGAAATTGGAACACAATCGTTGGATGAGAATGTCAAAATAGGTTATTTGGGATGGTTGATATTACGATGTATTCCTTCAAATTTTGATCTTGTTCTTCCTTTTGTAACTGTAAAATCTTATTACTAATACAGAAGTCATTTCTTATCCAAAAAAAAAGGACTTTCATTATTTTGAATCAATATTGAATGAATTCAAGGAACGTTCTCAAGGATAATATTTTATGGTGTACGCCATTTGCATTTGATATAATGTCCAGCGATTAACTAAATTCAGTTGCAAGTTTAAATTAAAAAGTCTAAAGAGAACCTTGGAATCCTAAGGAACAACAACCATGCCTTAGCCCCAAATTAGTAGGGTCAACTACATGGATCTAAAGTTCCATTTAGATCAAATTAATGCAACTAATAAAGTGATTTGGCTATCTTTTAAAATATTATATAATGAATGCAACCAACTTATTCTAGGTCTTCCCCATACCTTCAAATCCAAAGGGGTCGGGATAAGCAAATATCAGGTTATTGCAGAATAGGTAAAAATTCCAGTATGTAAATTAATCAAGGAGATAAAGTGTCAGAAAATAGCAATCACAGAGTAAAAGTTAGATAAAGGCTGAGAGAGAGAGAGTACCACCTAAATACTATTTGATCACTATAGAGTATAGAAATACCAAGAAAAAATGATATAATAAATGAACAAGTAAAATATAAATATATTCTGGAAATTTATCACACTGCACCACATAACTAAGACTATGCAAGCAACCTTCGTGTTTTTTTATTCGACAAGCACAAAATTGAAATTCTTCCTGTTTACAGGTTGAATATCTAAACATCACAGAACAGAAAAGTGATTCTCCTAATACAATGATGTTGTGGAATCTTGCCCCTTAGCATATGAAATCTTGTTTTAGGGAAAACATATATGTACTAGAAGAATAGACATTATATGGCATACCTCATGCACGGCGCCACGTAGTGCGGCCAACGGCTCCACGCAATCCTGACCAATGACCACCATTTTGCTTCGTCTTTCTTCGCTCAGACAGCTTTCACCTCTCTTCTGCCTAGCTAATTCTTCAAATTGGTGCTGGAGGGAAGGCGTGACACCATTCTGGAAAATAAATAAATAAATAAACAAATAAATTGAAATTCATAAACTACTTCATAAATGCATAAAATTATAAAGCAAAAGTATGGGATCATTTGCCGACTTAAGAGACGTTAGGATCTTGGTTGTGGAGGCAAGTTTTTGATAAAGCACATACGACGGAGTTGAAGAATTCCAGATAATAATTCTGCCCAAATTACCCATCCCGTTAACAAAGAGACTAAATGATTCTTTCAGTTCTTCCACTTCCTTCTTCATTTCCAGAATGGTCTTCATAAAGAAAGGAAGACTTTCAATAAATCTTGGAACCTTAATTAAAGATAGCACCTCCCTCGGGATCAGAAAGTGCTCTTATACCAATTGATGAGATTACAAATTGGAAGAACACCTTTACATGTCTAAAATGAGAAATACAAAAACAAGAACAGTAATGAAAGACTTTCGAGAGGTCCATCACTCTCCCACAAAACTCACAAGAGTTCCTCTCAAAACTAAAATTCAACATAATCCTCACATAACTAGCCTTTACTAATAGTTGTTCGCTAGTCCACTAACTAACTTAAAAGAACCTATCAGTCATCTTTTTACAAGAGAGGATGCAAGAGAATCAAGATAATTGGCAATTATGAAAAAGAGTCCCTTAGACTTCTTTGACTGTAGGAAATGGCTTCACAAAAAATCTCTAACCTAAATTTGGAAACCTGACAGCCGTCTTGATGAAAACCTAATTTCCTATAAAAAGGTTTGACAAACCCCAAGTTCCATTCAAGGTTAAATTTTGTGGTTGGCTCTAGCACTGACAAAAAAATAATTTGTCAGAGTACTGAGTAGAAATGGCTTTTTAATAACGGTTCTCCTAATTAGTTTCTCCTACACAAAGAGGTTGTGGGATCAATGAACTCCATCTTCTTATTGTATATACTCCTGGATTTTATGGTCCAATTTACTTAGAGAGCACACGATGACACAAGGGTCCCTTAGATCTTTCTAGGACACTTTTTTAGAGGCTGCTTGGATATTTAAGGTTCAGCTTTCTTAAGCGACAATGAGCATAAACATAATAGTTCATATGAGATGTCTTAAATATTCCATGTTTTATTTAATTGGAAAGGAACAGTTGAAGATTATAGGATAAGAAAATAGAAGGAAGTCTTAAGCTTTGAGATTTAATCCTACAGAACTTGTCTTTAGATTTCCCTTGAAATACTTCAAATGATAAGGCAATCAAATGGAAAAGTTTGATCCATGTAGCTGACCCCAATTAAATTGGGATTCTTGGGACTGAGGCTATGTTGTTGTTGTTGATAAGGTTTGATAAGGCAATCAAATTGCCAACTGTTGCCCTCACCCAAGGATCGAAACTTCGGTTTCGCCTTATAATTCGCCATCTTGATAATCGAAATTAATTCGGAGAAGTTTAATTCTACGTGGAGAATTTTGGTAAAAATTCGCTTACTTAGAGAAGTTTAAGAAATTTTTATTTAAGTGGTCAATAAACTAAAACTCATTTTATGGGTGTCAAAATAAACACAATTATGCATTTCTACCTCAAAAAATTACAATTTAACGGTTTCAAGTCAATTTTATTGGCACTAGTCATGCATATTGTGTATGGTAGATCACTTTTTAGTGATAATAATTACACTTAATTTGATTCTCTAACCATTTATTAATTGCACATTCTCATGAGTAAAATTAAAATTATGAAACATGCTTTTTATATGGGTCAATATTTAAAGCAAAAGAAACTATCCACTTTTTGACATTATGCATCGATTGAAAAAACTACAAAGCGTTGTAGAGATGTGTGTGCAAAAGTGAATTTTGATGTATACATTGAATCGTGATGCAAAATCAAGGGATCACACGATTGGTGTAGAGATGTGTGTACAAAAGTTAGTCACTCTCAAATTCTCAATAACCCCTAAATGCCACCATCAATTACAACCCTCAACCCTTCCGTTTCCTACACACTTATTAGATTTTTTATTTTACCGAAAGTTTGCAATTTCTCATTGTTTTTAGCAATCGATATCAATTTATATCAATGTCGTCGATTTTGAACATAAACTTCGAAGAAGTTTTGTAATTTTTAAACTACCCGTAAACTTCGTTTCGATCCCTTCAACTTCGATAAACTTCACATAAACTTCGGCTAATTTTATCGAATTCTCATTCCTTGCCCTCACCCATTTGGAATTAAAATTTCAACCACTTGAATTCATGAGACGTTACTTTAACTTTAAAAAGTTCACATAAACAGCAATCTCGAATAAACAATACCAATTCTATCTACCATACAGTCTAAACCCAAATTCAGCCATTATGAGTGAAAGAGAATGAAGCTTCATGATAAACAACTGGTCTTGAAACTCTCCTAAAGCACAGACCAAGGAAAAAAAAATTAAAAATAACTCTTAAAGTAAATGCCGCCTTTCTTCTCCATTCTTGCCACCAACAATTGGTGCATTCTGCCCTTTTATAATGTTAAGTTCCTTTCAAGCTTATCGCCATCACTTTATAGTTTGATTGGATTGCCATATCATATACGCTATATTATTTCCAAAGAGTGATAAGGCGTGATAGAACAAGGGATCAAGAACCACAAAAAAAAAAAAAAAAAAGAAAGTGATACCCATAGACTGCAAGTAAAATAACCTAGCAAGCATCTAACTACCAAGGCACCTTTTTGCTCAATTTTCAAAACAATTTAATGTTTTAATCTCCAAAAAAGCAATAAAACGAGGTATGTTAGTTTGGTGAAACAATATCTGTTGGAGACTGTTTTCTGAAGAGCAAATGAGCGCCGCTGTCATGAATTGTGCCAATGGTAAGGCTCCGGGGGCTGGATGGGTTTACTTTGGCGTTCTATAAGGAGTGTTGGTCTGTGATTAAGAATGATATAATGGCAGCAGTGGGGGGAGTTTTAAAGAAATGGTAATATCAATGCTATTACGAATGAGACTCATGTTTGTCTGTTCTGAACTTCTGATAAATAGCCAAGCCCGGATATCTGAATTTCGGACGAATAGTCTCATAACTTCCCTATATAAAATCATCTCAAAGATTTTGGCAAAGAGATTAAAAGTGGTAATGAACTATATTATTGCTCAAGAAACAGACTGCTTTTGTGGGGGATAGGCAGATTTTAGACCTTGTGCTCATTGCAAGTGAGACTTTGGAGGATTATAGAAGAGGAAGAAATTTGGAGGTCAATAAGTTTGATTTTGAAAAGGCTTATGACGGTAAATTGGGAATTCCTTGCTTATGTCCTTGAAAAGAAAGGGTCTAGTATTTTATAGGGGAAATGGATACATGGATGTGTTACTTTGGTATCATATTCTATTCTAGTAAATAGAAAGCCGAGAGAGAAGTATAAAGCCTCTAGGGTTAAGCTGACCCCCTCTCTCCTTTCTTGTTCATTATTGTGGCGGATATCTTGCGTAGATTCATAGGCAGGGCCAAACTTCAAGGAGTGAAAAAGGGTATTGAAGTGGGTAAGGCACAAGTAAGTGTATCTCATCCCCAATTTGCAGACGACACTTTGTTCTTTGTAGAGAGTACCAAGGAAATTTCAAATTTAAGTAAGGTGGTGGAGTTTTTTTTGTATGGTATCTTGTCTCGAACTCAATCATGCTAAGAGTCAAATTGAAGGGATAAACACTTGAATATATCTTGCAAAGGTGGTTTGCGATTTTGGATTGCTCAGTTGGAATGTGGCCTATGAAATATCTGGGATTGCCTTGGGGGGTTCCCCTTCTCATAGGACATTTTGGAATCCGATGCTTACCAAGATAGATAAGAAACTTGAAGGCTGGAGGAAAGCTTTCCCATCAAAAGGAGGTAGATTAACATTAATACAAGAGGTCCTAGATGCAATACCCACATATTTTCTATGTTCCAAGTACCTAGATTTCTCATTGATCAGATAGAAAAGTTGACGGGTGATTTTATGGGCAAGATTTAGACAGGAAGGTTCAAACAATTTGGTAAATTAAGAGGTAGTGTCACTACCTGAGGAACAAGGTGGTTTGAGTATTGGTAATGTTGAATTGTGGAATAATGCCTTAACCATAAAATGGTTATGGAGGTATGCAATAGAAAATTAATCTCTTTGGGCTACTGTGATAAGTAGTAGATTTGGCTTTGATGTGAATGGTTGGGATGTTGGGACCATTGTCAATTCATCCTACGGAAGTCCTTGGAAATTTATTGCTGCTAGTTATTCTCGGTTCAAAGCTGGAATATATAGTGTGGTGACTCGTGGAAATCGTGTTACATTTTGGACTGATGTTTGGGCAATAGATAGATCATCAATGCTGGAATTCCCTTTCTTTTCAAAGAATTACTTGAAGACCTGAGGCACTGATATGTGTAGTTAGGGAAAATCGGATTTCCGAACAAAGTATGAGTTGGGACCTCAAACTAAAGAGACTTAGTGAGGTGGAACAAAATGCTGTTGTTTACTTGCTGAGAGTCCTTGAATTCCCTCGTCAACTACAAAGGATTATCGGAGATGGAAGCATGATAGGAGTGAGGGTTTCACTGTCAATTCATGTTTTCAAGCTTTGGTGGGAAGTTGTGGGGGATGTAGTTCTCCTAAGTTCAGGTCAGTATGGAAGGTTTTTTCTCCTCCCGAGATTAAATTCTTCACTTGGTTGTCAAAGGACAGAATTAATGTGGTTACTATGATGCAAACTCATAATCCATCTAGATGTATATCCCCTCACTATTGTGTTTTATGTATAAATGATGAAATATAGAAGTCACACGTATTTGTCCATTGTCAGTTTGTTAGAAGGATTTGGGAAGATGTGCTTAGGGAGATCTGTTTTCAAATGGTAGTGCAGAGAGACTGCTATGATCTTCTTGATCAGGAAATGGTTGAAAGAAGTGATAAGAGGAGAAAATGTCTTTGGAGAACTGCAATTCAAGCTGTTTTGTGGAATGTTTGGATGGAAAGGAAAGACCAGATTTTTCGGGAGAAGGTTAGCAATTGGGAAGAGATATGGGACAGAACCAAGTATTGCACAGTTATATGGGTGTTGGGAAGCAAAGAATTCAAGGGATGTAGATACAATTACGTGGAGGGTAATTGGTCGATAGTGCTGGGGGATTGTTTTGGTTAAGTCATTGGTGGTGATATTTTATTGACTATTCAAATTGGGATGATTGATGTTATGGGGATTGATTCATAGTGTATCTTTGATTTTGAGATAAATATGAATGGAAGTGGGTTTTCTATCAAACACATTTTACTTTTCAAAGGAAAACTCAAAGAAAATAATGGAAGGTTTTTTAAATCTCAACCCTAACACAGTTTCAATAAAATATTCCAAGAAATTCTAACATGAAATAAGTGATTGAAGCGGTGAAGAAGAGCAAACTGCAACTGAAGTCCCCCAAACAACATGTGACTCCAGATTATCTAGATTTGTGAAGGCGACAGTGAGTTCTCTGGCAGCATCAACAGTATACACATTTGAAGACAATTAGAAGGGGTATCAGGTGTGTACGCCACTGTGCCTTAAGATGAAGAACCATACTAAGCTTTACTTGGAAACGAGGATCAAAAATTCAAATTTGTCTACAATTTTGGTCTCTAAAAATCTGCAAGTAATTCAAGAAAATATAATTCGATGTAGAAGTTTTTGTAAAATTTCTACACTAAGGAGAATTATAAATAACTTCATCTAAATGCTAATAAGATCCAAATATATTTTTTTGGGTACATTAAGATTCAAATTTTATCAACACATAAGAGAAGTATGTTGTTTATGATATTCTCTTCTTTTTTCTTTACACCTGATAAAGTGTTTAAGTTCAATTTAATGGTTTTGATTATTTTAGGTGTTTCTCGCTTTTATTATTTATTTTATACCTCATACTTATTAATAATAATCTTGCATATCCAGCAAAAAAATAATAATAATAATCTCGCATCATAAAATATGCTTGTATTATGTAGCATATCTTTTTTAAAAAAATTAGCATTAGTTGTAATCTTTATACTTCCAAATTAGCTATAAAATTTACAAACCATGTTGCTTCACTTCAGCAATTCTGTAAATTTCATCTGCAGTAAAAAATCCAAATAATTTTGAGAAGTACAGGGAATTTCAATATCATGCTTGAAAACGAAGCCAAACTATTCACTGAGGCAGCTAAACTGTGAGATAGTGTCAAATATAAAAGATTATTTGAATCTTCATATATTCGACCACATACATTATTGCATGGAATGAAAAAGGTACAAGGCATAAGAACATAACACATATACCGCTGCAATATTAGAATGATCAATTGAATTAACCGAGATACAAAAAAAAAAAAAAAAAAAATGCTAGTTTAGTAAGGGATATATATAAATTTATTAAAAGTTACCGCAGCCAAAAAGCGATTAGAAAATCGATTGGGTTGCAAAGGGCGTGAAAGGAGTGAATTCAGCTCCTGCAATGGAAATCGAATCTAGATTATTATACTGCACCTAGAAGTAACAGCAAGGGAGAAAAAAACCAATATAAAATTAAACAGAATCAAGAAATACATGTGCACAAGAACCTGTTGGAGATTTTTTAACTGCAAAGCGCAGTTTTTCTTTTGCTTGCAACTGTTCACTCTTTCTTCTTCACTGTCATCATCTTCTATAAGCAACTCAACTGACTCAGCACTACGCTCAAACCAACTTTTCTTGGCCTTGTCCTGGAAAACTCAGAAATTAAAATACAAGAATGAGCATTTACAGAACTCTATCTATTTATTAAAAACTTCTCTTTTGCTGTACATAGCCGGGCCCAAGTTCGGATAAAGGAGGGTTGTATACAGTAGACAAACAGCGTAAAATGTTGGCACTCTCTACAAACATTGATCAAAAGCTATATTGTTGTAAGCATTTATACCTAGATACCACTCACAATTTCATCAGATATCGTGTGGCAGTAAATTCATCAGAGAACATTTGCTTCAAATTCCATCCCATGACTAAAAATGACAAACAACAACAACAACAACAACAACATTGCCTCAGTCCCAACTTAATTGGGGTCGGCTACAAGGATCAAACTTTTCCATTGTGCTCGATTAAGTGCAGTTGATGGTGAGCTTTCCAGACCATTCAAATCCCTCCTAATTAATGCATCCCATGTTAATTTTGGTCTACCCCTACCTCGTCGAATTTCCACCTATGTTGAACACTATGTGCGCTACATAGCCGGTCCCAAGTCCGGATAAAGGAGGACTCTGACGCCCATTCTTCACATCGAAAATGGGTAACGGAGGTCCCGAACTCATTTTTCATACCCGAAAAGTGGGGGAGGGAGGCCCCAAGCCTATTTTCCATTTTTGGAAAATGGAGGAGGGTTGCGATAGGTCGACAGCCAGCGTAAAACTTTTGTCACTTTTCATGAAATGGATCAAACACATACAAATGACTAAAAATGACAGACATGAAAAAATATTTCTTTACAAAAAAGAAATCAAGGGAGAAATTTAGAGCATATTCGACAACTTTGAAGCCTCGAAAAAGTAAGGACTGCTTCATTAGTATATGGAGAATTTGATAGAACAGACAGGAGAAAAGAACTTTTTGTTGATTCCTTTATGTAAGGAAAAACTTAGGCAATAGCAGGCAAGAAGTCCCAAAGAATACAACAAGCGGAACAAGTTAGAAACTTAGATAATAGTACTAACCATTCAATTCAAAATAAAGGAGGCGTGTGAAACTATACATAAAATATTAAGGCGGGATTGAGGATGCAAAGAACTAAGAAAGAATAAAATTTTAGTATAAAAGTGTAAGCTAAGATCTTCTAAATGTAATTTTAATAAGGACTCTATTCTATAGCCTAAAGAAAGAAGACGAATGCTCAAGCGTACATCCACTGTATTAAGTTGATGCCAACTATTGTTGTTGTTCCTACATATCTTATTGAAGACTAGGGACACAATGCCAGAAAGGAAAATGGCTTCATCTCTAGAATATCCCAAGGAGACTTTATGATGGAGATTTTTGTAGAGGCAGTAAAACGGGATTCATACTTAAATTGGAATTTTTTTAATGGAATATTTAAATGCTAATAACAACAACAACAACATAGCCTCAGTCCCAAATTAATTGGGGTTGGCTACATGAATCAAACTCTTCCATTGTGCTCGATTTAAGTGCAATTGATGATGAGCTTTCCAAACTATTCAAATTCCTCATAATTAATGCGTCCCAAGTTAATTTTGGTTTACCTTTACCTCATTGAATTTTCTTCAGTTTTTTTTTTTTTAGTCAAGTTTTCTAGTAAGGGCATTTGAAGACCGTCTTTGCAGGTGACCAAATCACTACAACCGCTAGTCCCTAATCTTTGTGTCAATTGGTGCTACTCATACTTGTCTTTGAATTTCTGTATTATGTATTCTATCTTTACGAGGTTTACCACAAATCCACCTAAGCATCCTCATTTCTGCTACGTTCATTTTATGTAATTGTTGTTGTTTTACTGATCAACATTCACTTCCACAGAGCATAGCTGGCCTAATTGCACTCTTATAAAATTTTCCTTTTAACTTGGTAGGAATATTTCGATCACAGATCACACCTGTTGCACTCCTCGATTTCTTCGATTCAGCTTGAATTATATGTGTGACATCATTCTCAATATTACCACCATTTTATATGACTGATCCTAGATATCTAAAGTGGTTAGCCTTATGAACTTCTACTTCCCCTAATTTTACCACCCCATCATCTCGATGCATAGTATTTCTAAACTCACCAGTGCATGTATTCGGTCTTCGTCCAACTCAACATGGTTTCTTTATCACAATGTTCTAAAATATGTAACCACCCATAAACGCCCAAGATAAAATTTTGGTTTCCAACTTTTTCTTTTTTGATGACCAAACCTAACTATAATATAAAATGAAGTAAAATTTAGTTTTCAAATTGACAATCTGAAATATGCAAGTATTTGTGTCTCATAGATGACATTTTTGAGGACTGATGTTAGAGCTTAAATGCATTTATCAGCAAATACTATTAAAATGCCCTAAAAAGGGGAAAAAATATCCATTTACCTGAGAATCCTTTTGCACAATTTTGTCTATTTGGCGAGCAAGAGAGATTCGTTTACTAACTCCTGGCATGTATGAATCCTCAACAGGAAACTGCCGAAGCTTCTCCTGCAAGAGTAGAAAAGATAGCTGCTTCAGATTCTCACGTATCCTAGTTATAATTTTTAGGAAAATGTTTATGTGACATAATTTTGCCGCATACATTTGTTAGTTTATTGTGTGTTTTTGATTTACCACCCAACATTCACTTCTATACTGCAATTAGGCCGGCTATGCTCTATGAAAGTGAATGATAGGCAGTAAAGCAACAAAAATTACATAAAATGAACGTAGCAGAAATGAGGATGCTTAGGTGTATTTGTGGTAAAACTCGTAAAGAATAAGAAATAAAAAAATTCAAAGAAAATTATGAGTAGCACCAATTGACATAAAGATTAGGGAAGGGCGGTAGTGGTGGTTTGGACACCTGCAAAGATGGCCTATAAATGCCCCACTAGAAAACTTGACTCAATAGAAACTGAAAAAATTCGACGAGATAGGGGTAGACCGAAGTTAACTTGGGACGCATTAATTAGGAGATATTTAAATGGTTTGGAAAGCTCACCATCAACTGCACTAAACCAAGCACAATAGAAGAGTTTGATCCATGTAGTCAACTCCAATTAATTTGTGTGCTTTTGATGTATGCAACTTTGCATTGAGATGTGTGCATGCAAACAACGTAGTGCATCCAAAGGACTCCTTCAAATTTGTAGAAAATGTATGTAACAAATGTACGCTATGCAATCACTATTCTAACTTTTGAGCCATGCCACTGGTAAATTGTCGTCAGATTTCAAATTACTGTTTCTCAAGGATCATATTAGAAAAATTTGCTGCTTCAAGGGATTCACCACTGCACCAAAAACTGTCTAACGAGGTAATGACAGTATACAGTGAAACAGCAATCAAAGAGGAAATGCCCAATGTACAACATGCTTTATGATGATCATCCTTTTCTTTGAATTTAATGATTTTCGCGAGGTACAAAGCTGAGTTTTCTCAAGAAATCAAAAAAATGTCTACAAAATTTTAACCATCAATGTGGACTGTCAAAAGATCAAATTTAAAAGGCCAAATTTAGGAGACATAAACAACCCTCAAGATATTATGATTGATAAACTAGATTGGACCCATATAAGCAATATCATGGTTGATAAAGAGCAGGTTTTCAAGCCCAGACCCCAAAGAAGAAAGTAAATAGAGCAACTGAACAAGTCGAAGATTTTGCGGTGTATCATCTCGTCATTTCTAGGTTTAACAGCTATTAAGAGAACCACAATTTTCTCTTCATGAAAGGCACCTTTGAAAAAGACTTGCAAAGAGAAGCAAACTTGGTTCCATCACTTGATGAAATCAATGCAATGGAGCAACCATCAGCAGAAGCTCTGGCAGTTCTTCCACTTCTATGAACATAAACCTGTAATACAAAGGCTTAGACTAAAAAAGTAAAAAATGTTGATATACAGAATCAGAAAACAGGGAAACCTTCTCCCAGAAAAGACATACATCTGCCGTATGTGGGAGCTGGTAGTGAATGACGGTTCGAACTCCAGGAATGTCTAGACCTCTTGCTGCTACATCAGTAGCAATTAATGTGCCATCTTCGTTCTCACGAAAACGGTCAATTGCCTAATTAAGCATGAGAAAAACCAAACATCAGTTATTATTTAAGGTCATGCTCACCTCAAAGCAAGCGAAAATGCTACAATCATTCCAAAATACTAGAAGTTCCTCAAAACATTCTTTTAAAAGGAGTTTTTCAATGCATCACGCTAGAAAAAAAGACAGCAGAAGTAGATTGAGAGGAGCCATGGACTACCTACTAGAATGGGACTGACTAGACACCAAAAACACCCCAATTGGTTGCCTTTACAGCCCATAAAAGAGCAGTTAAGAAAACTTGCATACACTTGTCATCAGACATCATTATTTACCAACAGCTAGAAGCCCCTTAAGAGTAAAAAGTAGATACTTGAAAGCAATTAGCTCTTCGATTAGGTTAGTCTTCTTTCTTCATTAACTTCCTACTGTCAATGGCTTTTGCTCTTTGTTTTACAAAGAACAATGCTAAATTCTATGAGCTTCCAGGTATGTAATCAGTCAACCAGGAACTGATTTCATGCATCCTTCCTTCAAGTACAGCTCTTAAGGATATGAATTGCGCTTTTGAATTCTGCTGTTTAAACTAGGGGTGGAAAGCGGTTTTTGAAAAACCCGCCCAAACCGACCAAACCGCGCGGTTTGGTTTGGTTTTTAAAGCTCGCGGTTTGGTCGCGGTTTGGAAAACCACCAAACCGCGATTCAGCGGTTTGGTCGCGGTTTTCATTTTGGAAAAACCGCGGTTTAACCAAACAGAGAGTATTTTGGTAATAACCACCAAAAACCACTAAAGGGCTCAAAACAAAAAAAAAAAAAAAAAAAATCTCTCACTTCTCTCACTCTCTGTTCTCCCTCCAGTAGCTCGCTCACTCTCTCCGTCTCTCAAAAAATCTCTCCTCCCTCTCCTCCCTCTCCTCCCTCCCGCCGCTCACTCTCTCTCGTCTCTCGTCACCTCTCTCTACGGATCTCTGTCCTCCCTCCCGCCTCCCCACTCACTTTCTCGTCACCTCTCATCCTCCCGCCTCCCGCCGCTCACTCTGCGGATCCGGGGTTTGGTGGTACGAAAGGGTTTTCTCACTTGCCACGATTTTCGTCGAAAAGCGTGTGGCGACTTTTCGAGCTTCATGGCTATCATCCTTGCTGCCATGGCCGAGCCTCACCAATCTTGAGCTCAATCCCCGCCTCTCGTCGACACTCACCCCCACGTCTCTAAAGGTGTGCTTCCCCTCTCGATCTCGCTCTCTCGCCGATTCTTTCGGTTATGGTTTTGTTCGATTTGGTTACGGTTCGAGGATGTTCAATCCGTGCGATTCTAGGGTTGCGGGTTGTGTTTTGTTCGAGATCGAATGGTTGATGAGTGGTTTTGTAGAAACCCTAGCTCGATTCTAGGGTTCTTTGTTTTTTTTTTTCTTTTTTTTTTTAATGCTTGTTTTTTTTTTTTTGCTCTTTGAATAGATGAAAACCGCGAAACCAAACCGACCAAACAGCGCGCAACCGCGGTTCGGTTTGGTTCGGTTTTCAATTTTCGCGCACCGCGGTTCGGTTTGGTTTTTCACCACCAAACCGCGTTTTCATTTATGATGAAATCATAATGGAAAGGATGTGTACAATTAGTCGGTTTGTTCTGCAATGTATTTGGTTCAAGTTCGGTTTCGGTTTGGAAAATCCCAATGACCAACTTTCTAGCCGTAGACCAAGACAAAAGGTATTTTCAGGTTTGAAAAAGTTGCAGGTTTGGTGGTTTTTGATTATATATATAGACCACACACATATATGGCACTCAAAAATAATTGTGATTTGTCTAGAACCAAAAAACGAGCAGCAAAATGAAAGGCAAGAAAAAATGATGGAGCACTAACTATTGAATCCTACACATACAAGAGGCTGATTATGGCTCAGACACTTAAATAAATTGTTTAGAGCAAATCTCAAGACATCAAACAGATTGTTCGACACCCCAGATTTGTAGTTTTCAAATCGCACAGTGATTAAAACTATTTCTTTTGACACCTTTCGGAAATAAGACACTAAAATGAGATCACATCCATTTTCATGTATAACAGTTATAAACATTGCATACATAGAGAGAGATAAATGCTGGTCGAAAAGGTTGAACTAGTAAATAAATTAAACTACAGTTAATATGTTGCATTATTTTGGAAAGTAGAGGGTACACTAAATAGAAAATGACAGGAAATTAACTACTTCAAAACACCATAAGTATCAAAAAACTGAAAACATAAAGACATTCCATAAGATAAATGGCCAAATAGCAAGGAAAGCACGTACTCAATAAATGACTCCTCAAGCTTATCCACCAAAATCGAAGAATTTGTCAAATCAAATATGGCAGCATCAGCTCTCATACCCGCTTGCTCTGAAAGTGTTTCCAAAGAACTCACTCCGTCGCTCATGGATTGTTTTGATTTTAGAGATCCACGCCTGAGCTTTTTACGAAAATCAGCAGATAGTGATATAGTCGCTGAGAACACAAACGTTTGCCTTTTCTTTTGTTGTAAGTTTGCAACTGTTACACAATTTTGTGAAACTTGAGAATGGGTTTCAACCAATCCACCGGCAGTTGGAAGCATGTCAATAATAGACTGCAATTCATGAAAATGCCCATTCTCTAGCATTCTATCGGCTTCATCCAATACAAAGAAAGACAACGATTGTAGCTGCAGAAAAAACAACCACTCAGAACTCAGGAGTACATCTTGCGAATTTCATTAAACGAAGCATTCAACCATATAGGTGAATCCAAAATTAGAATGAAGCAGATAACCTGAAATTACGAATGTTAATACAAAAAACAAAATCTTGAACCCTTAAAAATGCTTCTCCGTTGGCCCCGCTCCTTCTAAGGCTGACCACGATGTTCTTGAAGAAGCCCATAACTTCACAAGCAGACTGAGTTTATCATATTATACAGTTTTTGAAGGTCGTGCAGATATTATTTATCACCACTATTCAACCTATTTTGCACTTACAAGAACCGGTTCCTATTTGAGAGCATGTTTACTCCAATCACAGAAGACAGTTTTTCCATAAGTATATGAACTATGAAGCAATTAGACTTGAAAACCTTCCTCAGATCCCTTTTTGGTGCTCCACCAACTCTTACACCAATTTACAATTGAATGAACAGTAACTTGGTTGAACTAGCATTAGAGATCACAGGGGAATCAGGATAAAAAGAAAAGCAAAAAGAAACAAGACAATATATAACGCTAACTAGATTGCATTTGAATTCACACTTGAAAAGAATAGAACCAGCAACAACTATCTTTTGTTTTTTTTTTTTTTTTTTTTTGGTCTTTTTACATGATAAAAACAACTCTTTCTATTTCACGATTTTCAAGACTATAAATAATGTTTCAAATTCAAATGCAACCAAAGTTCTTCTCTCCCGTGTATTCATATACACATGATTGTATAGGAACAACTTCACATTTTTAACCTACATTATCACAACAGTACCATCAGACCTTCCATGAATTTTCCAAACCAATTTTGTCTCTCTATCTTCACATTCTTCTCTCTTTTTATTGCTAGCTATATATCAGCTTTAAATATTACGTCACATTATCCCAAGGATATCAAGGCGCTATGGCGATTTCCTTGGCTTAGACGAGGCGATGCCTACATAAAGCCTAGGTGATGCATATGCGGACAAAGTAATATTTATTTAGAGGTTCCTAAATAATTATTTATTTATTTGTAGGTCCTTAAGTAACATTATTTTCTATTAGTCATTTTGATCCATATTCAATATATAATTCAAGAATACTATTAAGCCTTTAGGTACTAATGTAACATTAATTATGCTAAGGTTTTGTTGTTGAATAGGCATTCTTATTATCAAACTTTATTGTAAATAGCCCCTTCAATTTTCTTAAAAGTACTTAGAAGGGGCATTGTCTGCCTAAGCTACCGCCTAAGCAGTTTTGGTCCAAAATGTCTAGGCAATGCCTTGCAATCATTGCCTTGTCTGACTGCAGCTCCTTTTAATATGTTAATTCAAAAAATTATTCAAAGTAACAAAACATATTATATATCAAAGAGAATATAGAACGGTTTTACCAGCCTACAAAAAAAAATATTTGTTCAGTCTAACCTCAACAAGGTGGTCATCCCCTCCAGACATTAGCTCCCATAACCTCCCCGGAGTTCCCACAATGATCTCAGGTCGTACTTTCAAAAGTCTTTCCTGCTTTTCTTTAGACATTCCACCAACTATTGGAACCACTCTAATATTGGTAAGTTTTGCAGCTTCCTTGAGATGATCAGAAACCTGCAATGTAAAAACGAGAGAAAAGAGCACAGTGATGACACAAGTCGTACCTAATAACTAAGAGAAAAAGATACGAGTGCAAAACATGTTTCTGCTTTTATTAAATCTAGTGTCATGCTTTTTTTTTCCTAAAACCAAATCCAGCGTCAAGGAGAACATAGAATAAACAAATGATAGGGAATTGTTTTTATATAAAAAATATAAATTCAAATCATTTGTTGTTCTTTTTTTTGGCCAAAAGGTAATAATTCACTCGAAAATTATTACTTTGTCATAAAAAAGGAACTTACAACTTCCATGTATCATCAATCATTATCATATCAAGGATTGCAAGGCGCAAGGCGATTTCCCAGGCTCAGGCGAGCGAAGGTGCCTAGGCGACCAAAAAAAATATTTATTTAGAGCTCCCCGAATTATTATTTGTTTATCTATTTATTTATAAACAATAACTTTCTATTAGTCACTATAATCCATATTCAATATATACTTCAAGTATACTAATAAGCCTTTAGGACCTTATGTAACATTAACTATGTTAAGATTTTGTTTTTTGCTAGGTATCATAGTACCGAACTTAATTATAATTTGCCCTTTTAATTTTCTAAAAATTATTTAGGACACCACCCGCCTAGTGATCTAGTATCGATCGTTGATCGATTTGAAATTTGTAGTTGTTAAGCAAGCAGAGCATCAAAAAGGAGGAGAAGAAGAATGCAAACTTCAAAGAAAGCAGAACGTTATTGATCACTACTAGTTATATAAATAATCTCAGTTAAATAATACTTTATGCCAGTCTCAACTTAAGACCAACATATTGATAACTCCAAAACCTACAGAATTCCCCATTACGTCCACTTACTACATACCATAAGAATTTATGCATTGAAGGAAAGCAAGGACATCCTCACTTGACCCTCTTCTTCTTTTAGTCTTACTTCCGTATTATTTCCCAAGCAAACAGGGAAATATACTTCTCCATGTAGAAGTAACTATATCATTATCATATGACCCATGAATCTCAATTAAAAATGTGCTTGAAAAGGAGAAGGGAGAAGGCATGTGACATGTTCTACACTTCTACCCCAAAAAGAAAAATATACACGTGCTGTAAAAAAAAAAAAAAAAAAAAAAAAAAAAAAAAAAAAAAAAAAAAAAAAAAAAAACGTGAATACCTGAAGTGCAAGCTCCCTTGTGGGAGTAATTATAAGCGCCCGAAGAGAACTTCCTACATTATCTTTCTCCGCTTCAATTTCATTTTGAGATTTTGCAGCTTTTTCTCGTTCTTCGAGGAGACGTTGCAAAATGGGCAATCCAAAGGCAAGTGTTTTGCCAGATCCTGTTTCAGCAGCACCAATGACATCCTAAATAGAGCCAACAACCTTGTTATTAGTAATGCAATTAATAAAAGAATCACTTGGTAAAGCAACTGCATCTAAAACAAACATATATAGCAATCACATCTCTTCAATGAACAAAGGAATCTACTCTTCAGTCTGCACTAGGTAAGCCAAATTCACAAGGCCAGAAACCAACCTTTCCTCGATGGGCAGCAGCAGGAATGCAAGCTTTCTGTATAGGTGTAGGCTCCTTGAATCCAAGCCTGTAAATTGATTTCATTATTAAAGGATGAAGCCTCAGCTCATTCCACGCATAAAAATCAAATTCTCTCTCCGCATCTCCGTCGAGGCTTCGAGCTTCTTCTTGCACAGAAACACAAGATGAACTCGAATTCGCAGGCTCCTCTAAACATAACAAAATTAGCATCAAAGACTCTCAAAAGACAGCTTAATTGCACAAAAATCGAACTTTTTCAGTAATGTAAGGATCTCAAACTCGAAATTACAACTCATTAAGCAACACAGCATACAATTGAAGTAAATTCAAATCCAATTCAAACGGAGAAATCTAAGTTCGATCACAAAGGCTTCCAGAACTCAAATTCAACAATCAATTCACTGAACAACACCGCCCGTGAATAACACTCACCAGAAACCTGTTCCTTCCTCTTCTTTTTCTTCTTCTGCTTCTTCTTCTTCTTCTTCTTCGGCTCATCACCATCACCAACCAAACCACCATCAGAACCACCGCGCTTTCGCTTCTTCTTCGACTCCGCCTCCACGGAAGGTTCCGGAACCACAGCTCCGTACTCGGACTCGTCCAACTCTTCAAGCGAGAAGAAACCTATTCGCAACAAAAAGATCACATACAAACCCCAACCCAAACTCCACTGATCGAACACATCAAATTCAAACAAAACGGAATCGAAACCTAACAAACAGAAGATTAAAACAGCATACGAACCTCCTTGGAGGTCGGTGGCTCCGCCGATGAGGAGAGGCGCGAATGCCTCATCTTCGACGGAGATGGTTTGCTTCCATGGCAATGCGTTGAAGCGATCGTCTGAGTATGATTTTAGGGTTTGTGCTGTAATGGAGCTTCTTCGTTTTCGATTCTTCGAGCGATGTTGTTGTTGTTGTTGTTGTTGTTCCATCTCTGGTGCTGTGGTTTCGGTTTCGAGAGCGGAAGCTCTTCCGCTTGAAGAAGAGAGGGTTTTGTGAGGGTGGGTGGGTGGGTGGGTCGACCCGAACCCGTTGAGAAAGAAAATCAGAAAGGCAAACGTTCAAATATTTTTTAGGGCCGCTATGGGCACCCCACCAATTCATGAAGGCACCCTGTTGTTGAGGGCACGAAGTCATTTACCAAGGGCACCCAAAATTTAGGCCCGAAATCCCCAAAATACCCCTCGTTCAAAACAGAGGCACCCCACCACCGTCCTCTTCAACGAGCGAGCACTACTTCTCGTCAACGAACCAGCAAGCAATCCCGAAACCCATTGTCTTCGTTCCTCTCCGTCTCTCTCCTCTGTTGTAGGCGGAATATCGAGTTTGAAGGCTTTCGGTTTTGTTTCATTTCGTCTCCACATTAGGGCTCGGTTCTAGTTTTTCGTTCACACACTCAAGTCGAGAAATCGATCATTTGAAGGTACGTTGATAGTCTAATTAAGTTGCATTTGGTAGAGTAGTTGTTATGTTTGTGTAGCGGTGCATTCAATGGTTCATTTATTGGAAAGTCGTGGTTCTCGGCCACACAGGCCAGAGATTTTGTTTACAGTCTCGGCCAAGCATGGCCGAGACTGAGGGGAAATTTTTGGGAACTCGTGGTTCTCTGCTAGACAGACCAGAATAGTTTACACAGTGTCGGCAACGAATGGCCGAGAGTAATTGTGTTATCTCGGTCACCACTTCACGAGAGTAACCATTAGTGTATAGTTTATGTCATGTCGGTGATGTACAACCGCGAATGTAGAATATCTCTCGGTTGTCCATTACCGAGACTTTTATTGTTGTCTCGGTCACCACATCACGAGAGTAAGTCGAAGTGTATAGTTTATGTCATGTTGGTGATGTACAACCGAGAACGTAGCATTTCTCTCGGTTGTCCATTACCGAGACTTAATTTTATTCCTTTCTCGGTGGATGTTGACCGAGACGTTTGCATAACTCTCGGTCCTGCGAGGCCGAATCAATCGTGCCCGTGAAAAAACGTCTGAAAATTTGAGAAACCCTACATTGACAAACCAAATCATCAATTTCACAGTTTTTGATCCAAAAAATAGTTTATTCAAAGCTTCATATGGTTGACAAACATTGTTACCTCGCTGTCGGATGATGTCAAGACGCAAGAATCGATACACGCTCGGCAAACACAATTGTGGCTTTAGGTTTCACTTGTGATCCAAGGTGGTGGGGTGCCCCAATTTTGCTTTGAAAATGGTTTGTGGGGTTTGAGTGAATATATATATGAAGGAACAAAATAGTCATTTACATTTTAGATGGGAAAATGAGAAAAAATATGGGTGCCTTCATGAATTGGTGGGGTGCCCATAGCGGGCCTCATATTTTTCAGTCACAACTTACTCCACTTTGATTAGAGCACGGGTGATGGGAGTGGAGTGGGTTTCGCACGCCCCATTGGGCTTGCAATGCTTTCCCCGCTCAATGGTAGAATAGGGGTGCAATATGTGGAAAATTTATTTTCTTAATTGTTTTTCTTTTAAGTTTAAAAAAGAAAAAATAAAAAGTGAGAGTAAAGTGTGTTTCATTAAAGTGTAACAAAGTGTTTAATGATTTGTGGGAGATAGCGTAATAGAGTAGAGTGGTATAGATTGGTGACGTGGCACTCCACTACTTATTTTGAGTGGAACTATTGTGGATGTTAAGAAAGTGATTTTCTAACATTTATGAAGACATACGTTTGTTATAGTGCTGATATGGAAAGTGTATGGTCCCACAAATATAATACTCCACCAGTTTTGTCCTTGTCTTCCTCACACCCACTGCCACTCGGACCACCTCCGCCTTTCTCCATCGTCGTCAACCTCCCAAAAGGTAAGCCTTTTTGCATAACTTGTGTAACGGCCCGAAAATTTGACTTGTGTCACGTGTCAGGTCAGGGTCATATGTGGGACCCACTCGTCGGAATACGTATATCCGAATCTCGGGTGGAGACACCGAGGTATGATATTTTTTTTCTGTGATGTGTGTATTAATTAGTAATATCCAATTTGTGATTATAATGCTAATTGTTGAGAAAGGTATATGCGGGGAATTCGGTCAGCTGAAACACGAACGGGGACGCGCCTCGAGTCGCGTGTCGACGTAGGACCGAGGTAGCGGTTTAATGTGGCTATAGTGGTTTTTATGTGGTCACATTAAAATTAAAAAAAAAATTAATTAAAAAAATATACATTGGATGCGCCTCGTGATGCGTGTGGGCGAGTGTTGAGATTGTGAAATGAGGTGGTAGTGGTGTGAATATTTGTGGTGCCTTGAGATGCGCGCTGCCCAATTTTTAAGGAAATCATTTGAATAAATATGTTTTTGATGTGCCTTGAGTTCCGCTCCGCACGAATCTCGAGGACACATTTGTTTTCTTCCTCAAGAAGAAACAAAGAGAGGGAGAGAAAGAGAGAGAAAGAGAGAGAGACAAAGAAAGAAAAGAAGAGAGAGACAGAGAGAGAGACAGAGAAGACGACGGAGAGAGAGAGAGAGAGAAAAGGAAATTGGCGGTGCAGACGAAGAAGAGGGAGGTGCGGACGATGGCTCGCGAGCAGCGGCGAATGCGAGCGGGAGAGATCGGCCGCCTTGAGAGCTCGCGGACGAGCCGCAGCAGCCGGCAGCGCGTTGACCATGCGGTAGATGGCGGGATCAAGAAGCAGCGGCGGACCAGCAGCGGGATGCTGGCGGCGGCGACGCGGAGACCGCGGACGGTGGTTCCAGGGATCAGGACGCCGGCGAGGAGCTAGCGGACATCAACTCCGGCGGGATCAGCAGCAGCGACGGCGGCGCGGTGAATGGCGGTGGAGCGGTGAATGGCGTGGAGCAACGGCGCGGTGTCGCGTTGTCAGACCGATCGATCCTCGAAAAGGTGCGTGACTTCGACGAAGCTCGACGACGCGATGAATTCAAATGGATTTTAAAGGCCATGGTGAGGTTTACTTCACCTAATTTGGTTGTGATTTGAATGACTTAGTAACTTAGCCCTAAAAAGGTATAATTTGACACCAGGGACTTAGGAGGCTATAGTCTGGTGTCGTGTGCGCATATCGAGGCGTGAGCATACGTTTTGAGGATGATTTGCGATTTCTCAAGGTAAGTAAACCAGCTATGAAATTGTACAGTTATTTCATTTTACTCTTTTGAATATTGTTGTTCATTGCTTTGATAACTATCTTTGAAATTGTTGTTGGTTGAGTGGTCCATTGGCAAGTGAGTCATGGTTACTATTTATCTGTGATATGAGCTCTTATTTGGACGCCCTTGATATCTCCCAATTGAGTGTACGTTGGGGGCACTTATTCGGGTCTGCGGATATCTCATAGTCGCAAGGGTTAGGGCTGGTAGGCAGTGTCTCGTCCTGAACCCGAGTCTGCTGGGCTTTTGTCGCGACTCAATGACCTTTTGGTTGGGACTCCTTGCTATTCGGCCTCACTTATCGATTGATTTGTTTACACTCTTTTATATTCATGCGTTACCTGTTCATTTCTTTCTAATTGCATGAATTCAACTGATGTAGTTGTTATGAAATGATGTATATATGTCCTACTGGCGTTACTTACCTGAGCTTGTCATTCTTGTGTTTGACCGAGTGCAGATGCACGGTCCAGCCAGGGGAAGGCTCCATAGCTAGGTGAATCTTTTGTATATCTTGTATTTACTCTCCTCTGATGATGATATATTTATGCAGGGTTCCGCAATTCGGTTGTCCAACTCTTTTACAGTTATTGTTGAGTTGTTTAATGCATTAATTGCTTCCGCTAAATTGTAAAACTTGAAAAATATTAATAACTCGACTTAAAACTTTTGAATTTACTTATAATGATGGATTGGAAGGCTGACTAGCTAGGTCTGCTTTGACCTTGCGAGACTGGCTCGGGGGTCCACGTGGGCTTAGGCCGGGCGGGGCCCAGTTTGTGGAAAATTGGGGCTGTCACAACTTGCAAATGTGCTTCATCGGTTCTTGATCTTATTCCATCTCAGATGTGGTTTCAAAGGCTAGCAATCATAGCACGAAAAAGAAATCTCCAAATAATGCTCACCAATTGGTCCAAAAAATGGCAATCTTAAGGAAAATCTCTCATATTTCTCTTCACTTGGATCTCTTCAGTCCACTAAACTCAAAACCCCACAAACCAAATCCCTAAATTTCACTTCAAACCATTTAAACCTCATTAACATCAACTTTATCCCTTTCATTGAACTGATTAACAAAAGTAAACCGTACATCAAACGTTAGTTTGCTTCACTGTGTTGATCGATGTTTAAGACACCGCCAGAGATGAACGTCCTCTATCAGAAATCCACACGCAAACGGAGACCGAGAATCTGAGTGCTAGCCCAAGAGAGAACACGAAAACAATTTTTTATTCTTCCTTAAAACTTCAGAACAGTCGAGAAACCTAACTCGTATTAGAAAAACGAAAATTAGATTTCAACTATAATTTCTCATGTAATGTGAATTCACTTATCACGCCTATTTATACAATCATTGTATAAAAGTCGGGTAAGTGAATTACCATTACACCCCTACTTAAAGTGGTGTTAATATGACACATCATATAGACTTTTATATTACGAATTTTATCATATAAAATTCATTGTTCTTAGTCAATTAAAATCTTGCAAAATCATTTTTTGTATGTCACCCAAAAGGTTCATGCAATGTTGGCAGTAAACCAAAATCATTTTAGTACACGAGTCAAAAGCGATCTCTAGCAAGACATTATAACTACCTAAGTTATGAGAAGATCAAAATCGATACAATCTAATCAATAGTGTATATTATAAATTTGTCGTACAATATTCTTTGATTAAATATAAGACACGAAAAAGTCACCCTTAATGTTCAATTGTATAGTCTCAATCTCTAGGTAGACTGAAAACATCCAAGCGAGAATGATCATATCAATTCACTTGGACTTAACTATTTTTAGTCTAACATATCGAGAGATCCATTGATATTGTCACCCCTCGTCATTAAGACAAGCAATAACCTAGATTACCTTAATCCTCTGATAATCTAGTCAGCCTAATTCGTTTTTTCAACTTTGACCTCAAAATAATAATTATTTCAATTCTTTACAAGCTTCAAAACTAAATTTTTATCCTTAATGCAACTCAATTCATAATTTGTTTGATTTGAGCATTAAAATATAATGTCCATATTTAATAAAAATTCCGGCGGCACCTCCCCTAAAAGCGGCCTACCGAAAAATTCACATAATACACAACATAATTAGGGAGAGGCCTAGAAGGACTCATAACTCCCCAAAGTTCGCAATATGTATCAAATTCAAATTAATAAACTAACTTATAGTCTCCGATAACTTAATTTCAACTTTACAATCTCAAATAGACCTAAGTTGAATATTAACCTTCTCAACTTATTTAAATTTCTAACTTATGAGACTCTCATAACCATTCAAAGGAACTTCACGTCCCACTCACCCAAGAGTCCTAAAACAATATGTATAAACTATTTACAACAATAATTAAACTTTTAAAACTTAAAACATATCACCAAAAGTCGTTGAGTCTTGTTCGTTCTCCCTTGTCTTCATATAGAATCTGACATCATCAAAAACAACTCGAAGATGTCAGGTAAGTGAATTCATTTTCTGGCCCTGCGTACTTAGGCATTCTTTGGCATTCCTTGGCACGAACTCGCGCGTGCACATTTCTTGAGCACGATCATGCCTTAGGCACGGCAAGGCTCGGCAAGGCATGCTCTGTAAAGTCGACAAACCCGACCCGGGCGCGACCCCGGTCAAAGTACGCTTGGTCCTGATTTTCAGGGTGTTTCCTATCGGGAGCTGGTGAAACTACTAACATCTACCAGGTGGGGAGTGGTCTCCCAGGGGTGGTGTGTGCACGCAGCAAGGTACACCCCCGAGCATGTCTCGTCACCATGCCAAGGGGCAAGACCCCCTGACCCCCGTGCGACCGACCACCAGCCGCGGGACTCGACCGAGCCTTGGCGAGCACCGACGCACCGCGACTCCAGCACCTGCGCTAAGTGGTCCCCGTCCCTTCGAGAAATTCGACCACGTCCCGTGGCCGGAGTTAAGTGCGACCATGAAAGGCTAAGAGGGTAGC
Source organism: Stephania cephalantha (assembly GCA_039657325.1). Lineage (NCBI taxonomy): Eukaryota > Viridiplantae > Streptophyta > Magnoliopsida > Ranunculales > Menispermaceae > Stephania > Stephania cephalantha. The sequence continues at coordinate 4,145,397 of CM077579.1, forward strand.
GTTACGACCCGGCCATTAATTCACTGCGGTCATGGCGGGGCATGACCGGGCGTTTGTCCCGACCGGAAGCGGGCCGGAACCAAAGCTGGCGCATGGAGCAAGGCATGTTTTCAGGAATCGCTTCGCCATTAAAGAGTGGTGTTTAATTGTATCATTACTTCGGTTTTGTAACCGTATCGTCGGTCTATAAGTCGTGGTCTCTAAAGCCAGAAGATAGAGAAAGTACCAAGAGTTGTAAACCCTATCGAGTAAGTAAAACATTTCGTCGTCATCGTTTGTCATCTCCTTTTGTTTTGTTTATTGGTCGTGCCGAACTAAGGTGGCTCCCAGTGCACCACTGTTCTGATTGATCGAGAAAAATTTCCCTAGCGAAAAATCCCACCGAGCATCACGTGTTTCTTTCAACAATCAGTCACTTCAATCCACTGCATCAGTGGTCACACAGGACGTCTTCCTCTTGCAGATAGAGACTCCATCTTCACACTGTAATCTTCGTGCGACTCCCCACCCACTACCAAGAACTTCGAGCAAACAGGCCTCATTGCCTCCTCTCTAATGCGAGGCAAGAATCCTCACCTTCTAGCCTTATCACTATACGGTGTAGAGCGGGATCGAAACCTAGTTTCAATCAAACCAGATTCCGAAACAAGCTTATTTCCCTCATCGCTCTATGTATGCATGACCAAGAATGATAAAATGCAATGCAGACTATGATACAATTACAGGTACAAAAATATTCAATCAATAGTAAAGATCACTATAGGGTTTACTTACTACCAAGCCAACTTTGAGCTTAATTTTTGGATCCAATAGCTTCCCTGCATACCCAATTACATTATGGGTTATGTTTCAAGTGAAACCAAATCATGAAACCAAATGAAAACTGCAGACAAAGTACGTTTGAGAACAATTTCCAAAAATATTAATTTATGTAACTGTTTCAACTTGCTTTCAACTAGTCAATTTAGGGTAACTTTTTAACCTTGAAAACCTTAATATTTGTCATGATGTTCTAAAAAGAACTTGTAGTACTCATGTCATACTTTCCATTGACTCCAAGAACACTCAAATCGGATCACTGAGAGAGAAGTTATGAATTTTTCAATATGGCATGTCAACTAGGCAAACTTTATTTATTTTGAACTGAAAATGTCTCCAAATCAATATTTTCGCAATTAAATCATGAAAACTCAACAACAAACACCACGAAACCACTCGATATCAACATCAAAATATTTTCACAAATCATGGAGTCAAATTGGATCAAAATCATTAATCCATTCATCCAGAATCCCAATGTAAATCAATATCAACTATAAAAACATCTCCAAAATAGTTATCAACTGAACCACATTAGTTCAATTAATCAAAATGCTAACTTACGTCTGTGGGATTTATTTCAAATTGATCCAAATCAACCCAATATATCTTAACGATGATTTCTACCAATTTCCATCAAAACCCTGTGAAAGAAATCGAGAAATCGCGAGAATTCAAATTGAATTGAGGAAATTGTCCAGCATTGAGTATTTACCAAATTGCGGGCCGATTATCTTGTTTTCACCGCGGAAACTTAGCTCGAATTGACCGTCTCGCGATGCTCTATGATTATGCAGAAAGAAACCGGACGAAAATCGGACGTCAGGAGCTCGTGGAGCAAGAGACTGAGTTTAGAGGGTTAGTAACGAAATACTTTTCATTCATTGTTAAATCAAACGAATGTTTTTTATTTTGATTTGATTTTTTATATATTCATATATAAAAGTTTAATTTCTTTTTATTTATTAATTCCTAATATTCCTATTTTGATGTGTTTTTACTTTCGACATTCGTTTTTGATCCGATTTTTCACCGAATTAAACCAAACTCTTGACAAAATAGTTCATCTTCATAAAATGTCCGTAACACTAGTTTTGGTCACGCAAAAATCCCAAAATCTTAACTTTATTTGCAACATACTAAAATCTTTTTGGATCAATTCTCTTGCCACACTTGGCCAAACTTACATCCTAATATCAACCTCGACCACTGCCAACCGACATAAAGCTCGATGTAAGTCTTGTACCAACGTCGTTCTCACATTACATTACCATCAATCCTGACTTGTACGCAAACTGATATGAAAACTTCACGTGAGGATTAACACTTAGTTAATTAGTTTTCGAGCAACTAGTAATTTATTTTCACTCGTGTCTTTCAGACACGCACTTGCAACCCTAATTATAACAAATTGAGGATACACTTCAACACACCCCAACTTCGTGACAAAATAACGTATATTACATCCACTAAGCATGCAACATGCAAAAAAATAATATTTAGACTTATAATCTCTGATTCGTAATACATGGGTCTCACTTCATATACTTAAATCTCAATTTAAATTCAAAAATACATAATTATCATCCTAATCAAATTTACAAAATTCTCGAATGTCACATATATCTCTCTAAACGAGAGGGACAAATTTTATCTCGATTACACACCTTCACACATTATTCACATAGTAACCAATCACAACCTCTATAATTGTTCGGTTAAAGACAACGTTTGATTGTGTCAAATCACTATGATCTTAATGTTGAAGTCTATGGTAATCTCAAGTCAGATGACTAAATGATATATCTATCATGAATAACACATATGACTTAATCCATGTGGTGTTCTCATAGCGGGTCGGTCCAGTACCCTATTCCCTAATAGGTACTCATGATCATGATTCTTATCCTTATACGCATAATCATCACATGACCATCAATCAAGACTAACACTACTGTTAATTCATTATAGTTCTCAGTATAATGACAATGCGGCGACCCCTCTCAAGGCAACCTTGGGACTTGCCAAACCGCACTCCATGTCACCAAGCCTTGCCACGTCATGGCCCGCTTACCTGTGACGCCCTGCGCCTTACCTGGTTGCTTACACTTTTCCATTTAACCCTAATTTAGTTAATTAATATCCATATAAATATTAATAATTTCATTAGCCAGTTAATCGATTTGTTAAGTTATATTACAAATTTTACAGCTGAAGTCTTAAATTAAGCAAGTTATGCAGTATTTAACAATCCTAAATAGTTGAAAACCCGGCAAAATATACTATATATATATATATATATATATATATATATATTTCAAGGTGAGATAAGTATAACAAAAGTTCCACATATATATAATCAGTGTTCTATAGTCCTCAAACCCAACAAAAGTAAAATAAATACATAATGATATCACACACGAGCTGGCTCCACAATCTCAGAGGTACTCACCCAGTACCTCCTTGCCCTTGCCCTTGCCCCTACTCGTCGAAGAATCTGCACTCAGTCACTCAACAAATACAGTGACGAGTCCAGTGAGTAAAGTCCCAAGAGAAGTCCACACAATATTCGTGAAACAAAACTGATATACTACGAAACATGCAAATATAACACTTGACAACAATACGTCATATTCCCATGAATGTAGGCAGCACACGACAAGCAAAAGCAATAGCGTGAAACAAATAAACAATATATACCAACTAATCCAGCTCAGAAATAAAGCATTAATCAGTAAATATTCGTATAATCACGAGAAAACTCTGACCTACACCAGCTAGTAATTGATAAATCGAATAGGAACCATGTATACACTTACAGGTTTACAGTGACTAAATCACAACTTTAGTAAACGGCATGGTCCCTTCTCGACGTTGTTACACATTAGGACCACCCTAATCCCTCATGACGGTCGCAAGTATATCCTACTACCGTCGACACGAGCACTATCACAAGTAACTCGTGCAAGCGATTTAGTCACAACCAATATATACGCAAATTGAAATAGGAGTGAAACCTCATGTATGCCCACCAGCAGTCACACATGTAATCCGACATCGATAAAACAAACCATGAATTCTGTGAGGCATTCTAATGGGTTTTCTCACCTCGATCCGCACTCCGACTTCCCCAGATTCCCGAAACCCGACCCGACTAGCTCCCCGATACCTGAGCTACGATTCGCTAAGTCCCTAAAGTCCAATTTTACATATTTAGTATGTTTATATGTGTTTGGATATGTATTTAATTCAAAATCCTAAAACAGTCCATTAAATTCAGTTTTAATCTGGCATTAGCGCGCTAATAGGTCTACCTAACACTATGTGAAGTTAGCGCGCTAGGGGACCTATCTAGCGCGTTATTGTTCTTCATTTTGAAAAATAGTTAAGTGCCCAAAATCATTAGCTCGCTAATTACCATTTGTGACATAATTCTCAACTCGAGAATTCTGTCACAAACTCCCTAATTAGCTACCTAAACCCTACAATTGCATTATCCACACCAAAGTGACTTCAAAACATCATTTAAATCAACTAAAACAACCTCACTTAGATCAAATTTATCAATTCCATGAAATCCACTAGTTTTTCCCAAGTTTCACCAAAAACCCAAGTTCTTCAAAATCATTTTATATTCATCAATGAAAAAGCTAACAATACTTATAATTCATCAATATCAGTGACTAATCCTCAACTCTCTAATTTCACTAATACACGCAAATTTGAGTTCATTTTCATGTAGATGAGATGGAGAAGATGATTACCTTAGCTTTGATCCTTCAAATTAACCTTCAATTGATGATCTCCATCTCCAAATCTCCTCCGCTGCTCTCTGGTTTTTTCAGAAATGTAAATGGTTTGGTTGCATGTATTTGATCAAATCATATATATATATATTAAGGTGAACTTGATTCTTGGCCATTGATCTCATGTGTTTACGTACCCCGATGTTTATCTAATGGCACATCTCTTGCCACCTAGCCTATGAACTCCCACTAACTAGACTCAAGTGACACCAATTGATACTCCAAATGGTTCATAGATGTGTCAATGCACATCTCTAGGAAAATCCTATAGTTTCCAATTTAATAACTAAACTATAGGCCTTGATTTGATTTAATTACAATAACTTAGGCCCATTATAATACATGTGATTAGTGTTTTTAGAGCCTCCTATGGACATATAAATGGTTCACTAATCCCTCGACTACCCGGCACTCGATGCCCCGCATTTCGGCACGCATTTCAAGGTACATCATAGCCTATTATTTTTAATTTAATCAACTTAGCCTATGGTTACATTACTTATTTTAACTTATTAACTAGTCATCCTAACGTGAATTAGTTGAGTTTCCCAGTGTACACGTAGTTCGCTTACCCAATAACCACGTTGAAACGCCTTTCAAGGCTAACACCTGTCACACTAACTCGTCCGATAGCAAAATACACACATGCGGTGTAATATAATAATAATAATAATAATAATAATAATTCTAAACACCACATATACACAACCACCATCCATAAATAACATATTTTCTCGGTTCTCGTGTCCGATCCAACCGAGCTTACCACGTAACGCTTGAATTACGACCGCTAATCCCCGAGATTAACGCTAATCCTAATTTAATTAATTTGGGTCGTTACAGATAGACTATGGACATTTATGATGTTTTAGTAAACATCCATGGATCATATTATAATGTAAACGTACAAACCAATTATAATAATGGACAACAAATGAAATCCTCAATTTTATTAACTAAGATAATAATAGAAACAATGTTCATAAGATTGACCTAAGGCACATGCCCCGACATCAACATCGCCAACTCAATCAACTCACCAAGCCTAATGTCACGACTCAATATTTATTGACGTCGTTATTTCGTTTAATCTCGTACTCAGGCGCCAACTCAGGCCCACGTGGACGCCTCAGATAGATTAGAACATGCCTAACTGGGCATATTTATTATTTTTGTCTGCTGGTTGCATAATTGCAATGTTAATTATTATGCATTTCATAACTTTTCACATTTGTGTATTTATATTGCCATATCGTGTGAGATTGTGTGACGGGTAAATGCCTCGTAAAGCGTGTCGATACCGGTACCGAGTAGGCATAGTATGGGTACACTAAGTCTTATAGTGCTAACTTAAATAAAATGATTAGATTTAAGGTGAATATGACATAAAATAGATAATCATACTTTAGACTAAGTCATAATAATTGGGTACATTAAGGATTGTCGTGCCTCGAGATGTATGTGGAGACGCGAGGCACGGGGTGCCGGGTAATTGGCCATTAAGGGAAGTGGTAGTACACCAATTTAAAACCTTAAATAGCCTACATATGTATAAAATTGCCTATGTTAAATTAATTGAATCAATTGATTACAAATATCTATAGTTGGATGAAAAAATTTATGTCATAGATTTGCCTCGAGAGTTACACTAAAATGGAATCCTATGAGATTTGAGTTTGGAATTGGTGTTAACAAGATGGGAGTAGTAGAGTAGGAGTTAATAAGGACCATCAGATTGACCTCGAGATATGTGAACACAATTGATTCTAACATAACCTATATATAGCTAAGTTAGTGGGAAATCTCTTCGTGCAACAATAATAAAGTTTGTTCTTGGGCTGGAGTGCTGGAAAATTCAGCAAGAACTAGAAGGAATGGAGGGCTAAAACTAGTAATTTGAAGCTATAAATACAAGCATTTTACAGCTACAACCAAGGTGATAATCTTCTCCATCGCTTTTCCACGAAAATGAGCTTTAAAATTTGGGTTTTGATTCAAAAACAAATTTCTAAGTTTGTTCACTGGTTTTCTGAGTCTCTTTATAAATGGAGAGTTCATTATGTTCACCAATTTAAGGATTTGAAACTGATTTTTTAAATGGATTGTGTTCTTGAAGTTTCTTGATGCGTGCGTGCGTTAAGTTTTTGACCTATCCTCTGTAATTTGAGCATAACTCTCTCAAACAAACTCCAAATGAGGCGGATCATATGTCGTTGGAAAGCTTACTCAGTGATGAACAACTTCTGTCTACATGTTTTTGAAATTAAATCTCTTTCTAGCTAGAAAATGCTCGTAATCGTGCGAGGTTGAAATCCTAATATGAGATTTTTAAAATGAACTTTGACAAGGCATAACTCTCTCAATTCTTATCAGAATGAGTTCATCTATCACGGCCCAAATTTTTAATCTCCCTTATTATTCGTAATCAGGATCATTAACCCGTGACGTGGGACCCACACCGTGACATGTGCATTGACCCGACGAGATGGCCGAGGTATATGTTAGATTTGTTGTGGTGTATGCCTAGTGTATTGTATATGTGTATACCACTACGTCACTCCTATTCCATATAGGTGTCGAGATGTGAGTGGAGACATACCTCGAATTGTGTGCCGATGTGGGACCGGGGTAGTGAGTGTTGTGATAAGTCTATTTTGAGTTACTATAGCTTATATAATGGTTTTAATGTGGCTATAGTTGATTTTTAAATAAATGTAACCTAAGTTAACATCTTAAAACACAAGCCATGTGATTTGCATCGAGACACGTATTAGCACATCTAGAAACCAATTAAGTTACACATTAGAGTTAGTTGGCATGAATTAGTGGAGGTAAGTGGGACATGTGTTAAGAGGTGTACCATTAGATGAGTTTTGAGATACGTGTGTGTAATTAGATCAATGGTTATCATTCAACAATATCCATTTCATATATATAATTAGAGATCAATTAATGCAAACCACAAATTTTCATTCTCGTAAGCTCAGGAACTAAGAAACTTGCTGGAGATGTTTGAGGAAGAAGAAAATCAGTTTGGGTTGGTGGTTTGAAGGTGTAGTGCTTGATCAAGCTAGGGTGGTACATCAACTAGGTACATATCTCTCTATTTTAAGTTGAAGTCAGTTTTGGTTTTTGGCCAAATTGAGAGGGTAGATGATTAAGTTTTTGTAATTGGTTTATATATTTGGATTCCTCATTTCAAGCTGATAAAGTTATTAAGAAGTTCTTAATTTGGTTTTGAAATAAAAAAGATATAAATTCTTGAAGTTGTAAGACCAAAACTGAATTTTTGCATGTTGTATTATGAACCAACCTATGTAATTTGGTCATAACTTGTTCATTTTAAATCGAAATGAACCCAATCTAGTGGCATTTGAAAGCTAACTCAAAGAGGAACGACTTTTCCCTACTAAAACTTTGTAGTTCAAATGTTTTCATGTCCAAAAGTGCTCTACAAATATGTGATTAAATGCAGTACGAGATTTTTGAAACTAAACTTGTAAATGACATAACTCCCTAATTACTCATCCAAATGAGCTGATCTGTTAGTATGTTGTTATTTGGTATGTTAGCTGTCTTGTGACCAAAAATCACGAATTTTTAAACTATAGATTGGGAGAAATAAATTTTCTAAATCTGTTGGTCAGATTAGGTTCCAATTCGAGCTGTGTTTAGTAAAATTGCGACATCTCTTTCGTTTTAAATCGAAATTACGCAAACCAAACCTTTTCGAAAAGCTAAGTTAGAGAAAAAAAATTGTACAAGGGAAGATGCTGAGATTTGGACAATTTCATGCCTAAAAGTGCGCTTCAATACATGACTAAAATTTCAATATTATTTAGTTTTAAGGGATTGTTTGGGTTAAGGTTCCTAAACCAATTTGACCTAACCTAAACCCAATTTATTTGGATTAGTTTGATATCAAGAACCTAAAGAAGAGTCTCGGGAGTTCGAATACAAAATTTGGAGTGTCATGAGGCCGTTAAAGCTAGGACTTTACATTGTTTGAAGTGAGTATACCCGTTGATTGTTTATTTATATTTTATTTCCAGTTTTAACTTGTATGTTGTAGTTTATATTGACTATGTCTAGCTTTGTACTATCATATCATGGCCTTAATTGCTATTCCTCACTTGTTGAGCTTGGTTTCTATGATATTTTGATAACTTGAAATCTTTTGAATCCATCCATGTGTTATATGTCATCTCTTGTTGTTTTACAGTAAATGTAGTACAAATAGCATGCTATTAGGAACTATGGAGCTATGAATGGTTTTATGAACTTGTATTCTTTGGAGAATTTATGCTTTATAGCATAACCAACTCTTGGAATCCTTAATGAGTCAATTTCTTGGAATTATAAAATAGTTATAGAATATAGAGTCCATTGCACTATGAGTCGATCGGCAACGGCGTTCGAGTCCCTGGGGATGTCGGCACTCGCCACTATGATGAGGCACACATGGTTAGAGTCCCTGGTGTAGCCCATATACGGGGTTATAGTCTCTGATGATACCGTGGTTAAAGTCCCTGATGACACTGGGTTAAAGTCCATAGTGATATTAAATTGTGCGACACCACGCAAGTCCTATAGTTGTTAAGGCTTCACTGACGTAGGTCATAGCCGACCGGATCTAGATCATAACTATTTAGCCTTGTATCACTTTCACTTGTGTAACTGTGATATTTCTTGGCATAATTGTGGTACTAATCTTTCTTTATTGAAATTATGCTTTTAAATACCATTTAGTTTGTTTTGGAAATGTGATAAATTTATCAACGAGGATTACTATTACTTTTTGTACTCGCGTTGTCGACGTGCAGGCCAGGCAATTAGAAGATTGACGACTACCTTTGCGCTAGCAGTGTACCTCTGCATCGACATTTTGTAGGTTTTTGATATTTTGTATAATATACAGTTTTATTTTGATACAATTTAGGGTTGTATATTGAGTTGAGCGTTTAGTTCCCTGACTTATAATGACATTATACTTTTTATATTCATCACTTTGTTATATATGCATGTGATCGTTATTTTCCTAATTTCCACACACTTAGGATTTTTAATAATTGCTTCCGCATAATTTGTTAAGACTTCCGCTAAATTTTTTAACTTTTACTAAGTTTTAATTAACTCTGAAATTCAATTGAAATGTGACATGTGTTTTATTTATCCTAAACACTAGTATGAAGAAATTTGGATAGAAAGGCTGAGTAATACGTAGTTAAGTCCTGTGTGGCTAGGATTTGGGCTTAATTACGCGATTAGGCCGGACAGTGCCCTAGATTAGAGAAGGAGTCGTCACATCATCTTTTAGTATGTTGTTGTTGGGTACGTTAACTGTCTTGTGACCGAAAACTACAATTCTTGGAACTCTAAATTGGGAGAAATGATTTTTACAAGATTGTTGGTTGAATTGAAATCCAATTTGAGCTGTTTTGGTAGAAGTTTGATACTTTTTCGTTTTAAATTAGAATTTTGCAAACTAAACCTTTTTGGAAAGTTAAGACATATAGCAAAAACTTCCTTGTTAAGCGTCTTTGATTATTAGAAATTTATAATTGTCTAATTTGAATTGCAACATATGATCTCAAATTGAAAGTTGAAACTTTATTTAGTCTTTAAGGATCTATTTTGTGAAATAAAACGCTACTTAATTTAAACACCTTAAGTCACTCTAAAACACTGAGAATAGATCCCAGGGGACTCAGGGGCTATGGTACGGTAGTCGGGAGCGTAGTCGAACCGGGGTTTTTTCGGGGCTTTGGAGTGCGATTTCAGGTGCGTAAATGTGACGGCCCCAGTGCCCACAAAATGGACCTCGCCCAGCCTAAACTTACCTGGATCCCCAAGTCAGATCGCAAGTTCAATGCAAGCTTAGTCAGCCTTCGTTTCAATTATTATTTCAAATTTAGTGTTTAAGGTTGAGTTATTACATTTTTGCAAGTTTTAAAATTAAAGCAGCGGAACTAAACTTAAGCTTAAAAAACTCAGCAAATGACGAATTGGGACAACCTATGGTGTGGAAACCCCAGAAAATATGATCTCATGCATATAAGGTGACAAAACTAGAAATATACATGTATCAAAGTGCACTCAACCCATTTAACCAGTTTTACAATATATATACATATATATATATATATATATATATATATATATATAAAATACACCAAAAGGACCTACGTGTAGCAAAAACAGAAGTCGACTCTGAGAAAAACTCAGAGAAAGTCAAAAGTATCGGCTCCTTTCCATTGCTAGATGACAGGCCTGCAATTGTCACCACATATGAAACAATTCCAGTGAGTAAGACCAGATGAGTCTCAACATTAATTCTAGAATCCAATAAAAGGTTAGCTGATAGATCATGCTTGTAAACACAAAGAAATGAAAATGCATGATAAATAGGATAATAAGGAATTCAAAGAGAATCGAATAGCAATATCACACGGATATGGGTATCCAAGTGGTCCAAGTCTATCCGGTTGTAACACACAATACACAACCCAACTTCCAAGCCAGGTTGTAGACTTAACTAAGTCTCCAACAGTTTAGATTGGTTCCATCAACTGTAGTAGATACACGATCACCTTTACCAGTTTGACTTTTCAATCATAAACTGCAAACTTAGCACAATCTACAATCCATGTAGTTACGGTGATAATTATGATCACACAGCATGTGTACCGCACCCGTGACTACCATTTGACCACTTAAATCCAAATCTGCTCGATACTAGATTAAATCATAAAGATAAACAATATGAACCACACAGGTTATCATAGACAATAAAATGAATTTAGATTCACAAATGATGCATGCATTTCAAAAAGTAAGTCACGAGAATCAACAAATCACACAAATAAGTCATAAATAATGAATTAGCAAGGAAAGCATATCGCCAAGATATGTAATGAGAATCACAAAGAGAGCATCAACATCGGCGATAACAAGACTAGAAAGTTCACATAGAATGAATTACCAAGTATGAGAACAAGAAAATTGACAATAATTAGTATTGAGGCCCCTGCTGGTTTACTTACCTCAAACCTACGTGAAATCCAAATTTTCACGGCTCTCACACGCCTCCGAAGGATCTCTGACACTCGACGCTATGCGGATCAGTTCTATGTGTGTTAGAGTCTATTTAACTTAGTTTACATCTATTAATATAATCTTCAAATCAAAATGCGTCTCGAAAAGTGTGTTAATGATCACGGAACGATTCCAAAATTGACGAGAAATGAAATCACATACATAAAACTTGATCTGAAAAAATTAGGCTAAATTCGACGAATGAAAGGTCCCCGAACAATCCTTAAACAAAATCAGCCCAATAAGTTATAAATGTGTTATCCTCGCGGATAAACCTCGATTTTGGCTCATTTTTGACAAATTAAATGACTTTATTTTTGAAATCTACTAACCCTAAGTTGTTGTTCTTTCTTCAATTTTCCAAAGGTATGTGGAGCGTCAAAATTCGAGTTAAAACAAGCGAGTTAAGACCATTTTACGAAAGTCAGTCATAGTGGTCTGGAGGCTGCCCAGAATGTGTAGTGCGCTCCACGTTTTGGTGGAACGCACTGCAGAAATGCAGTTCTGCACTCCCGAATCACCCAAAAGTCATCTTAAATATTCTCAAACCATCCCCAATCACCAAAAATCGATAAACTTTCATTATAGGCAACCAAACGACATTGATACAATAACTTACACTTCAATTTATCAAATTAAATCAAAAGTTACAATCATGAGCCCTTAAAACATGGATTGAAATCCAAGTTTAAAAAACATGGAATCTATTTGAAAATCAAATCCACCATTGGAAATCAGAATAGACACACTAGTTTAAGAGGGAAAATAAAACTAAATCTCAGAATTTCTTAGCACATCAAAACCCCCAATTACACCACATAAAACATGAACAAGATGATAGATGTTTTTTACTCAAGTTAGGGTTCTTGTATTGGCTTATCTCCTTAGTCAATTGACCACCGACATGCATGATGCATATAATCTTCCCTAAATCTCAAAAAATTTTGAATGCTCCGACCCTATTTTTCTTTCTACTCTAATGTTTTGTTCACGACAAAAAATTAAGGGTTGGTATTTATATTACTTGTCATATTTAAATCATAGCCCCACATCTTGTTTCATTATGTCCATCTATAGGTTCATTAAATGCACTTATTTACCACATAATATTCCACTAACTCTCTCTCTAACTAGTAACAAAATACATTTGATATCTTAGGATTTAGTGGTATGTGAGTCTCAAAACAAGATCTATAGTTCTTGTTTTATTCATTGTTAACCTAGGCTTATTTGATTAGGCTTACTTAAATAAATCAGTTACCTAAGTAGATTGAGTAACCTAAGTACAAATATTTTTAATATATTTTAAACATATTTAGGTACTTGCCACATTATTTACTACCCGAGTCTCACACATATACGCGTATCGAGGCATGACTTCACTCGCACACTTGACTATAAAATTATAAAATTTGCACACGAGTATCTATATAGGTAGTACACATCACCACTCACAAATAAAATGTTTTTGGGTCGTTATTAGATAAATCCCTTAAAAAACACATCTTAAGTATTTAATTGTTTCAATTGTGTTATCTTATGTTTTTTGTTGTTCATTATCAATGTTCTATCACCGCTTTGATTTGATATAACAAATTGGTAGTTGATCGTCAGGGTTTATTCGATATGTTGTGTTCTACAGTGCTCTAGTATGCTAGACTATAGCATGTGTCACTTGCGCTCTCGGTGAATAGCAACCCGAGCTGCTGACCTCATCGGTGCACGTGTTCAGCAGGTTGTGACACAGATCGATCATCCGCTAGTAGTTCGAATGTGAGCCAGTGTGGTACAGGTCGCTGAGATCATCCGGATTAACGAAGTATGGTCTAGTTTGCTACGCATGACACAATTATTTGGTTTCTATAGATGTTAGTAATGCATGCAATTATCTTACAGTTGCCTATTTATTTATGTATGTTTATTTAACATTATTTTTGGCCTCTCTATTATTGAATGCTTAGTGGTTTTCTTTTGGGATCTTACTCACTGGACTCGTCATCTATTTTGTTGTGATGACTGAGTGCAGATCTTAATACCAATAAGAGCAAGGAGGTCTTAGGCGACTATCTCTGATTGCCTACAGTTCAGGACTTACTATTATGTATTCATTTTGATATTTTGTTTTACTTTTGGGGTTATTGGAGACTTGATAGAAACGATACGTGTATATATTTACTTTTCACAGTATGTTGTCACCTGATATACAATGTACTTGATTTCGAATTTTTTACAGTAAGACTAATGTTCTATATGACTTGAAAGTTATTAAAAATCTATGGTTATACTATGTTAAGACCTCTGCTGTAAATTACTGGTTACCTATTTGCAACTCTGTAAAACACAAGCCATACTTGTAACTTAATGAATATCTTGAATAATTGGCAAATAATATAGAGAATAAGACGACTAGCACGCACATCGAGGAGCGTTAATGTGACAACAGACGTCGACAGGGTTGCTCGACTCGTTTAGCAGCTCACCCGGCGGCCTTGGGGAGTCAGGGGTCTCTACACCTGAACTCAGATCTAAACTAGCTATGCCTTTGTGGGAATCTCGAGAAAGCTTTGAAACACTTAGATTCCATGGTGGAGAGGCATATAGTTGTGGAAGAGAACACGAGTTTCATTGATATCTTTATGTGAAATGAAAAGGGCAGCTCTTGTTTATGCTCGAATATTTGATTCGATATCTGGCGATTCTGAGATTCGATTGAGTGGGATGAATAGAGAGACGACGACAGTGGAGCAGGGGAGGGGAGGTCGGCGATGGTGGAGAAGGGCAAAGGTGGTGAGAATAGTAGTGACGGCGGATACGACGATGGAGGGCGGTGAATCCGATGATGGCAGTGAGCGTGAGGAAGATGAGGGCCAAATTGGTAGAGTTTTATATTTACACTTTCCACATCAGCAATGTAGCAAATGTATGTCATCATGAATGTTAGAAATATCAACTTCCCTTTGATTAATCATAATTAAACTCGAACATGGATGAACAGGTTTCGAGTCTCGTGATGGAATGCAAAATAAATGTTGGGTATATACTAGTTAATATTTACTTCAAGTCAATTATAGATCTTGATAGAATAATCTAGATATGGAAGATAGAGTGATCTTTTTAGGACACTCGGAAATGGATACCCAATTATTGATGTTCGTTCAATACACATAGATTTGTATGCACACAAACATTAGTGTGGAAATGAATGACATCAACAACCGGGTGTCCCAAAACGGGTCATCCTAATATTTTTGGGACACCTAGTTATTTTTTATTAAATTTTGAAAAACTTTTTATACTCTTTTTTTTCACTTCTTCTGACTTCCAGTTTTTTTTTTTTAAATATAAGAATGGCTTGCAATTATTTTGGGGAATAAAAATGCATATTAATGTTGTGTTGAAACTCTATTTTTTTTCTCAAAAAAAAAAACTTCATTTTTATCTCAAAAAAAAAAAAAACTCTATTTTTATGGCAAGAAACTCTTTATTCAAGTAATCTTTATTTTAGCCTTGATCTTTATTTGGGTTTGGAACTCTGTAGATGTTTTATAGAATTGATCTATATATTTTGCTTAATTAGTGCATGAATGAGCAGTAGACATATTGTATATGCTTTATTTTCATTATTATTGATTATGTTGCATTGTATTTTATGAAACGCACGCCACATTTGATTATTTTGAAATTTATTTTCAGTTTCTAAATAGTTTTTCCTTTTCATTTGAATTAAAACTTAGAACGGACAATAGTTTCTAAACTTTTCAAAGTTTTATACTTTTTTTTTTTTTTTTTTTGGCAAAATCATCTTTTCGTCAACTTTATGTTTTTTATGCTTTTGGTCCTTAAACTTTTATTACTATACATTTGACTCTTGAACTTTCAAGTGAATAGTCAAGAAGATTAATGTAGTTTATATTACTGAACCAAACGACTTATATCGACCAACAAAAGCCGAAAAACTAATTTTTCTCAAAAACATAAAAAACTCTAAGTTCAGAGACGAAATCTACAACAATGAAAGTTCAATGACCAAAACGTAGACTAATAAAAATTTAGAGACCAAAACGTAGAAGACTCAATTTGTGTGGTAGCTGTTGGAGGAACATACGAGGGTGCTTATGAACCCAGGATAGCGGAAGCGATAGGCCTCAGAGAAATCTTGAGTTGGTTGAAGATGAGAGGTGATCAACGTGTGGTACTGGAGATGGATGCGCAGGTAGCAGTCCATGCTGTCGATAAGCACTTAATTGATAACTCATATTTTGGAGTAGTGATTAGGGATTGTATTGATTTGTTAAAGGACTTGAGATCCTCCTTTGTATGTTTTGTTCGTAGATCAGCAAATAAGGCTGCCCACTGTGTTGCAGAGGAAGCTTATTCTATGACTGGCCAGAAAGAATGGTGGCATGTAGATTTGGAATGAATGAACTATGGTTTTCCTTCAAAAAAGAAGAAAAAACTACTTTCCCATTACTGAACTTCGTGAGAGTAGTCAAGCGAGTAGCGCCTAAATAGACTCAATAAAAAGTTATGAACACTCACAATTATATAAAAAAATGTCTCCGTTAATTATTGGGAGTTGCTAGGTTCACCTACTTAAGCGCACCTACTGGGTGAAAATCGCATGATACACCTCTCGAGATGCGAGTGAGACTCGCATCAAAGGGAATCGAAGAATGTACGCACCGGTGGGTGCGTATAAGAGTATCCGCAATGGTTGAACTCAATTTAGAGTTAGTGGAGTGTCGTATCATTATTTTATTACACTCTCTTCTATTGCACTTCACTCCACAATAGTTAAATCCTCCACTACACATTTTATGAGACCCACAATCACATCACAATTATTTTAAAAATACAACACAATTTACGAAAAAAAAAAAGATTGTTGTAAATAAAAACAATAACTAACAAAAAAAAAGCTAATAAATGTTTTTATTTGGTTTTCACGGGCCCGTGAACTAGGCGTTGAACGCACCGAATATTACATGCCCACAATGGCCATGTAATGTAATGCTCGGAGCCACATACAAGGCTGCCATGCACCTTAGTGTGACTCCCTAAATAGTAGATTAGAAAAAATAAAATTAAAAATATATAGGATAGCTCACCACTCAAACACTACATTAAAAAATATTTTTATAACATCGTTAAAACTTATTTAATATGTAATAAATATCCAACAAGATTATCTATAATTAAGAAATTAATGTGTAATCATTTGTAATTTTAGTGAAGTTTTTTTGTTTTATAATATTTAGTTAATTATTAATCACTATTTTTTTCATTAACAATATTAACTTATAAGTTATATGTTAATTTTAAATTCAATAAGTTTTAATAACCAACCAATCGATTTCCTTTGTAACCCAAATTGTCAACCAAAAATGTCCTCCTACTAATTAATTGACCTTAATTAGTAAGATTGAACGGTTCTTTCTCCTGTCCAAGCAGCCAAAACAAAACTGGAGTTTCTAAGCCATGAATGAGCAACCACTCTCCTAAAATAGCCATTCTATGTTTGTTATAAGAGGATCCTCTATTCTTTCTCCTCTCTGACGTACCATTTTTGCTGTACGTATATAACAAGATCACAAGTCCACATTTGAAAACAACCCTCTTAAGAGATGGCAAAGCGTTGTGATCTTCTTCTCATTGCCAGACTACTCTGCCTCTTGGCCTTGTTCGAATACGCCCACTGCACCGACTTCTTCTACGTCGAGGGCAAGGTCTACTGCGACACATGCCGCATCGCCTTCGAAACCGAGCTCTCTGAATACATTCCTGGTATGTACATCAATTCAACAACTAATCTACCTCATCTTACTAACCAACACAACAATAATTCAAAAGGAAATGATCGGGTGACTTGGTTTGGAAACCCGCTTATTGGTGCCAAATATTGTGTATCGATGTTTATGCACATAAATCAATGTGTGTTTAAGTGACATCAACAACTGAATGTCCATTTCATAAACAGAGGATACTGATCGTATTTAGTATCGAATGTTATATATCAAAGTCATATAAAAAAAGGTAAACAAAGATTAATTGTAAGTAAGGAATCATAGGTTAACATTTTTATTTTTTTTTTGCATGATTTTTGTAACACAATGCAGGGTCTAGGGTGAGATTGGAATGCAGAGACAGGGAGGGAGGGCACATAACATACAGTGTAAGCGACGAAACCGACTCGACCGGAACCTACCAAATCAAGGTGGAAGGAGAGCATGAAGAGGAGATCTGCGAGGTGGTGCTCGTGCAAAGCGGACGGCCGGACTGCAAGGAGGTGCTCGCAGGGCGTGACCGCGCTAGAATCCTCCTCTCGTCGAACAATGGAATTGAAGATAAAACTCGCTTCGCCAACTCCCTCGGCTTCTTGAAGGACAAACCCATCGAAGGTTGCCCTAAGGTTCTAGCTAAGATGGGTCTCCTCCCCAGTGCCATGATGCCTTGAACGTAACCAAAGATGTTGTTCATCATTCTTACTTTTTTTTTTTTTTTCCCACCAATTTATGTTTGCATTGTTTATGAGTAATGTGGACAGGTGCTTCAAAGACTTTGTTTGATGAGTTCTATATATGTATGCATGTGCACCGGTGAATATTACTTTCGAGGCCTGTTTGGCTAATTTGATGTTGTAATCGATAGTTTGCTTCTTATTATAGAGCAATATATGTTTACGAGGCTTGGTTAATTAATATGAAGGTCAGTCTCGATCAAATATGTAAGTGTGGCATTATGATATTAAAATTGTATGATATAATCTACAAAAAAAATAAAAAATAAAAATTATGATCTATAAATCTATAAACATATTAAAAAGTGTGATAGAGTTTGACACTGTTCCTAGAACAATTATTTGTTGAGTGTTGGACACATTTGCCCTTCTAAAGTTTCATCATAAAAAATTCACATCCAATTTATGAGTTGTATCTCAAAGTAAATCCAAGGGAGCTAATCAATCTTCTTAATTATTTATTGATGCTCAAGTATCTCTATCGGACGTTTCTTGTCTTGCAAGGTATTGTTGGTGTCAATTTATTCCACATTTCCATCTCTCTACTTTTCCTACCCTTTCTTAGTTCGCCCTCTCTTTGTGGTGGGGGTTCTTGCTTTGTAATCCTTGATCATTTGTTAGCTCCATTGACAACAATCTTAGCTTATTAGATAATTGGAACTTTTAAAAAATTAGGATAGTCGCTACTAATCAATTAGCTTCACTCACAATCTCCGTGAAATCTATACAAATAGATAAACCCAATTTGAGTATTACTTTCATAAAGTTCTAATTGTTGCAGTTAATTACTACATAATAATCAATCAAAATTTTGGAGCTTTGGTTTTACGCTTATGTTGTAATCACAAAAGGGCGCGTATGTTCCTTTAAAGTTTTTGTTTTGTTAATAATTATTTTTATTTTATTCAGTGATTTATGTTTTAGTTGCAACAAAATGATATTAATTTTGCACATCCTCTTGTTTAATTTTAATATTGAGCGTATTGTATAACACATGAAGATTATATAGTTTACATTCTGATCGGTGGTTACCGATGCAATTGGCCAATATACTTTTAGTATGAGTTTTTTTTTCTAAAATAATTTGAGACCACACAAAGGTTAAATTAGATTACGTAATTAAGACATCTTTAACCTTGCGTTTTTGTGTGGTGTAATGAATTATCTTTTATGGATGAACTATCATTCAACAGCCGCCTTCCTAGATTGGAATGACCTTCTTGAAGTAAAATTATCAATAAAGTTTGAATAGGTCGCTGATACCAGCATTACCTCCAAAACAAACCATGCACCATAATTACTCATTACAAACACACTGCACGTTCCAAAAAAAAAAATCAAAAACACGTCTCGGTATCACAGGTCCGAGATTGTGTTAACAGTGTCGGTATACCATGACAAACACTGTTCTCATGGTCTCAATACCATTTGACCGAGAGTAAGGGTGACTCATTACATACACAACTCGGTCCCTTTTGGACGAGACCTATGCGTAAATGTCGGTCACGATCAACTGAAACATATAGATGGATCTCGATCCTACATGACCGAAATAATCAAGTCTGTGCTTCAACACAAAAAATGTGGAAAAGATCCACAAAAAAAAAATCAACAAATACCTCTTTAGGTAGCGCGTCATGCTCCATTGCATTATCTTCATCCATTTCACACAAAAAACAACGAAAAATTGGGTGAATCTATCAAACCGTACAATAGAAAACCAAAACATCAAATCTCTATTTTAACACTAAAATAGTGGATTCAACCCTTAAAAAGGACGTAATGGAGTCTTACCACGTTGTTCTATACTGTTCAATTAAAGAAATCGATATCCACCCAATAACGGATTAAATGGTCTCAGTGGGAGATGATGGAGCACAGAGGTGAGGTGCCCAAGATCGGTGAGAGTGTGTGGATCGATTATATGATGAGGTAATTGTGTCATTTCCATCATGGGCAATGGAGGAGGCACAAACTAAAAAAAATGTTGTGCCCTTAACTTTAGGTGAGGTGCCTACAGCGGGACTCAAAATAAAATAATATGCTGAGAAAGAATGATATAAAAACTAAACATTTTACACATAGGCTGAAGAATAATATAAAAATTAAACACTTTACACATAGGTTGAAGAATAATATGGGGTAATTGTGTCATTTCCTTAATCCTTAATTAATAAAGTAAAAAAAAAAAAAAAACCTTGTCAAAAAAGTGGGGACTTCCAAAAGAATAATATAAAAATTAAACACTTTACACATAGGCGGAAGAGTTGAAAGGCCCAACCCAAATCATTTTTAGTGCGGCTATGTGCACCCCGACTATTTCTCAAGGCACCCCGATGATCAGGGCACCCAATTAGTTTCTCAGGGCACCTCGTCAAGTTTCCCAAATTGCCCCATTGGTTCAAAAATAAGCATTCCGCCTGATCAGGGCACCCTAATTGTTTCTCAAGGCACCCCGACTGTCTCGGTCCCATAAATTCGAGAAACAACATGCAGTCTCAGTTGCACATGTCCAAGACCATTCCTCAAGTTTCGGTACCCAATGACCGTAACCGTACCACAGAGTACCTACGGGTTAATTTCATCGATGGTCACTCAAGTTTGCAGTTTGTAACACTTTGGTCACTTAACTTTCATTTGTCCCAAATATATCACTCAACTTTACAAAACGTTTCAACAAAGTCACTCCGACCACTCTCCGATCAAAAACCCACCGGCGCTGCTGACGTGGCGCCACGTGGGATTTCATGGGAGGTCACTTAACTTGTTAAGTGATGACATGGCATGCCACATACACACCCACCCACCCCACCCCACCCCACCCTTAGTTCACCCCACCACCATTAAATCAATTTCTACTTCCTCTCCAACCCCCTGTTTTTTTTTTCATCTTTGAAACGGCTTGGTCTCTCTCTCTCTCTCGCGATTCTTCGCGCGCTCGTGCTCTCCACCCCCCTGGATCGTCTTCTTCGTCGTGCTCTCACTCTCGCGGTTCCTCTCTCGCGGTCGCGGTCGTGCTCTCCCCTCCCCCCCAACTGGTTCGTCTTCTTCGCCGTCCTCTCTCGCGGTCGTGCGATCGTGCTCTCCCCTCCCCCACTGGTTCGTCTTCTTCACCGTGCTCTCTCTCTCTCTCTCTCGCGTGTACATCTCTGTCTCTGTCTCGCGCGCGGTCCAGCCGGCCTCGACAGCACGAGGCAAGGTCGTTGTCTCGCGGAGCTTCGATCCTGCGCAACCAATCGGCCTCGACTTCACGGTGCAAGGTGTCAATGTAAGAGATTTATTCTTCGCACTGATTTTTTTGGACTTATGATAGATCAAACAGGGAGTTTAATAGGCAAATTTTGTTTTGTCGGGTAGACATGCAGTGATTGTAGGATTAACTGATTCGGGCATGCTTAGATTCCTGGATTGTTATTGTTTATGAATGGTTTATTCCACTATACGTATGTATTAAACTTCATGAATCTCCAGATCTTGTATAATTCCTCATCACTGCAATACACTTTTTTGTTATCGAAGTGGTTCCATTTTAGTTTGCTGGCTAATCTGTACTCTATTAATTATTGCTTTGTTAACAAGTTGACATTGATGTTTTTGTGGTCAATTTCAATTAAGTGCAAGACAGAGTAGTTACCACATTATTGGATCAGGTAAAACCTGAACTAACCATTGTTCTTTCTATTTGTGTTTGTGTTTGATATGTCGTTGAAGAAACCGTTGTTGCGTTCCCGCTTTGAATCTAATCATATATTGTGAAGGGAAGTTAACAGACTTTTGTTGTTAGTTAGTGCTCTACTTTACTTCTATATGTTCTTTTGAATATATTTAACAGTTTGGTTTTGTGGTTTTGTACATCTCAAGGGACATTTTTAACATCCTTATCATTGCAGGAATCATTTTCACAATGGAGATGATGGTCGAAAAGAAGTGGAGCCTATCTTAGAACAAAGATATTTTGGGTCCCCGAGATATTAGAGAGCAAGAATTAATTGACTTAGAGGTTAGTCAAAGCAAGAAGAAGTGGAACCTCCCGTGAGAACAAAACAATGGAACAATTCAACATGAAGAAGTAGAATCGGATGAAGGCCATGATTTTTTCGAGAGTGACAATGATGTTGAGGACGATGATGACTAT
Source organism: Stephania cephalantha (assembly GCA_039657325.1). Taxonomy (NCBI): domain Eukaryota; kingdom Viridiplantae; phylum Streptophyta; class Magnoliopsida; order Ranunculales; family Menispermaceae; genus Stephania; species Stephania cephalantha. The sequence continues at coordinate 4,167,769 of CM077579.1, forward strand.
CAAGAAGTTGTTGACGAACAAGTGCACAATAGAAAAAAGGAAGGCCTAAGGTTATTACTTCACCTCGTAGTAGTGCACTTGCGATTGTTGAAGTGCATGACCAAGACTCGGACTATGCAAAGATCGGATGAGCTCCACATGAGATGATGATTCCGATGGATCCGAGAAGATGAGTTATGTAGAGTTCGATGAGTTCAAAGACATGGCAAACCCACAAACTCGAATTAGGCATGAAATTCTCTTCTTTCAAAACATTTAAGTGGCATGCGGAATTGGGGTATTCAAAATAGGCGACAAATACGCTTTACTACGAATGATATGAAACGGTGCATATGTAAATGCCAGTAGCTTCAAGTCTAGCAATTGTGAATTTCGAATTTTTGCTTCTCACGTGGGTAAAGATGACTCGACGGTTCAAATCAAGTCAATCAACTTGACCCACTCATGTACCAAAGTGAACAAGAATTATCACGTGACTTATGGCTTGCGAAAAAGTATATTGAACAATTTCGAGTGGACCCAAATTGGTCAGTATCGGGTATTATACAAAGAGTGAAGGATGACTTAAAGTTCGAAATAAGTCGAATGAAAGCTTGGAGAGCAAAGAAGAAAGCAATGGAGATGATGAATGGAGACGAGAAGAGCCAATACCTGAAACTTCATTCGTATGCACTTGAGCTGCTAAAAACAAATCCGGGCACAACAGTCAAAATGACGCAACATCTAGGGGTATTTCAAGGTATATATATATGTCTTGCTCCATTGAAAAATGCTTTCAACTCAGGATGTAGGCCTTTGATTTCTCTTGATGGTTGTTGGTTAAAGGGTCAATATAAGGGACAATTACTTGCTGCAGTAGGGATAGACCCAAATGATTGTATATTTCCCATTGCTTATGCAGTGGTTCAAGTTGAGAGTAAAGGCATGTGGCAATGGTTTTTAGAATTACTTAAGGATGACTTGAACATTGTCAACAGCTATAGCGTTGCTTTCATGTCGGATAGGCAAAAGGTACAATTTCTTTTCATGTTTTTTTTTTGCATAATGCATGTTCGATTTCATTATTTACTCCTTGAAGTTCACTCTCATTTATGAGGGGACTTGTTAGCTATTTGTTAAAAGCTGTTTTCCCCAATTGAACATAGACATTGTGTGAGGCACTTGTACACAAATTTCGAACAAGGTTTAAGGGAATGGAACTTAAGCAAATGTTGTGGAGTGCGGCTAGGGCCACATATCGCGAGAGAATGATCTTTTGGTTAGATGAGTTGGAGAAGGTTAATAGAGATGCTAGATTGTGGTTGAACGAGGTTCCCATCGAATCTTGGTGTAGGGCCAATTTCCAAACACGCCCTAAGTGTGATATGTTGCTTAATAATTTGTGTGAGTGCTTCAATCGATACATTTTAGATGTTAGGGACAGAGGAATCATTGACATGCTAGAAATGATAAAGGTCAAGTTAATGCGGAGGCTCGGGCGCAAAAGGAGGATATGCGAGAGAATCATTGCTAAGGGGAGAGAGCGAATATGTCCTAAGATTCTAAAAAAGCTCGAGAAACTTAAAGATGAGTCTATTTTCTATGTTGTTGAATACTCGGGTGGCCCTTCCGTGTCATGTCATGGACACGGTAAGACATATGTGGTAAACATGATGGACTTGTGTTGTGATTGTGGGAAATGGCGGCTTACGGGCATCCCATGCGAGCATGCGGTGGCAGCTATTATGGGAAATGATGGGGACCCAGTGGATTACATCAATGAGTGTTACTATATAAGCACTTACATGAATGTGTATTCACACTACATCAACCCAACAGAACGTGAGGAACTATGGCCTAAACCAACAGAAGATGTCCAACCAGTCAAACCACCAGCACAAGTCCAAAAAAGGAGAGGAAGAAAAGTAACAGCAAGGAGAAAGGAGCCTGAGGAAATAGCGATTGCGGCTGCTCAAAAAAAGATGTCTAAGAAGGCCACAGTACGTATGACTTGTCAAATTTGCCATGTTGAAGGTCATAATAAACGTCGTCATACTCAGGGTCAAAACAAGGTATATCTTGTTTTACTTATAAAAGTTTATATGTTATTAAAACACTTGTTATATTTTTGCGTGTTGTGACTTTGCATTTATATAATATTTAGAGAAAGAAAGGGCCAAGTGAAGGAGTTCAAGTGGATGAGAATTCTACATGTGGCGAGACACCTCTTGAGCAAGTATGTATGTTACATTGTTGGAGGGATTAGAATGGTTTGGAATTGAATTCCATAATGTATTAATAATGTATTTTAAATCTTGACAAAGAACCTTTTTACAACTAATGATACAATTGCGAGTGCTTCCCAACCCCTTCCTACAATGCCAAGTATGATGGATTGTTCACAACCTATTCCAAGGATTTCTCCAAAGTCAAGAGCGAAGATTCCAGGTTGTTCGACGTCGTGGCAGTGGAAGAGGTGGAGTAATTGAAAGAGGTCGATGATGTGCAAAGGATGCGATTGTTTTCCGGATATATGGGTGAAACTTCCATGTTGGATGATGTACAAAGTATGGGACTATTTTTTTTTGTGCATGTGTAATGGCAACCCATTTTTTGTAATGACAATCTATTTTATAATCTATGGAAACCGATGTGGAGTCGTGTTCTGACTTGCATATCTTGCTGAACTCTTTAATGTATCCAAATGCTTAAGTAAGAGTCAAATATCCAAATTTATGGGCATCAAGCAAATTGAATGTGCTCGGCTTTGAACAAACTGGGAAAAAAAATCTTGAATTCATCTTTTTTTTTTTTTTTTTTTTTTTTTTTTTTTTTTTTTTTTTTGAGATTGACCATAAACCTTATTAATGAAGCTATAAATCATGAAAAAAAAAGCAAAGAAAAAGAAAAGATTTCAAACAAAGAAAGGAAAAAAAAAATCTTGAATTCATATTCTCTTGTTTTTGAGCGATTATGCATGCGGGGTATTCAATTTGTGAATTAAAATAGATTCATACAAGCGTAGAAGAGCCAAATTATAGAAACGAGTATTCAATTTGTAAATCTAAATTAATTTGCGCTCTAAACTTTTGAATTCAACACATAGTTTAATTTTACATTCATAAGCTACAAAACCACAACACATGGTTTGGCATAAGTTCTACACAAAATGACACTACGACTTTTCCTTCGATTCCAATCGAAGATGACTACTTCGTTTCCCCTCCAACCATTGTGTTTACTTGTATACAATGAAACCAAACAACAATACAATGACAACCAAGCATAACCAACATGCAAGCTGCACAACCGTTGAGTTTCCTACGCCCATTAAACTCGTCTTGCAACCTCTTCTCGCTTTCCATCCGGTCTAACTTCCTCAACAACCCATTTATAACAATCGTTGCCCGAGTCATCATTTCGGGATCAAGCCGGTAAAAATATTCGCAACCGCATCTATCTTTATGAGAACAACGAAGATTTTCATGAGGTGAACACCACTTCTTTGGCACGCCATGATTTTTGGCCAAGCTACAAATATAACAATGTAGCTACAAACAACCAAACTCTTGTCAAAAAACTCCCATCATGATATCAAGAAAAATAACAAACAAAACTTCCTAAAATATCAAAGAAAGACAAGCATGCCACTCTAATTGAAATTTGAACTAAGGTTGTGGCCCTTGAATGAGTGCTATGGATAAAGCGAGGTTCATGTAGTTGATCCATATAATTGGGAAAAATGAAAGAATTGTAACAAAACCAAAAGTATTAACTACGGAAAACAGGCATAACATTTTTGTGAACACTTTGGTATTCAAATGGTACGAGTAAGAAAATCATAGCCAAGGTGAGGAAGCATAGTGAGAGATATTCAATATGCATCGGGAGTTGTTTTAAGATATATAGAACCTCTCAAGTTCTGATCAAATTAGAGTACAGCCTCTAGCAAAGAAGACAGTGTCGGCTATAAAACCTGAGTTTTTTATGAAGAGGCCTCTTGTATGTGTTTTTTATGGATCATTTATTGGCGACACCATGGTGCATCTATCTTCGCTAAGAAGACTTGGTAATGATTTTTTGTTTTTGTTTTTTAGATCGCTTGGTAATGTACTAGCTAATCAATCAATATACATACATTGGTTGCAGGATGTACTAATTACTTTTTTACTAAATAAGTTACTTGAGGGAAAATATCAACTTGTTTTTTTTTTTTTTTGACGAAATTATATCATCAAGCGTGCTTCTTCGCACTTTTAAAACTAACTAGCACTGCTAATAATAATAATATAAGCAACTTCGTCTTTATGCAGCCGAAGTGCTCTCTACTGAAAATAGCAAGTAAAGGGTCTAGCTAATTATCGAGTAAAAAATACGAGAAAACTAGCTAGCAATAGCATGCACCTATTTAACTAACATGGTGATAAAATTAAACTCAGAAAAATGAAATAAAATAAACCTAATAACAACAAACCAAAACCAAATGATCGAGTTAACAATTAATCAATTCCTACCACCTGAAACATGAAAAATCAATAACTCTAACAGACACTAGTTAGTTTAATAACAAAAAGGCAATTAAGCTAGCTAGAAGACCAGATCGATCCTGCAATTAAATGTAATTGATGTAAAGGCAATTAACAACATAATACCATAAAACAAATTCTAATCAAATAGATGAGAATACCATATAACCTTCTCCAATGCACAATGTGGATTGCAAATGTGAAGATCATTGAATTTTGTAAATCATGTTACTGCTAATTTATACATCAAGTGTTAATTAAAGGTCCAAACAAGCATCAAAGAACAGTTTTTTTTTTTTTTTTTTTTCAGTTTGCCTTCATTTTTTTTTCACTATATGGTATAATTGCATAACATATATCTGAGACCCTTCCAAAGAATCACTGCAACATTGTGGTCTAATTGCGTAAAATCAATCTAATTGCGAGAAAAAAAATTTGAGGTAGAGGACGAACCAGAAAAGGGGCGGGGTCTTTGTCGAGGCCGATGGACCGCGCGCGAGACAGAGACGAGAGATGTACACGCGAGAGAGAGAGAGAGAGCACGGCGAAGAAGACGAACCAGTGGGGGGAGGGAGAGCACGATCGCACGACCGCGAGAGAGGACGGCGAAGAAGACGAACCAGTTGGGGGGAGGGGAGAGCACAACCGCGACCGCGAGAGAGGAACCGCGAGAGTGAGAGCACGACGAAGAAGACGATCCAGGGGGTGGAGAGCACGAGCGCGCGAAGAATCGCGAGAGAGAGAGAGACCAAGCCGTTTCAAAGATGAAAAAAAAAAAACAGGGGGTTGGAGAGGAAGTAGAAATTGATTTAATGGTGGTGGGGTGAACTAAGGGTGGGGTGGGGTGGGGTGGGTGGGTGTGTATGTGGCATGCCATGTCATCACTTAACAAGTTAAGTGACCTCCCATGAAATCCCACGTGGCGCCACGTCGCAGCCGCCGTGGGTTTTTGATCGGAGAGTGGTCGGAGTGACTTTGTTGAAACGTTTTGTAAAGTTGAGTGATATATTTGGGACAAATGAAAGTTAAGTGACCAAAGTGTTACAAACTGCAAACTTGAGTGACCATCGATGAAATTAACCCGAGTACCTACATATGGTTTCAATTGCTTTAGTTTGAGACTCATGCAAGAGTGTCAGTGTAGCGGCCCATTTTCCAAATGAAGTGCCACGGGGGTCAATGTGGACCCACAACCCGGCCTACCAGCGCTAGCTTGTGTCCCACATGCAAGCTCATCCACTATTTAATCATTATTAACCTCAATGAACAACAATTTACTATTTAAATAGTTAATGAACTCAAGTCATCTGTTATAATATTGTTTCAATCCTTAATAAACCACAACACAAGTCTTTAAATATGACGAATAAAATATTAAACATCAAAGTCGTGTCTTTAACTCGGATACCTAGTGTGGAAAACCCATATGTCAACATATATCAAATACACACCTCAAAGGTCTCAAAATATAAAAAATATAAGGTCCTGAAGTGTCTCACAATCCCAAATCCCCAAAAATGAAAACAAAATACTTATAATACAAACGTACAAGTCTGGCTGAATGTCTCTAAATCACAGGTACTCTGCAAGCTTTCCCTTGCCACGACTCGTACTCAAATCTGCACTCAAACCATCACAAAAGACAAATGAGGAGTACAAGGTAAGTATTCCCAATGAAATTAAATGAGCAATACTGAAAGTAAATACTGAGATTTAAACAAGACTATTAAATAAACATGCGGAAATAAATACATGCAACTGTAATCATCGCATGGATAAGTAATAGTGAAAGCTCAAAGTGTGTTCCTAGAGCCTAGGGTCATACTAGTGCCATACTTCAGACTATTCCATAGAATACTGTCGGCGAGTATCACTCAAGCAAGGCTAGTATCTGGATCCGCTAGGTGGTCGGCGTAGAACCTACGATGCACCTACACGTGCCCCGACGCGACTCTCGAGTCGAACTATTCACCGAGATTCCTGACAAACGTGTTATGGCCTAGTGGACATACACACAGAATGGTACGGAGGGAGAGCCTCAACATCCGTCCATTTAAACCAAAACCAAGAATAGAGTATTGAAAGACATAATTTGAATTCAAAAGCCAAAATTCAGTTGGGATATTGCACACCTCAAACCGCACTGCGTGTCCCGATATATAACCCCCGGTCTGGCTCCGTCGAATCCCCGATATCTAAATTACCGCCCGAAATGACATATTTCCATTTATAATTGATTTTTAGTCAATTGGATGTATTTTATGTTAATTAGTATAAACATTCTGAATTTCTGTAGTGTCTAGCGCGCTATGCCTTTTGGGTAGCGCGCTATGCATTTTGGGTAGCTAGATGTTCTTCGACAAGAAGAACACTAACGCGCTATATGTTTATACCTAGCGCGCTAATCGTCATGTAGCGCGCTACCGAGGCTTAGAACAGAAGATTTTTGTACATTTTTTTGAAAACCACAACCACAACAACATATACTCACATATATCATCAAGTTCACAGCACTTGAAACCCACCAAAAATAGTCACCACACACCCCATTTAGATTCACACAAACAACCCAAAAAATGGTACCAAAAGATGAAGAAAGTTGAGGTGATAGTGGATCTTACATTGCCTTGTTGAAACAACTTCTCCAAGTTCCTTAAATGATCACTTTTGTTGCTTCAAACCCTTGCTTTTTATCTCAAATTTTCGGATCATTTGAGAGAGAGAGAGAGAGAAGGTGGTGGAAATGAAGTCAAAGTTGATTTTTATATCTTCCAATGATCTCCCCTCACATGTATATCCCAATGCCATCAAATGGACATTATTTGCTCCATTTTTCAGCCCATATTGACACATAAAATGACTCCAATGTAACACTCTCCCTTTTCCTTAACCCAATAAGTCGTCTCTCGGACGTTCCAACGCCCGATTTCGCGTCCCAAATCGCAACATACGCATACTACCATGACCATAACCACCTAATGGACATTACATGTTAATTATTTAACTCATTTAGGTCATTTCATGTGTATATTATTTTTCCCTACCTAGTTTTTTCGTTTTTTAGCCTACCCGGCACCCACGTCGACACGCATATCGAGGCGAATACGTATCACACTGTCTCGCACGTCAAACATAACATAAATACACACATCGCGATGTCGTTTAATCTATTTCAACATAAACATCGCAAATTAGACAAATCAGCACACAAAATAACTATTTACCTAACTCCAGGCGCGCTCAAGCCTAGTTGGGGTCCCACGAACATCTGAGCTATCAACCATGTCTGCAACCACGTCATTGATAACGACAAATTAAATTCGGGCCGTTACAGTCAGCTAGATACAACCGAGACCTTATGTAGTGTTTCGGTCCTGTGTGGTCGATCACTTCGCGTATTCTGTACAGTTTGAAAAATGAAAAAATATAGAAAAATCAAGAAAACAAACTTTATCTTGTTCTACGTCCGCCTCTCACTCCTTTTCTTCACTCATTATACATTAACAATAATGCAAACATATTGAGTCTAACAAGCCCTACAATACAAATCGACATTATTGTCTCCTCCAAAATCGGTCAACTGAGTTCATTCAACTTCACGTATGTGCACAATTAGGGATCGATTGCACTTGTGAAAAAATTATTCGATTAAAGGTGCGGCCCGGCTATGTGCACCCCACATTTTACTATGTGCAAACCATTAAATATTTTTTGATTGCATTTGCAATATACCCTAAATGAAATGACTTCTTTACCCCTCACCATTCTCACAATACCTTTCCTGCCATTTTCCCGCCATCGTTGTGTACCCCACATTGATAGAACATTGACTTCGACGATCCCCTCCGACAACCGGCGAGGACGATTGGCAAAGCAAACGTTGAGATATCAGAGCATTGTAAGTCTTCCTCGTCATAGTTGATGTTGGCATATGGTGTTTTAGGTCGTTTTTGTAATGGAGTTGATAGTGTTTGAACAAATTTTTGTATTTTGAAAGGGATTTGTTTGTTTGCGTTGGTGCTGACAATTTACCATAAGTAATGGAGGGTGGACGTGAAGGAGAATTGGATTTCAAACATGGAGGAAAGGTAATTGTTGAGTGATTAACCAGTTTTTTTTAATTTTGAAACCCAATTTTCGCCTTTTGTTCGACCACGCAGGGCCGAGTAAAGGTCGTCTGAACGGTCGGGTACTTGCCGAACGATAATAGAAGAGTTTGGAAATGTTGCTTCGGTAAGTGTCAACTGATCAAAAAGATAATACCCGGTCTATACCAACCAAGCTAATTAGTTTTTTTTTTCATGTACAACCGAACATAAGGACTTTATTCGGTCGGATGTGACCAATCGACGTAAATTGTGGAATTTTTGGAATTTTGTTGTTTTCCTTGTTTGAGCATATAATTTAATACAGTGATTTACTATTTGACAGAGAAATTTAGATTATACTAACTATTTTGACTACACCAACGACTTCACAACATACGTGAAATTTGGAAGTATGGTTGACTCGGTTAGATGGGAAGAAAACCAACTCCACTTCCTGTCACGAGCCAAATAATTAATACACGTTTAATTCGTTAAGCATGACCAAATGACCAGTAATGTGGGACACGCAGCGAGATACGTGTCACTACCGAGGCACGGTGGCCGAGGTAAATGTTATATTTGTGTGTTGTATGCCTAATTTACTGTATATGTGTAGACTACTAAGTCAATTCTACGGGTATGCAGATACCGAGACGAGCGAGGACGCGCATCGAGTTGCGTGCCGACGTGGGCCCGAGGTAGCAGCTCGTGGGGTAAGCGTAACTAGTTCAATTATATTGCATAAAAAAATGAAAATGAAAAAAATGATATATGATTAGTGGTATATATGTGGCCACCTCTACTAAAAATATATATAGAAAAAGGGCCTAAAGTAAAGCATTAAGACATACACCACTAGATAGGCATGGAGATACACACACACATCTCAAGAAAGGGTGTCAAGTATTGGTGTCACTTGAGAGTGACACAAGGGACAAGTGATGTGAGCAAGACCACCCGATGTGCCTCGAGATACGTGTGTGGGTTGCGTTGTGTGGCTCACATTCTAGTCACCCACATCATATATATATATACATTGGTCAAATGAGACCAAAGTCTAAACTTATCTCTTTTACTCTCTCACAGTAGGTTGGGAGAGAAGAAGAAAAACTTGACGAAGGCCGAGAAGAAGAAGAAGAAGGAGAAAGAGAGAAAGAGAGAGAGAGAGGAAGAGAGAGACTGAGAGCTTGAAGAAGGTGAAGCAAGGTGAGTTGATTTCACGTTGTTGTTGAATTCTGTTGTCATTGTTGTCATGGCGTTGTTGTTGAGTGATGAGAGCTCGGACGAACTGCCATGGCAGTTCATCCGAGATCGAGGAAGGCAGGGGAGTAGTCTCCCTTGCATATGAGACCCAACCCCAGCGAAGAAGAAAAAAAAAATTGAAACAGAGCAACAACTCTGTCGTGTGAGAGGGTGAGGAAGATGACCCTGAACCGGACCGGTTCGGCTCGGGTGAGCCGAACCCTGTTCGACCCCTGTTCAGGCCTAAAGCAAAAACAAAAAAGAGAGAAGAAGATGGGTTGGGTGAACCGGGCCGGTTCGAAACCAGTTCGGCCCGGTTCAACCCAAACCCAAATAAAAAAATAAAGAAAAAAAAAAAGGAAAAAAAAAATTATGAAAAATTCATGAAAAATTATGAAAAATTATGAAAAATTCCGAAAAATTATATTTCGACAAAATAAATAGAAATTGATAAATTTCTATGAAAAATAAATATTTGAAATTTCGGACGAGACTTTTACGGGGTTTTTACCTCGAAAAGCGCGAAATTGGCAAATTGGTCTCGAATTCGATTTCGACCAATTTAAGAATTTTAAATAATTAATTTTGAATCTAAATTGATAAATTGTCAAATGTTAGGACCGTAAAGGAGCTATTACGGGGTGTTGGGTGCGTACATCGACGAGACGAGAAGCCGGATAGCTTAGGAATTGTTGTTGTATGTAAGTAAACTGAGTGAGACATTTATTTACATTTCATTCCATTTATTTATTCATTCTCAGTTATTCGAACTGAATTTACCTTTGAAATCCATATGTTATGCCTTGTTTATTTCTCATTTTATGACATTACGCATAGCATACTCTATTGTTTATATACTATCATTGATTCCAATTCCTATACTTTGTCATGTTGATTGTTGTGTTTGGAAGTCAGTGATATAGCATGCTATTAGGTTAGTTTGTTTATTTTGACTCTAATCCTTTGTGCATTAGTATGCAGTTACATCTCTTGGATTCTATTACCGAGTCATTATTGAAAGTGAAAGTGGTTCTTGTGGTTAGGGTCATTTGATGATAGAAATTCAGCTTTCATACGGGGGTCACTAGACTTTTTGGGATGTTAGAGGAATTTCTCCACTACCTTGCATGACACACGGGGTAACGTGCCTCGAACGGGGTAACTGGACCTTGGGGTTTGGAGCAAGAATAACTTGGGTGAGCATGACGAGTTTTAAAACTCAGGTATGTTACCAAATATATATTCTGGTGACGACTAATTCACTAGGAATAGAAAATGCGTAATCGTAAGTACGACCTTTTGACATTATGATATAGAGCTCAATTTGTAATGAAATGATGTAGAGCAGAGCTCAAATTGTAGTGGAAAGGCTGATGTGACGTAGCTCACGGCCGACCGACCCTAATCCATTACTACTTAGCCTTGAGTCAGTTTCATATTTGGTTAACTCAAGTATCGCTTTGCATGATGTTTCTTTCAGCTTAGTTGCTATTTAAATTATGTCATTTGATACTTGTTGCCTGTTTGGGAATGTTGATCGATGTCTCTCAGTATTACTTAAATAATTTCATGTACTCACCGTCTAGTTTGTGACGGTGGGTGCAGATCAGCCGAGTAGCATACCAGGCAAAGAGAAGATTGGTGACTACATCTGAGCCAGTGAAGGACTGCTACGACATATTTTTGTACGTTTTATACTCTTTTGTATTACATTTTCTATGTACATGATATTTTTTACTTTTGGGTTGAGTGATAGGAACATATGACTAGACACATGTTATATATATCACCACTTTTGTTTATATATGCATGTGATCTATATTTCCTGGTTTTTCCACAATAGGTTAGGCCTTATTTCCATCAGTAACTTAAGAAGACTTCCGCTGAATAACTTGTTAGTTTGAAAATTTAAATTAACTCTGATTTGTTAGGTGGTATCGTGTTTTTTTAATAATGGCTAATTGGTAGGTTTTTAGGTGTTTAAATAAGGTTGACTAGTTCCTTGTTAGGTCCTATATGGGTGATTAGGGCTTAATTAGGGATTAGGCCGTACGACACCTTTATTTGGAGAAAGGGTCGTCACAGTTGGTATCAGAGCCAGATTTAGAGACCTATATGGTTTAAGGCAATATGATACCAACACAGTTGGTATCAGAGCCATGGTTTAGAGACCTCGTTGGTTTCGGGCCATCTGATACCAACACATTTGGTATCAGAGCCAGATTTAGAGAACTGTATGGCTTAAGGCAATATGATACCACAACTACAATATGTAGTGAACGACCTACCTTGTTCAGCTAAAACTAACTAAAAGATTTAAGAAATGTAGAAGCTAGAGAATCTTAGTTAGTGGTGGAAAACCAGATGATCCTTGCCTAGAAACTATTAGTTGGGAAGTGAGTGACAGTGAGTTGGGGATTTGATATATCTATCTACATGTTACTTTTCTTATATGTATATATGCATTATCAACGTAGTAGCTGATTCGCGTTCGTTATCCATTTGCAGTCAGAGATGACGGATTCACGCGATAGCGGTAATGCCGGTGCGAGTGGCAGTCAGCCTTCTATACCGTAAGCGGAAGACTTTCAGAGGCTTTCTGATCGTGTAGCTGCTCAGGGTCAGCAATTGGCGGAGTTCATTGCATTGATGACTTCCCGATTTGCTCCACCGCATAGCGGCTCGGCTTAGACATCGGTCCTATCATGATTACTACTTCCACGATGATCAATAAATGTCGGTATTACCTATGACACCAATTATAGCAACTCCAGCAGTAGAGACAGTGTCGACACCATCTTCCACACCTCCATCATCTAGTTCGACAACAGTGGTTCAGTTGGTGAAGGACTTCATCAGACTGAAACCCGTATACTTCGATGGTCAGTGAGACTTTGAGAAGATTGAGAAGTAGGTCATATCTCAGAAGAAATTGCAAAGAGTCTTGCGGATTGAGGATAAACTCAGAGCAGAGATTTCGTCGTACACCTTACAGCGTGACGTCGATGTGTGGTGGCGTGCGACGATAGCTGCTGAGGGAGAATTTGAGTCTTGGGATGCCATCAAGACTAAATTCTATCACCAATACTTCCCACCTGCGGTGATGAAGAGGTTGAGGAAGGAGTTCACGAACTTGAGACAGGGAGACAACGAGACGGTGATGAGCTACCGAGACAAATACGGCTATCTGAGGCAGTTTGCCAGAGATCTTGTGAAGGAGGATGCAGATGATGTGTATCATTTTAGTGATGTGCTGAGGCCTGATATTGGCTTTTACTTCGTCAGTTCAGGTGCCACGACGTTAGGTGAGATATTTGAGCATGCACTTGCTCATGAGACGTATTACTTGGGCAGAGTGGCTGACGGGACACCCTTAGTACCCGCGATGACACTTGATCAGATTGTTGAGAGTGAGCGGAGGAGTCAGAAGGGCAAATGACCGAGGAGATGGGATAGAGCTGTTCAGGGGGCAAGTGTGCCTTATATAGCATGTCCTACACCTTTGCAGACAATTGTGGGTAGACCTCCCGTACCACCACCAGTCAGACCTGCATCACCAGCTCCTGCTACGTCTACTTTACCCGCTTTACCAACACCACCAGGTCCATGTCAGCAGCATGGTGGTAGAGGCAGAGGTAAAGGTAGAGGACGAGGACGAGATAGTTCCGGCAGGGTGCAGAGACAGTGCGGATATCTGCACGGCCCAGATCGGCACGTGGTCGCCTGAGAACGATCACTTATTTTCGATGTGGCAAGGTTGGACATGTGATTCGAAACTGTCCACAGCCAGGGACAGGTGATTCCACCACAGCGTTGAGAGGTCGTTCATGTGGTTGCACAGCCTGACGTAGACGCTACGCGGAAACTCATTGAGCGTATGGTTTCCATTTGTGGTCAACAGGCTTATGTTTTATTTGATTCGGGTTCTACAGTTTCTTTCATTTCTGGTCGCATGGTAAGCATATTAGGTTGAAACCGGTTAGTGTCGGAGTACATTTGATCTTGAGTATTGCAGCCGGAGATAAAGTGTACCCTAATTCTCTGGTGGAGAAATGTCCAGTAGAGATCGACGGAGTATAGTTTCCTGCGGACTTCATAGTGCTTGAATTCTTGGAATTCACGCGTTGCTAGGGATGGATTGGTTAGCATCATATCATGCTCATATCGATTGTTTTACGATAACAATGATATTTGATATTCCAGGGCGTCCAGTATTCATGTATAGCGGTAGTACACCGAGAGCCGAGGGCACTCGAGGTCGGCTTGTGACTAGTGGAGAGATTAAGACTTTGGTATCGGTATATATCGTTGCAGAGTCATGGACCTAAACTTGACGAGATTACGGTTGTGTGTGAGTTTCCGGACATGTTTCGGGAAGACTTACCTGGATTACCATCACCGAGGGAGATCGATTTCATTATTGAGTTGGTGCCCGGTACAAAACCGATATCTATACAACCATACCGCATGGCTCCACGAGAATTGGAAGAATTGAGGATACAGTTGCAAGAATTGAGCGAGAAGGGATTCATCACACCTTCGATATCACCATGAGGAGCACCGGTCCTGTTTGTGAATAAGAAATACGGTACTTTGAGATTGTGTATTGATTACATACAATTTAACAAGGTCACAATCAAGAACAAGTATCAATTACCGCGTATTGACGATTTATTTGATCAGTTGAGATTAGTGCAGTTTTTCTCCAAGATAAATATACGATCAGGGTATCATCACCGAGGATCGGGGGATGATGATATATACATAACAGCGTTTAGTACGAGGTATGGACACTATCAGTTCACAATCATGTCGTTCGGTTTGACTAATACTCCTGCCATGTTTATGGATTTGATGGACCGAGTGATGAGACTATTTTTTGACCGCTTTGTGATCTTGTTTATTGATGATATATTGGTGTACTCGAAGACTCGAGAAGATCACGAGCAACACCTCAGGGAGACGTTGCAGACTTTGAGGGAGCACATATTGTAACGACCCATTTTATAAATGTCTCTTACATTTACAGACGTGGACGCCAGCTCGGATCTACGTGGACACCGTGGTAGGCTAGGACACACGGGGACTTAGGTATGGATGTTTATGGTGTGTTGGTGGTTTATTTGCGGCGTAATTTATTCAAATACATCGCATGTGTGAATATATTTGCCTCGAGATACGTGTCGACACGGGTATCGGGTAGTCGACGGGACCGACTATGAGGTCGGAGAAAACGAAAACACACAAATTAAATAAAAATTTTTCACGTAACAAATATGGAATAGATATTGGGTTACTAACGACGCGGCGGTACGCGGATATCACGGTTCGGACGCGAAACCGGGCGTCGAAACGCCCGGAAACACGGGCGAGTGTCGTAGTTGTGTCACAGTTAGGTGTCACAAACACCATCACACTTGTCCCAACCCAAGCAACACTTGTCAAAAACTAGGACAGGTGTCCACCACCCCACTTACACCACACACACACAAACACACTCACGCACACACTGTGACACAGAGACACAGGGAGGCCGAGAGCGAGGAAGAAGAAGATGAGAGGAGAAGGAGAAGCAGGGACGCGCCGGGAAGGAAATGAGACGTCGAAAGCGCGGTGATTCCTCGTTGTGGTTGTGGGTTTCGGGTGGTTGGCGGTAGGGTGGCCGAGAGTGGGGTTCGGCTATGGAGGTCGAACCCCATGGCCGACCGAGGTGGAGATGGCAGGGGTGTATCCCCAACCCTCACCGGAAGAACATATAAAAAAAAGAAAAAAAAAAATGTTAGCGGACGAGCGCGCGTGTGCACCCCTTCTTTGGTCGGGCCCCGAACGGGCCAGAGCTCGGCCCGTGGGCCGAGCCTGGACCTATTCAGTCCAGAGGCGGGTCGGTCCAGACCCATTTGGGTCGACCCAACCCAAACAGAAAAAAATAGAGAAAAAGAGAAGAAAAAAATAAAAGAAAATTTGGAAAAATTCCGAAAAAATTGGGAAAATCCCAAAAAAAATATTTCGGTAAAATAAATAGAAATTGCTACAGTCCTATGAAAAGAAAATACGTGGGAATGTCAGACGCGACTTTTTGCGGGGTTTTACCTTGAAAAACGTGAAATGGGCAATTTGGCCTAAAAATTTTAGTTTATCATGCTAAATTAAATTATTAATAAATTAACATAGGTTGACACGGTGATCAATTGGCGACCAAGGACTCAGTGGACCCGGGGATTGATTACGGGGTAGTGGAGCGCGTTGTGAGGTTTGTAAAACCCAATAGAAAAACTCTCGAGTATTTATTTTGCTTTGTATTTCCATTCATTTCCAGTATTCCTTGTGATTTTTATTACATTCATATCTTGTCATCTTTTGGACGGTTGGTTGAGTTACTCCCACCGGATTTTTCGTTGTGTGTCTATGCATTCTAGACCATAGCATGTGTATCAGGAGTTCTCGGTGGATAACGACCCGAGCTATTGAACTGCTACATGTGTCGATGCGTCGTAGGTCTACGCTGGTCACCGAGAGGGATCGGGTGATAGCTAGTTAGGTGCACCCACTAGTGAGATCCTGGAAGGAAATCCCGAAGTATGGTTTAGTCTGACTGGAACAGGCACACACATTTGCGCTTTATTGTTATCTATGCATGCGATGCCTACTTACAGTTGTCTGTTTACATTCCGCATGTTTATTTAACAGTATTTATTGACTTCCACTTATTTATATGAATGCTCGGAGGAGTTCCTTGGGATTTTACTGACTAGACTCGTCATCCATTTTCTTCCGTGATGATTGAGTGCAGATCCGAGTACAAGTAAAGGCAAGGGGATCTTAGGCGACTACCTCTGACTGCCTACCTTTGAGGTGTACTTGTACGTGTGATTATTTTGATATTTTGATTCTTTCGGGAACTGGGGAGTGACATGACCTTGTACATGCTTAGTTTTATATGGTACAGTTGTTTACCTCGTACTTTTCAGGGTTTTTTCCACACTATGATTTGTTTAATTGATTTATGAAAAAAAATTGCATTTAAATATGTCTTCCGCTGAATATGTTATTTACACATTGTACACACACAAGTGGATACAATTCAAGACAGAGTAAGGACGGGCAGGTGCCGTACACGTGTAGTTGGGTCTGCAGGCAAGGGTACATGAAGACACGTCACCCCGGGGCGGCGAGGGCCGCCACAGTTGGTATCAGAGAAAAAGAGGAAGTCCTAAGCCAATAAAACTTAAACAACAAACTTAAATGTGGAAAACCCGAAGTTAGTGCCTTAGAAATTTAGTTTGGAAGTGATGTGAGGCGGGTAGAGTTAGAACTTATATATGTGTTATATTTTCATGTTACTATATGATATAAGTATATACCTCGAGACTGATCCGGAGCACGTTCTCGATGCAGATTATGGACGATGACGATGCAGTGCGCCGTTTGAGGCCAGACGAGACTAGCGATGCGACTAGGGATGTTCCGATTAGGGCGAGTGTGGAGGATAGACTCTCGGCTCAGGAGACACAAATGGCCGAGGTATTACAACTATTACGCGAAAGGCATCGCGATGCGGCGGCAAGACTACTTAGAGGGCCAATAACATGTGGCTATGCAGTGGCGGAGACAACTGTGGTTCAGGGGATTCCACAGACACCAGTTCAGGGGGTAGCGATAGAGGCACCCACAAATACAGTTACCGCAGTTATTCCTTTGGGGACGTCGACTCTTGCGCCTCCACGCACGACGACGGACCAGGTTACTGCCACCCCTGCTGCTGACACTCCTTTGACATCAGCATTTGTTCTGGCGCCAGAGGCGAAGTTATTGAGAGAGTTTTTGAAGTTCCAGCCTGGATTCTTTTATGGCAGCGGTGATCCCGTGGCTGCAGGGAGATGGATAGTGTCCCATCAGCGTTTCCATAAGTTGGTGAGGAACGATGAGACAGTACAGGTGCGACTTTCGGGGGCCTGTTTGAGAGGGAATGCGACAGTCTGGTGGACGACATATACAGATACTCATCCGGAACCGACGACATGGGCTGAGTTTAGGGAGCTATTCTATGATCAGTACATAGCGATGGAGGTTAGGTTGGGCTGAGGGAGGAGTTCTTGGCCCTGCGACAGGGGAATCGGACTTTGATGCAGTATATGGAGAGGTTCCGACATTTGCTCCAGTTCTCTCTAGATGTTGCAGGGACAGAGCGCTTGCAGATTTATTATTTCACCAGAAGGGTTTATGACAGGATTGCGTCAGCAGTTGTCTCGACCGGAGCCACGACATTGTAGGAGATCTTTGACAAGGCATTGGCTCATGAGACGTATATCTTTGCGAGAGGGCGCGGACGTGTGCGAGGAGGAGTGCGATCGGGCAAGCGAGGCGTAGTTCGGGTCGACTCGAGGCGAAGAGGCAGATGGAGTGTCCTGGATAGAGGCGGAGAGATGATAGGCGGAGAGGGCGCCGGGATGATTTTCGGCGATCGGTTCCGCTATGAGGAGCCACGATCGGTTCTGCCATTCCATCGGCATCGGTGGATCGGCGAGAGTCACGGCACGGCGCGAGTACCGTCGGAGTCGAGATCGAGGGGGACATGACGGGGGTCGGGTAGGCGGGTCGGGGTTCGAGATCCGAGATGGACAGACGGTAGATTGGAGAGCGATATGTCACCAAATGTGGGCAGAGGGGACACTGAGGGCGATCTGTCGGACACCACCATCGCCACCACTGGCGAGGAGTCGGACCAGGCCAGAGATAGAGCGCATGCGTTAGCACAACCAGATAGCGGGGCGACTAGGCAGCTTATTGAATGTACATTACTTATATTTGGTCGCCACATGCATGCTATGTTTGATTATGGTAGTATTTTATTGTTTCTTGTTGGACGTAATGTTGGATTGTTAGGGTTAGTTACACAGACACTAGAGCCACATCTTGTCCTCAGTACGACTGCTAGGGATAAAATATACCCTAACCGAATATGTCGAGACGTGATGATAGAGGTGGATGAACATCAGCTACCAGCAGATATTCGAGTATTGGAGTACTTAGAGTTTGACACACTGCTCGGGATGGATTGGTTAGCATCCTATCATGCACGGATAGATTGTTACGGCAAGAGGATATAATTTCATATTCCTGGAATACCGGAGTTCGTATTAGTTGGATCGGCAACTAACTTACCCATCACGAGAGGCCGACTAGCTACAGCGCGGGAGATGAAGGCGTTTACGATGATAGTTGAGCCGGAGGTTAGAACGAAGGTCCGGATTAAAGACGTTCCGGTGGTTTGGGATTTTGTCTATGTATTTCCATATGATTTACCCGGATTGCCACCGCCACGAGTACATTGAGTTCATAATCAGTGATACCAGGGGACGGCCGATTGCCGATCGACCTATCCGAATGGCACCACGGAAGCGAGGAGGAGGTGAGACGACAGTTGGATGAGTTGTTGGAGAAGGTTTCATTCACCCTAGTATGTCACCTTGGGAGCTCCAGTATTGTTTGTGAAGAAGATGGATGGTACAATGAGGATGTGCATTGACTATAGGAAGTTGAATCAGGTAACTGTGAGGAACCGTTACCCACTTCCTAGGATTGATGATCGGTTTGATCAGCTGACGGGCTGCCAGATTCTTCTCGAAGATTGACATTCGCTCAGGTTATCACCAGTTGAGGATTCGAGAAGAGGATATCGAGCGCTTCAAACAAGAGATACGAATTATTTGAGTTCACAGTCATACCGTTTGGGCTGACGAACGCTCCAACGATTTTCATGGATCTGATGCACAGGGTTATGAGGTCGTATTTGGACAGATTCGTCATCGTATTCATCGACGATATCTTGATCTGTAGCAGGACTCGTGAGGATAAGTAGAGTTTACGTTACATCTTCACTCAAAGGGATCTGAATATGCGCCAGTGGAAATGGCTGGAGTTGCTGAAGGACTACGACTTCGCTATCGAGTATCACCCTAGTAAAGCGAACGTCGTAGCAGACGCATTGAGCAGGAGTGGACTCGACATTCAGACTATTCTCAAGCAGATGACATATGAGCGTGATTTATTACATGCAGCATCAGTTATGCGTATGGCCGAGTTGTCGACTACGGCGGAACATCACATTTGTTGTCAGACGATGATACCGACCGTATCGATTAAACGGGTTGCCGAGTGTCAGAGGGCTGATGGGCTCTATGAGTGGGTCAGTGGTCTGTCTCTGAATCCGGAATGCACTGATTGGGCAGAAAACACATATCGGTGTTTGAGATACCGAGGGAGATTGTGGATACCTGCGGATCAGGAGATACGGGACGGGATTCTGGAAGACGCACACCGGTCTTGGTACACAAGTAGGGCCTGAGATAGTTGATGATCACATAGAGAAAATCCGACAAATTCGTCAAAAGCACTTTGCACATGATGAGACAGAAGAAATACGCAGATAGATATCGCGAGGGTCTGAGCTATGACGAGGGCGATATGGTGTATCTGAAGGTTTCTCCTTAGAAAGGACAACAAAGATTTGGCATTAAGGGGAAAACTGGCACCGAGATACATTGGGCCATACCGAATTGCACAGAGAGTAGGCACTGTTGCATATCGGTTGGAGTTACCTGCCGAGTTAGCTGACCGATCTTTCACATTTCCATGTTGAGACTCGCTAGGTCAGGGCCGAGACCGATGATTGGTTTGGGACAGGTGGAGATACAGCCTGACGTGACCTATGAGGAGAGGCCGATAGAGATCGTCGGTGCGTCGAGTGCGATTCTCCGTAACAGGGAACTCGCGAAGGTCCTGGTTCGTTGGCAGCATCATAGGACGGAGGGACTCACTTGGGAGCTCGAGTCGACGATGAAAACACGATACACTCAGCTATTCTCTGGTATGGGACTTTAGTTACAGTTAAATTTCAGGACGAAATTTTATTTAGTTGGGAAGAACTGTAACGGCCCATTTTATAAATGTCTCTTACATTTACAGACGTGGACGCCAGCTCGGATCTATGTGGACGCCGCGGTAGGCTAGGACACACGGGGACTTAGGTATGGATGTTTATGGTGTGTTGGTGGTTTATTTGCGGTGTAATTTATTCAAATACATCGTATGTGTGAATGTATTCGCCTCGAGATACGTGTCGACACGGGTATCGGGTAGTCGACGGGACCGACTATGAGGTCGGAGAAAATGAAAACACATAAATTAAATAAAATTTTTTCGCGTAACGAATATGGAATAGATATTGGGCTACTAACGACGCGGCGGCACGCGGATATCACGGTTCGGACGCGAAACCGGGCGTCGAAAAGCCCGAAAACACGGGCGAGTGTCGTAGTTGTGTTACAGTTAGGTGTCACAAACACCATCACACTTGTCCCAACCCAAGCAACACTTGTCAAAATCTAGGGCAGGTGTCCACCACCCCACTTACACCACACACACAAACACACTCACGCACACACTGTGACACAGAGACACAGGGAGGCCGAGAGCGAGAAAGAAGAAGATGAGAGGAGGAGGAGAAGCAGGGACGCGCCGGGAAGGAAAGGAGACGTCAAAAGCGCGGTGAGTCCTCGTTGTGGTTGAGGGTTTCGGGTGGGGTGGCCGAAAGTGGGGTCGACCATTGAGGCCGAACCCGATGGCCGACCGAGGTGGAGATGGCAGGGGTGTCTCCCCAACCCATCATCGGAAGAACAGAAAAAAAAAAAAAAAAAAAGAAAAAAATGTTAGCTCCCGATCAAACCAGTCGATCGGGAGGAAGAAGGTGCACACGCGCGCGTGTGGCGGCCCCTAAATCCCGAGGTCGCCACGTGGGGAGGCGCGGCGCAGCAGTCCTGTCAGATCATTGACCCACGGGGTGCTACGCGCCACTACGTCATTTGCTACAACGCGACTACTCGATATGTGTGTTAACTCCTTTCGTTAATCAGTTTAGTTAGACAATTGAATCATTTGTTTAGCATTTAAAACAGCGGAAGTCTTAAACTTAAAGCAAGTAAAGCAATTAAATTTATCATCATATAAAACATCATTGTAAGAGCAATACCTATTCTGGAAAACCCGGGGAAAGTACTCTGTATATAGGCGACAATACTAAGCAGTAATATATACAAGTACAGTGTCTATCCGCTCCTATTTCCCAAAATAAAGCAAAATATAAAAATCGCACGTACTAGTAGGTCCTCGGCCGCGAGCGATCGAGATAAAGTCGCCCAAAATCCCTTGCCCTACTAGCCTGGGATCTCGCACTCGACCATCACAAAAAGCCAGATGGAGAGTACAGTTAGTAAGATTCCAACGAAGTACACCGAGCATTTATAAGAAAGTAAATGGATACCAATAAACATGTCAAATAATCATGCGGAAACTAAACAGACAATTGTGCTAAGATCATCACATGAATAAATAACACGAGAGAAACAAAGTGTGTACTAGTCCCGGACAGACTAAACTGTACTTCGGACCCCCAAGATCCTTTCGGTGGGTGCCCCCACTTCCTTTCACCTAGTTCATCGCGGTGCTTGTCCGACACGTGCACCCTTAATGCAACTCGGGTTGCAATTCACCGAGTGCCTAATCACACGTGCTACAGCCTAGTATGCCATAAGTACACTACGAATATCAGGTGAGAGTAACTCAACCACCAACCCAAATGTATCAAGGAATAGGAATCAACGATAGAAAAGTAAACCCTCAGTGACTTTCAGATGAAATCTTACGTACCTCAAAAATGCACTCTGAAGTCCCACTCACGTCTCAAGAAACGTGCCCGACTCCCGACTATGGTCTCCTAAGTTCCTCGTGTCCAATTAAACCATTTTAATATTTTTTCCTGATTTTCTGGATCTTTCTCATAATTTTCCACCTATTTTTCTTATTTTTCTGAAATTTATTTAATTTAAAACTGTTTTTAAATTAAAATTTAATATTATTTAAATAAATGGGTGGGTCCCAGGACCGAGTTTGACCCGGTCCACCCAGGTCGGCCTGACCCAGTCCAACCGGGTCGGCTTGACCCGGTTCGGGTGCACCCGGGTAGGGTCCGGTCCGGCCCGACTGGTCCAGGGGGGTTGCACGCACGCACACGCGTGCGTGCACCCCTCCCCCACCCCATATTCTTCTTCAACGCATCTCTGTTGCTAGGTTTTTTTTCCTTTGTGGTTTGAGTTGGGGTTAATCTCCACCCCAACCCCGGTGGACTCGATGGCAAGCACAACAAAGCCAGGAGCAGGTTCATGCTATTACCCCGTCAGTTCCGACTACTATCCATCGTACCCTGATAGAGGATATAAGTTGGGTTGAGACCCACTCGAACAGAGAGACTGATGGACAATCAGAGAAATTTATTTACATTCTCGCGGACATACTGCGGATATGAGTATGTTAGTGACGGTGGATCATGAGACTCATGTTCATTTATAGTCCAATATATGTTGCGAGGATGTTGCCTTGACATATATTGATGGGAGGAGGCCGATGGTGTGTTCTTTGCTTAGGAGATCTCGGAGGAGCCCAGCTTGTCGCGGAGTAGCCCAGCCCTACAGAGTAAGATGGGGGTATGGCCTTGGGCGAGTATGGCCTTGGGCAGGTATGGCCTTGGGCGAGTATGGCATTGGGTCTTCATTCATAACACATTATATTTCTGTGAGAATCGCGTCAATTTCGAGGACGAAATTCTAATTCGTTGGGAAGATTGTAACGGCCTGAAAATTTGACCTGTGCCACGTGCCAGGTCAGGGTCGTATGTGGGATCCACTCGTCGGAATACGTATGTCCGAATATCCAATTTGAGATTATAATGCAAATTGTTGAGCTGTTTTACGAGTTGGTATACGCGAGAAATTTGTTGAGCCGAAACACGAACGGGGACGCGCTTCGAGTCGAGTGTCGACGTGGGACCAAGGTAGTGATTTTAATGTGGTCACGTTAAATATATATATATATATATACATTGGATGCGTCTCGTGATGCGTGTGGCGCAAGTGTCGAGATTGTGGAATGAGGTGGTAGTGGTGTGACTATTTATGGTGCCTCGAGATGTGCGATGCCTAATTTTTAAGGAAAACATGTGAATATATATATGTTTTTGATGTGCCTCGAGTTCCACTCCGCACGAATCTCGAGGCCATATTTGGTTTTTTCTCAAAAAAAAAATTTGGATAAGAATCGGATTGAGGAGAGAAAAGAAGGGAGAGAAAAGAAAAAAGAGAGAGAGAGAGAGGTACGCAGAGAGATGGAGCGAAGCGGCGAGTGGAAGATTGGCGGCATGACGGCGCATGCAGATGGCGTGCTGTGCTGACGCGACTAGGGCGAGGCGGCCGACAAGACGGCACCTA
Organism: Stephania cephalantha; assembly: GCA_039657325.1. Taxonomy (NCBI): domain Eukaryota; kingdom Viridiplantae; phylum Streptophyta; class Magnoliopsida; order Ranunculales; family Menispermaceae; genus Stephania; species Stephania cephalantha. The sequence continues at coordinate 4,191,922 of CM077579.1, forward strand.
CACGGTAGCGGTTCCAATGCGAGTGCACGGCGCTCGTGGAGGACGATTCAAGTGGCGACGGTGAGTGGTATCACTTTGGAGAGGTCCTGGCGAGCCTCACGCTACACCAAGAAGGCGACGCGAGGCCAGCAGAAGCAGCACGGAGAAATGCCGCTGGGGAATGATGAGCGGCGGTGTAGGAGCGCGGCAATGCGGCCGAACTCCGACGCGAGTGGTTGAATGGCGTGGCGCGTCGAAAAGTGGCGGCGGCAACGCGACATGCGCGAACACCGGTCGGCCGACAATGCGTGCATGCAGCGATCGCGCGGATGGCGACGCATCTGCCATGGCGGCTGCGCTGCTCGGCGCAATACGGTTGATTTACTGACGGCGCGGAGTAAGCTGCGCGGTGGAAGTTGTCTGACCGATCGATCCTCGACGAGGATGCGATTCGACGAAGTTCGACGACGCGGTGGATTCCAATGGATTTTGAGTAGAGACCTCCGTTGGAAAGCCATGGTGAGTTGTATGCTAAGTAAGTTGGTCGTGATTTGAATGAGTTAGTAAATTAGGCCTAAATGGTATAAATGGACACCAGGGGACTTAGAGTCGGGTGTCGAGTGCGCATATCGAGCGCGAGCGAGACGTTCTCGAGGTAAGTAAACCAAGGACTTGTACAAGATTTCATTTCACTCCATCGGCTATTGTTGTTCACTGCTTAGTGATAGCTTCCTTTCACTTTATTAATTATTGTTGTTCACTGCTTTGTGCTGATAGCTATCTTTGTAATTGTTATTAATTGAGTGGGTCCATTGGCAAGCGAGTCATGGTTACTGTTTATCTGCGCTATGAGCTCTTATCTAGACGCCGTCGATATCTCCCAATTGAGTGTACGTTGGGGGCTCTTATCCGGGTCTGTGGATATCTCATAGTCGCAAGGGTTAGGGTTGGGAGGCAAGGGTCTCGTTATCAACCCGAGTCTGCTGGGATTTTGCCGCGACTCAACGATCTTTTGGTCGGGACTCCTTGCTATTTGGCCTCACTCATCGATTGATTTGTTTACAGTCTTTTATATTCATGCGTTATATGTTCATTTCTTTCTATTTGCATGAATTCGATTGTTCTAGTTGTATTTCGAAATGTTGTATATGTCCTACTGGCTTTACTTACCTGTGTTCGTCATTTTTGGGTTTGACCAAGTGTAGATCTACGGTCCAGTAAAGGGAAAGCTCTATAGCTAGGTGATTATTTTGTATATCTTTTATTTACTCTCCTCCAATGATGATATAGTTATGCAGGGTTCCACAATAAGGTTGCCTAACATTTTTATAGTAATGTTGAGTATTTAATTTATTGCTTCCGCTAATTTGTAAAACTTACAAAATATTAATAACTTAATTTAAAATTGTGAATTTACGTATAATGAAGGATTGGAGAGGGACCGAAGTCTCAAGGCTGACCTTGCATGAGACTGGCTCGGGGGTCTACGTTGGCTTAGGCCGGGCGGGGTTCAATTTATGAAAAATTGGGGCCGTCACAGTTGGTATCAGAGCCGAAGTTTTAAATACTCGACTCTTGATTTAAATCACAAGCCATGGAGACGCAAACCATCTGAAGTTAGGAATGGTTGAACTTATAGTGGAACCCTATGATCCTGACTTAAGTCTTCGTTGGGAAGTGAGGAGAGTTGGGAAGTTACGATATAACTACTTTTATAGTTGTATTTACTCTTGTGTATCACGTGAGACACGATGAGTAAAATTGAAAAAAAGAAAGATTGACGATAAATTTATCGGATTCAGAGAAATTGATTACTTTGCCTATGCATACGTCCCTAGAAGAAAATCTGAATAGGAGTTCATAGGAAAGTAAAGTTTGAAAAAAAAAAGAGAAGGAAAAAGGACGAAGAGCGGACTCTAAGGGAGCAGAGTGTTGAGATGACTTGATAGTTGACGATTACATCATGTACGGACTCCTTAGCTTTGACGAAAGCTTTGGAGTAGTAGTGTTGGATCAGAAGCCAAAGTAACTCCACTTTAGTGACACTATGCATTTATCGTTTCAGGGTTGGTGAAGTCGACCACCACCTTTAGGGACTTGTAAATGAATTAAGTGTTACGAGTTGAGGTAGAGTCTGCAAATTCGTTCTAAAAGTTAGAGGCCACCTAAGTATAAATCCTACAAGATTGTACATCTCAAGAATTCTCACCTGCTAAAACGTACTGAAAGGAAATTTTCGTGCAAGTAGTGCATGTTGTAAAAAAAAAGAAAAAAAAAAACAAACAAACAAACAAGTGCGTTCGAATGAACGGGTTACTCGAGAGAGAATTTGAAAGATAGGGCTATATTCAGGCTGGGTGTGTTTTTACAGTTCACAACCCACTTGAAACATCTCCAGTTCGGGAAGGGCCTACAGTGGCCGAGGAGGCACAGGTTCAGGTTGAGCTCGTACTTCCTACACTCGATACACTACTTGAGGATACGCGGAACAAGCCGACGGATACGAGTGTTAGGGCTACAGCTGAGGCGAGGCAGAATCGCACGTTTAAGAGGCATCATCCGGAGAAGTTTCACGGGGGTACCAACCTCGAGGCCGCAGAGAGGCATATGAGGAGCCACGAGAAGATACATGATGTATTGGCCACACCAGCTCATATGCAGCCAAGTATATCGTCAGCTTCACTGTTCGACGAGGGCGATGTCTGGTGGCGCACTATGGTGGTGTCGAAGAGGAAGCCCAAGGATTGGGCTGAGTTCAAGGAGAGGTTTAACGAGAAGTACATTCCTCCTACAGTCGTAACCGAAAGAGGACTGAGTTTCAGACCATTTGACAGAGGACTGAGGAGTCAGTTATGTAGTATATGGACCGATATTTACGCTTGATGAAGTATGCTGGGAGTGCGCTCGACACTGACGTTGACCAGCCTTGCTACTTTGTGCATGGTCTATTAGACTCCATTGGTTCTGTTGTAGCGACGACAGCTCCGAGCACATTACAGGAGGCATATGAGAGGGCTATGGCTGGCAAGAGCTTTGGGAGCACACGCATCGGAGTACTAGTCGCATCATTGGCATCGTCACATTCAGTGCGAGGGTCTGGAAATGATCAGAGGAAAACTAGGGTTAGACAGTCGTGGCAAAGAGATCAACCTCAGAGCGTATTGCGTTACCACCACCCATGCGGCGTATATGGCGCCAGTGTTAGATGGTCCAGTGCAGAGTTACGCTAGTGCATTACAGCAGCTAGCACCGTTAGATCCTTAGCATTAAGTGCCATCAGAGGGTTGATGGCAGAGGCAGTGGCCAGAGACAGGGTCAGAGATCCAGTCGAGTGAACAGACAGAGACATTAGTCTAGTTATGCACAGGGACAAGGACATGGGCATGTTCCATTTGGATCGGGATTTCAACGTACCTGTTTGGGAGTGTGGACAGTCAGGTCACTTCACCAATAGGTGTTCACATCAGCAGTCAGGCACAACAGAGCCAGGAGCAGGTTCATGCTATTACCCCGTCAGTTCCGACTACTATCCATCGTACCCTGATAGAGGATATAAGTTGGGTTGAGACCCACTCGAACAGAGAGACTGACGGACAGTCAGAGAAATTTATTTACATTCTCACGGACATACTGCGGATATGAGTATGTTAGTGACGGTGGATCATGAGACTCATGTTCATTTATAGTCCAATATATGTTGCGAGGATGTTGCCTTGACATATATTCATGGGAGGAGGCCGATGGTGTGTTCTTTGCTCAGGAGATCTCGGAGGAGCCCAGCTTGTCGCGGAGGAGCCCAGCTTGTCGCGGAGGAGCCCAGCCCTACAGAGTAAGATGGGGGTATGGCATTGGGCAGGTATGGCCTTGGGCGGTTATGGCCTTAGGTCTTCATTCATAACACATTATCTTCCTTTGAGAATTGCGTCAATTTCAAGGACGAAATTCTATTTCGTTGGGAAGACTGTAACGGCCTGAAAACTTGACCTGTGCCACGTGCAGGGTCAGGGTCGTATGTGGGATCCACTCGTCGGAATACGTATGTCTGAATATCCAATTTGAGATTATAATGCAAATTGTTGAGCTGTTTTACGAGTTGGTATACGCGAGAAATTTGTTGAGCCGAAACACGAACGGGGACGCCCTTCGAGTCGCGTGTCGACGTGGGACCGAGGTAGTGATTTTAATGTGGTCACGTTAATATATATATATATATATATATATATACATTGGATGCGCATCGTGATGCGTGTGGCGCGAGTGTCGAGATTGTGAAATGAGGTGGTAGTGGTGTGACTATTTATGGTGCCTCAAGATGTGTGCTGTCCAATTTTTAAGGAAAGCATGTGAATATATATGTTTTTGATGTGCCTCGAGTTTCGCTCCGCACGAATCTCGAGGCCATATTTGGTTTTTTCTCAAAAAAAAAAGATTTGGATAAGAATCGGATGGAGGAGAGAAAAGAAGGGAGAGAAAATAAGAGAGAGAGAGAGAGAGATACGACGACGAGGAGATCGCGGTGCGATGGAAGCGGTCGGCCGATGACGGCGATGGAAATGGCGGCCGTGACTACCTGACTAGGGCGAGAAGCGGCGGCGAATAAAGCACCTACGCGGATAGCGGCTCCACCGAAGTGCAATGGCGCTCCAGAATCCGGCGGACTATTCAAAGCGCGACGGTGAGTGGTATCATCCTTGGCGAGGTCGGCGAGCCTCGCTACACCAAAGACAGCGGCGGTCGGCCAGCGAGCAGCAGCCGACGGAGAGATGGCGCGGGCGAGGAATGATGAGCGGCGGTGTAGGAGCGGCGCCGCTCGAACTCCGGCGCGAGTGGTTGAGCGGCGTACGCGAGATGATGGCCGGCCGGCGCGCGCGATCGCGTGGATGGCGGCGATGCGGCGATCGCGAGGTGGCGCGATTTCGGCGGCAGCGCGGCGCGCGATGAACGGCGCGGAGCAACTGCGCGGTGGGAGTTGTCGGACCGATCGATCCTCGACGAGGGATGCGATTCGACGAAGTTCGACGACGCGGTGGATTCCAATGGATTTTGGAGTAGAGACCTCCGTTGAAAGCCATGGTGAGTTGTATGCTAAGTAAGTTGGTCGTGATTTGAATGAGTTAGTAAATTAGGCCTAAATGGTATAAATGGACATCAGAGACTTAGGAGTCGGGTGTCGAGTGTGCATATCGAGGCATGAGCGAGACGTTCTCGAGGTAAGTAAACCAGTGAGGACTTGTACAGTATTTTATTTCACTCCATTGGTTATTGTTGTTCACTGCTTGGTGATAGCTTCCTTTAACTTTATTAATTATTGTTGTTCACTGCTTTGTGATGATAGTTATCTTTGTAATTGTTATTGATTGAGTGGGTCCATTGGCAAGCGAGTCATGGTTATTGTTTATCTGCGATATGAGCTCTTATGTGGACGTCGTTGATATCTCCCAATTGAGTGTACGTTGGGGGCTCTTATCCGGGTCTGTGGATATCTCATAGTCGCAAGGTTAGGGCTGGGAGGCGGAGGTCTCGTCCTAAACCCGAGTATCTTTGGGATTTTGCCGCGACTCAACGATCTTTTGGTCGGGACTCCTTGCTATTTGGCCTCACTCATCGATTGATTTGTTTACAGTCTTTTATATTTATGCGTTATATGTTCCTTTCTTTCTATTTGTATGAATTCGACTGTTCTAGTTGTATTTCGAAATGATGTATATGTCATACTGGCTTTACTTACCTGTGCTCGTCATTTTTGGGTTTAACTGAGTGCAGATTTACGGTCCAGAAAGGGGAAAGCTCCATAGCTAGGTGATTATTTTGTATATCTTTTATTTACTCTCCTCAAATGATGATATAGTTATGCAGGGCTCCATAATTAGGTTGCTTAACGTTTTTATAGTAATATTGAGTATTTAATTTATTGATTCCTCTAATTTGTAAAACTTGCAAAATATTAATAACTCAATTTAAAATTATGAATTTACGTATAATAAAGGATTGGAAGGCTGACTAGGTCTGCGTTGACCTTGCGAGACTGGCTCGGGGGTCTACTTGGGTTTAGGCCGAGCGGGGTCCAATTTATGGGAAATTGGGGCCGTCACACCCCTGCCATCTCCACCCTGGCCCGGTTCGGCCTCCATGGCCGAACCCCACTCTCGGCTTCCATGGTCGACGCACCAAACAACAACAAAAGTAAACGACTCACCTCATTCCCGACTTCTCCACCCTCTCTTCTCTCCTTCCCGACTCCTCCTTCTCCTCCTCCTCCTCTATATTTCTTCTTCTTCCTCTCGACTTGTGTGTGTGAGTGTCGGGTGTGTGTGTTGTGTATGTGGAAGAGAGTGACGTAAGGGATAGGAGAAAATGATGATGGTGTGTGGTGGAGTGTAAATGAGGGTAAGCTAGTTGACTTTGTGTCATTGACTCCAAAGTGTGACACAGCTGAGACACTCGCCTGTGTTTTCGGACATTTCGACGCCCGGTTTCGTTTTATTTAATTGACCAATCTTTTATTTAATTTGTGTTTTAGTTTTCCCCACCTAGTGTACCCACAGCTCGCTCCTCAGTACTCGTCTTGACACGTTTCTCGAGGCGAACACCCGTTACACAATCTCGCTCGATTCAATGATCTAAATACACACATGCGATGCTAGGTAAATAACTTGATATACAGCATCGCAAATAGACAAATAATCACAAAAAATCAATATTTACCTAGTCGTCGTGCCCTGACCTATCTGCGACATCCACGTGGATATGAGCTGTCGTCCAAGTCTGAAAATAATCAATAATAACGGCGTAATTAAAATTTGGGCCGTTACAACTCTTCCTAACTAGAAAAGAAATTTCGTCCCGAAATTTTTAATAACTTGAAGTTTCATACCATGAAATAGCTGAGGGTAACATTCCTGCATAGTAGACTCGAGCTCCTCCCAAGTTAGTCTTTCTGTACCATGATGCTGCCAACGAACCAACACCTTAGGGATCTCCCTGTTCCTAAGACCCTCGATAGTATTTGTTATTGTAAGCAAACTCCAATTTCCCACAAATTGGCATATCCTCGCCTCCGTAATCCTAAGCCCACGTGGACCCCGAGCTATTCGCCTCTCGCAAAGTCAACGCAGACGCAGACTTAGTCGACCTTCCAATCCATCATTATACGTAAATTCACAATTTTAAGTTGAGTTATTAATATTTTGCATATTTTACAATTTAGCGAAAGCAATTTCTACAAATAAATAACTCAACGATGATGTAAAAAGTTAGGCAACCTAATTGTGGAACCCAAGAAATATGTTATCATCGAGAGAGAGTAAATAAGATATACAAAATAATCACCTAGCTATGGAGCTTTCCTCTCGCTACTGCTACTGTCTGCGGCTCGCACTCGCCAAACACGAGATTGACGAGCCCAGGTAAGTAAAATCCAAGAGAATCTAAACAAGAATTCAAGATAAAATGAAACAATCTAAAAGGCATGCGAGATAAACGAAAGCCGTATGGAATGCATGATCATGAGACCAGTAAAACAATGAACGTACAACGAGAATGAGTGTCACAAGAAACAATAAAGAGAGGTGCCCAAGTAGTCTAAGACCACCGAATGCGGGTGCCACGAGGTCGGGTCGCAGAGTCGCGAACGCCAAGCGGACTCGGTCATCGGATGCGGCATCGCCGTACCTAAAATGTCGCGAATGAGGGATATCAACGGCGCCCCGGATAAAGCACATCTCATTCCGAATACTGTGACTCGAGGTCATGGCCCCGGTGGCGAGCCGGCAACCACTCCAATCAGAGACACGAGTACGACTCACTTGGCCCTCGGACACTCATAAGAGTGAGAATTCCAAGAAAAGGACATGATACAACATCAATCAAACATGCAAGCTCAAATGAAATACTGTACATTTTCTAACTGGTTTACTTACCTCGAAATCCGTAATTTGTCCTCAAGACGTCCTGCTCACGCCTCGATTTGCGCACCCGACACCCGACTCTTACGTCCCTTCATCGCGTCGTCGCGATTTCTGACCGGTCGATAACGCGCCACCGCGCCGTTCACCGCGTCGCCGCCGCTACCACGTCGATGCCTCGCCGGCGCCGCCGGCCGGCCTCTCGCCGCAAGCCGCCGCGCCATGGCGGCTCGCCGCGCATGACGTCACCAAGTCGCCGTCGCGCCGCGCTTGCTTGTTCGCGCCGCACCCCCGAAATGACGCGACCACCACCACCACCACTTCTTGCGCCTCCGCGTGCCGCTACGCCCAAGATCTTCTTGCCGCCAAGACTAGCTCCGCCGCCGTCCATGGCTGATCCATGAGCCGGTACAACTCCAGCGGCCATGCTCGCGTCATGCGCCGGTCCGCGGGCCGCTTTGTCGTCGACATCTCGCCGCCGTCTTTGGAGAGTCGCCGGGAGGTCGTCCGCAATGGATCCATGCGCGGAGTCACCGTTCATCATCCTTCCTCTCTTTCTCCTCCCCGTTTCTCTCACTCTCCCCTCTTTTTCTCTCTCTGTTTCTCTCCTCCTCACGATCCCTTTCTCTCTCCTTTCGATCTTTTCTTTCTTCTTATCCCAATCAACTTTTATATATAATAATATATTATCTTTACTTTTACTTTTTCTTTTTGATTTTTAAATCAAAAGTGTCTTTGAGATTCGTGCATCGCGAATATCGATGCAACCTCAATGATTCACTTCTTTGTCCACTGCCTCTATGGTGGATCGAAATTTATCTGAGCAACGCGCATCTCGAAGCACCAACCCGCCTAATTTCAAATTCTCAATACTCGCACTACACACATCACGAGGCATATCCAATGTATATTTTAAACCACATAGAGCCACTATCTCGGTCTCACATCGGCACGCGACTCGATGCACGTCCTCGTTCATGTTTCGGCTCACTGAATTCCTCGCATAATTAGCATTTTCATCTTAAATTGGACATTCTCGGTGTCTCCTTTCAAGATTCGGACATACGTATTCGACGAGTGGGTCCCACATACAACCTTGACCTGGCACGTGGCACAAGTTAAATTTTCGGGCCGTTACAATCTTCCCAACGAATTAGAATTTCGTCCTCGAAATTTACGCACTTCGATAGTGTGTTATGACTGAAGACCCAAGGCCATACCCGCCCAAGGCCATACTCGCCCAAGGCCATACTCGCCCAAGGCCATACTCGCCCAAGGCCATACCCCCATCTTACTCTGTAGGGCTGGGCTCCTCCGCGACAAGCTGGGCTCCTCCGTGACGAGCTGGGCTCCTCCGCGACAAGCTGGGCTCCTCCGTGACCTCCAAGCAATGATCACACCATCTGCTTCCTCCCATCAATATATGCCCGGGCAACATCCTCGCAACATATATTGGAATACGAATGAACATATTAATTGTATGACCCACCGTCATTAACATACTCATATCTGCAGTATGTCCGCGAGAATGTAAATCAAGCTCTCTGCCTATCTATCCGTCTCTCTGATCGAGTGGGTCCCAACCCAACTCATACTCTCTATCCGATTACGATGGGTAGTAGTCGGACCTTGCGCGACAACAACATGAATCTGCTCCTAGCTCTGCTGTGCTTGCCCGCTGTTGTGAACACGTACTGGTGAAGTGTCTTGGCTGTCAACACTCCCAAACAGATACGTTGAAATCTCGATTCGTATGTAACATGTTGTCCTTGTCCCTGTACTCGAGCCCGACTAAACCTCTGTCCCTATCTCTGCACTTGACTGGGATTCTGACACTGTCTTCGGCCATTACCTCTGCCATCAACCTCTAATGGTATTGATGCTGAGGATCTGACAGTGCTGGCTACTGTAGTGCACTAGCGTAACTCTACGCTGGACCATTTAACACTGACGCCATATACGCCGCATATGGTGGAAACGCAATACGCGCTGAGGTTGATCTATCTGCCACGATCGTCTAACCCTCGTGTTCCTCTGATCATCTCCAGACCCTCGCACTGAATGTGACAATGTCGAGAAGACGACTGGTACTCTGATGCGTGCGCTCTCACACTCTCGCCAGCCATAGCCCTCGCTTAAGCCTCATGTATTGTGCTCGGAGCCGTCGTCACCCAACATAACCAACAAATTCTAGGAAACCGTGTATGACGTAGTAAGCTTGGTCAGTGTCCGTGTCGGCCGCACCCCGAGCATACTTCATCACACGTATATACTGATCCATGTACCGCAACCGACTCTCTCTGGTCCTTTGTCAAATGGTCGAAAACTCGTCTATTCGTCGTTACGGATTGTTCCCCATCGACACTTCCGTAGTACGCCACCGCACATCAACCTCGCGGACCGGTGGAGTGGTGATATACTCGCCTGCATTTGCGCTGATATGACCAATACATCATGTATCCTCTCGTGGCTCCTCATATACCTCTCTGCAGCCTCGAGGTTAGTACCCCCGTGGAACTTCTCCGGATGATGCCTCTGAAACTCACGAGCATGCCTCGCCTCATCTGTAGCCCTAACACCCGTATCAATAGGCGTGCTCGGCGTATCCTCAAGTAGGTGTCTCGGGTATAGGAAATACTATTTCGGCCCCAACATGTGTCTCCTCGGCCACTGTAGGCCCTGCCTAAACACCTACTGTAAAAACACACCCATCCTAAATAACTGGAGCTGTTGCTATAAACGATGACGGTGTAGCCTGTGCCCTTAACAATCGAAGAATCTCCCGCGCGTTCTTTGGTCGTGCGATACAAATTTGTCCGATAGTAGTATGCGGCTCCTCAAGACTTGCAAACCGCGAACCTGCAGCCCCCCCACGATCATTCCTAGACCCGATCTGAAACGTCATCGCATTTCCCATAGCCACGAATCCTCAAATCAGGGTATAGTTACCGCTATCGTATATAGTATATTACCACACTACAAATATACCATATAGAATCAAGTGCTACTCTTTTCTTAGCGACTTAAACGCACTTTTTTTTTTTTTAGGTGAATTGCTAGTCTTAGCAACTTTACAAAGTCCCATTACCTTTTCACTCTATTCAAAGGTGCTCGTTCTTTTTAACATGCACTACTTGCACGAGAATTTCCTTAAGTACGCTTACTGGCATATCTCCATCAATTCTAAATATGTGAGAATCTTAAGATTTATAATCTCGTAGGATTTATACTTAGGTTGCCTTTAACCTCGAGAATGATTCACAGACTCTACCTCTCAGGTAACACTTAACTCATTTACAAATCCCTAAAGGTGGTGGTCGACTTCACCAACCCTGAGACTATAAATGCATAGTGTCACTAAAGTGGAGTTACTTGGGCTTCGATTCAACACTACTACTCCAAAGCTTTCGTCAAAGCTAAGGAGTCCGTACATGATGTAATCGTTAGCTCTCAAGTCATCTCAACACTTTGCTCTCTTGTAGAGTCCGCATTAACTCACTCTTAAGAAATTTTTGTTTTTATTTTACACGTCCCTCATTTTATCATGTCACTTCACCAAATTTTTATAACACGTCTCCATAAGAATGGACATTTATCTATATCTAGAAGACTTTATCAATGAAATTAGTTATGAATTCCTGATGCTAACCTCATTTCATCGAATATGATCAATATGATCAAATGATCCATAAACTAGATTCTCATGTTCAAGCCTCACCAATGCTTGCCACATCAAGAACTTAATTTGAACGTTATCCATTTTCTTAGAGAATTTCATTACCTCGTCAAAGTGCCATCAAGGAGATATTTAAACACTTTCTTTTTTGTTGTCAACAATCCACTAAACTACTAAACTTCCTTGAGCAAAGACGCATCATCATCCATTTCTAATGTGTCACTTAGATATTCTAGAAACAACCTTTCTTTTAAACATTTAATCAAACATATAGGGTGTTTTTCACCAAGTAGACTCAGAAATTATGTCTATCTAGTTCACCATCCACCAATAAAATCATATATTTCAAGTCTCAATACTAGAAATCCTCAATTTCTACTAAACAACTTGAAATGAATTTAATGAACTCTTTTGAGTCCTAAATAAGATCTTATTCCATCTAAATGGCTTGAAAACCAATTCACAAGTTTGATTGAGTCCTACATGACATTTTAAGTTTCAATTGAAAATTATACCCTTTGTAATACCAAAGTTTCGAATTGAAAACCTTAAAAGCAAATTATCTCATTTTACCAAAAACAAAACTTGTCTTTATCAATTTCGTAACCTCACGTGATATTTATCACGTCTCACGCTATACACAAGAGTGAATATCGTATATCTATCGATAGTAGTATAATACAACACATCAAATATCACATATAGTTCAAATTTTAATTTCCCCAACTCTCCTCACTTCCCAACGAAGACTCAAGTCAGGATCATAGGGTTCCACTCTAAGTTCAGGGTTCCTAACTTCCGCTGGTTTATGTCTTATGCTGGTTGTGGGTTAATTAAGAGCTAAATGTAAAAATTTAGGCTCTGATACCAACTGTGACGGCCCCAATTTTCCACAAATTGGGCCCCGCCCGGCCTAAGCCCACGTGGACCCCCGAGCCAGTCTCGCAAAGTCAACGCAGACTTAGTCAGCCTTCCAATCCATCATTATACGTAAATTCACAATTTTAAGTTGAGTTATTAATATTTTGCAAGTTTTACAATTTAGCGAAGCAATTTCTACAAATAAATAACTCAACGATAATGTAAAAAGTTAGGCAACCTAATTGTGGAACCCAAGAAATATGTTATCATCGAGAGAGAGTAAATAAGATATACAAAATAATCACCTAGCTATGGAGCTTTCCTCTCGCTACTGTCTGCGGCTCGCACTCGATCAAACACGAGATTGACGAGCCCATGTAAGTAAAATCCAGAGAATCTAAACAAGAATTCAAGATAAAATGAAACAGTCTAAAAGGCATGCGATAAACGAAAGTCAGTATGGAATGCATGATCATGAGACCGTAAAACAATGAACGTACAACGAGAATGAGTGTCACAAGAAACAATAAAGAGAGGTGCCCAAGTAGTCTAAGACCACCGAATGCGGGTGCCACAGGTCGGGGTCGCAGAGTCGCGGCAACGCCAAGCAGACTCGGTCATCGGATGCGGCATCGCCGTACCTAAAATGTCGCGAATGAGGGATATCAACGGCGCCCCGGATAAAGCACATCTCATTCCGAATACTTGTGACTCGAGGTCATGGCCCCGTGGCGAGCCTAAGCAACCACTCCAATCGAGAGACACGAGTACGACTCACTTGGCCCTGGACACTCATAAGAGTGAGAATTCCAAGAAAATGACATGATTCAACATCAATCAAACATGCAAGCTCAAATGAAATACTGTACATTTTCTAACTGGTTTACTTACCTCGAAATCCGTAATTTGTCCTCAAGACGTCCTGCTCACGCCTCGATTTGCGCACCCGACACCCGACTCTTACGTCCCTTCATCGCGTCGTCGCGATTTCTGACCGGTCGATAACGCGCCACCGCGCCGTTCACCGCGTCGCCGCCGCTACCACGTCGCTGCCTCGCCGGCGCCGCCGGCCGGCCTCTCGCCGGCACCGCCGCTGCCGGCCGCTCGCCGACGTCACCAAGCCGCCGCCTGCGCCGCTGCGCTGCTTGTTCGCGCCGCACCCCTGAAATGACGCGACCACCACCACCACCACTGCTTGCGCCTCCGCCGCTGCTACGCCGCCAGTACTGCCGGCCAGCACTAGCTCCGCCGCCGTCCGCGGCTGATCCGCGAGCCGGTACAACTCCAGCGCTGCTCGCGTCCGCGGCTGGTCCGCGGCTGCTTTGTCGTCGACATCTCGCCGCCGTGCTGGAGAGTCGCCGGGGAGGTCGTCCGCAGCCGGATCCGCGCCGGGAGTCACCGTTCATCATCCTTCCTCTCTTTCTCCTCCCCTGTTTCTCTCACTCTCCGCCTCTTTTTCTCTCTCTGTTTCTCTCCTCCTCACGATCCCTTTCTCTCTCCTTCTGATCTTTTCTTTCTTCTTATCCCAATCAACTTTTATATATAATAATATATTATCTTTACTTTTACTTTTTCTTTTTGATTTTTTAAATCAAAAGTGTCTTTGAGATTCGTGCATCGCGAATATCGATGCAACCTCAATGATTCACTTCTTTGTCCACTGCCTCTATGGTGGACCGAAATTTATCTGAGCAACGCGCATCTCGAAGCACCAACCCGCCTAATTTCAAATTCTCAATACTCGCACTACACACATCACGAGGCATATCCAATGTATATTTTAAACCACATAGAGCCACTATCTCGGTCTCACATCGGCACGCGACTCGATGCACGTCCTCGTTCATGTTTCGGCTCACTGAATTCCTCGCATAATTAGCATTTTCATCTTAAATTGGACATTCTCGGTGTCTCCTTTCAAGATTCGGACATACGTATTCGACGAGTGGGTCCCACATACAACCTTGACTGGGTGGCACGTGGCACAAGTTAAATTTTCACAAAATCCATAGTGACGTGCTCCCATTTCCACTGTGGAATTGGTAGTGGCTGTAGTAAACCGCCTGGTCTCCTGTGCTCAACCTTGACTTGCTGGTAGATATGACAACTCCTGACGTACTCGCCAACGTCAGCCTTCATCCTTGGTCACCAGAATAATCGCCTCAAATCATGATACATCTTGGTCCGACCAGGATGAACCGTGTAGCGAGTCCTCTGTGCGTCCTCCAAAATTTCGTCCCGTATCTCCTGAACTGCAGGTATCCACAACCACCCCCGGTGTCTCAAACACTGATCTGTCGACTCTGCCCAATTCGTACACTCCGGATCCCGAGCCATACCACTGAACCGCTCATAGAGCCCATCAGTCATCTGACACTCGGCAACTCGCTCGATAGATACCGTCGAAACTCTCATCTGACAACAAATATGTGGCTCGGTCGTAGTAAAAACATTGGTCAGACACATAACTGACGCCGCCTGTAATAAGTCATGCTCGTGCGTCATATGTCGCACTACCGTCTGACTGTCAATACCGCTTCTGCTCAATGCGTCAGCTACGACGTTCGCTTTCCCTGGGTGATACTCAATAGTGAAGTCGTAGTCCTTTAGTAACTCAAGCCATCTCATCTGACGCATGTTCAGATCTCTTTGAGTGAAAATGTATCTCTTACTCTGATGATCAGTGTAGAGTACAAACCGCTCTCCGTAGAGATAATTCATCCAGGCCTTCAGTGCAAAAACGACTGATGCGAGGTCCAAGTCATGCACTGGATAGTTAACCTCGTGGGGTCTCAGTCGTCGGGACAAGTAAGCTACTGGTCTACCCTCCTTCATCAAAACGCATCCAAGTCCAATGCCCGATGTATCCGTATACACTGACAAGCTTTTGCCCGGCTCTGGCAATGTCAACACTGGTGCAGAAGTCAATCTCATCTTCAACTCCCAGAAAGCTTGCTCACACTCCTCTGACCAATCAAATCTAACATTCTTCTTGGTCAGTCTAGTCATCGGTGCTGCAATCGAGGAAAATTCATGTACGAATCGGCGGTAGTACCCTGCCAGTCCCAAAAAAACTATGAATGTCAAAAGCAGATTCATGCGTCCTCTAGTCAATAATTGCCCGAATCTTCTCTGAATCCACAGAGATACCTTGATCGCTAATAACATGTCCCAGAAATCTCACTGCACTCAGCCAGAAATCACACTTGCTAAATTTTGCGTTCAGTCTATGCTCTCTCAGTGTCGTCAAAACCGCTCTGAGATGACTCGCATGCTCCTCACGAGTCTTGCTGTAAATCAAGATGTCATCAATAAAGACGATGACATATATGTCCAAGTATGGTCTCAAGACCACGCATCAAGTCCATGAAGATCGCCGGGCATTAGTCACCCAAAAGGCATGATCAGTAAACTCAAACAACCCATATCTTGTATTGAAAGCGGTCTTCTTGACGTCCTCTTCTCGAATCCTCAATCGATGATAGCACGAACGCGATCAATCTTCGAGAAGAACTTCACGCGCCAAAAACGATCAAAAAGGTCGTCGATCCTGGGAGTGGGTAACGGTTCTTAATGTCACCTGATTCAACTTCTTGTAGTCTATGCACATCCTCATTGAACCATCCTTCTTCTTCACAAATAATACCGAGCTCCACAAGGTGACAAGCTAGTGGTGAATGAAACCCTTCTCCCGAAGTCATCCAACCGCCTCCCCGACTTCCTCGTGCTCGACGGTGACATCCTGGTAAGGTGCCGCTAGCGATCGGTGAGTCCTCAGTATCGCTCAATGATGAACTCAATCGCTCGTGGCGGTGGAAATCCTGGTAAATCATCTGGAAATACGTCGACGAGGTCTCGGACTACTGGAACATCCTCAATCCTGACTTCAGTCCTAACATCTGGCTCGACTATCGCTGCGAATGTCTCTATCTCTTGAGTCGTAGCTAGTCGGCCTCTAGTTATGGGTAGTAGCAGCGCAGCGACTCCCGTAAATGTGAACTTTGAAATCCCTGGAACTCGAAACGTGACGGTATTCTGGAAGCAATCCAAATGTGCATGATATGCTGCTAACCAGTCCATCCCTAAAAGTGCGTCAAACTCGAGGTACTCTAGGACTCGTAAGTCTATCGGCAACGGATGCCCCTCTACCTCTATCGTGCAGTCTCGACATATCCGGTTATGGTATATCTTATCCCCAGCGTCCGTACTGAGGACAAGATGTGTGTCTAGCGTCTGTGATGCTAACCCTAACTCTCCTACCATGCGTCCAGCAATAAATGATAATGTACTACCAGAATCTATCATAACATGCATTGGTCTACCCATAATAGATAACGTACCCTCAACGAGATGTCTGGTCGCATCTCGATCTGGCTGCGCGACTACATGTGCCCTCTCCCTAACCTGACCCTGCTGTGCTCCTAGTAATGTCGGTGGTGTCTTGCAGTCAGCTTTCAGGTGCCCTTTTTGACCACAACGATGACATCGACATTTCTCCTGCCTGTCTCCAAATCTCTGACCCTGACCCTGGTCTCTCTGACCTATCATGGCCTCCCTGATCCCTATCCTGACGCTACTTCCTTGCCGTATCGTGGCCGATGTCGCCGCCGCTTTGTAGGTGCGAGTCTAAAGGCGCGCGTCGTCTGTCGCCTATCCTCGTATCGAACCGGGTTGTCCGGTGATCAACCTTATGGTCCCTATCTCGTCGATCATCTCGGCGACCTCTGTCAGGCTGATCTCTCTGTCTCTTCGGTCTCCGATCTGACCGAGAACCCTGACCCGCCAGCGTATCGCAAGCACTGCCGTACGCCGCCTCTCTCTCCAAGAGCAGTGTCTCATAAGATAATGCTCGATCGTACACATCCTGAAGAGTAGTAGCACCTGTCGAGACTATCGCGTCAGCAATCCGCTCATCAACACCACGTACGAAATAGTAAATCTGAAGCGTATATGTGCCCGCAACATCCATCGAGAATCGTAATAGGTATCGGTATTACTTCATGTACTGCATCAATGAGCGGTTACCCTGTCGTAGGGCCAGAAAATCCTCCCTCAATCTCAGCCTCACCTGCATGGGAATGAACTCGTCGTAGAACAACTCGCGAAACTCCGCCCATGTCGCTGGCTCCGGGTGGATATCCAGATAAGTCATCCACCAAACCGCTGCATGACCTCTCAGACACGCTCCGGATAAACGTGCATTTATGTTGTCATCATTCCGCATCAGCTTATGAAAACGCTCATGCGAAACTATCCATTTCCCTGCTGCCTCAGGGTCTCCACCTCCGTAGAAGTATCCTGGCTGAAACTTCATAAACTCTCTGACAAGCTTCGCATCCGGGGTCAAGAAGAATGCGGAAGTAGTAGGAACTGTAGTAGTTGTCGGCTGCTCGCTAGTAATAAGTAGGGGCGTAAGAGTCGAAGTCTCTAACGGTATCACAATAGCTGGCGAGACTCCCTCAGTCCGTGTCTCTAAAAGTGGTGTATCATTATGCATATGTGGTGTAATCGGGGCGACGGGTGTCTTTACCGTAGGTGCGACCAGAACTGTGGGAGCTAGCGCCATTTCTGCTGTAGTGGCGCTGTCGCGCTGTTGAGCCCAAGTAACTGGAGGATCTCTGTCAACTGGGCATCGTGTGCGGCGAGTCGATCCTCAATGCTCTGAGTCGATATGGTAGTAGTAGTGGTGTCCCTAATAGGATCACTAGTCTGTCATATCTCATGTTGTGTCGAGGGCTGTCCGTCCATCGGGATCTAATAGGATCGTATCCTCAATGATCTCGTATCCTCACTAGGCCGTACGTCGGATCAGCCTCGATATATATACGTTTAATATATCATTTACAATAAAACATAACACGTGTATAAACCCTAAGTCTACCCGCCTCACCATCACTTCCCAACTAGAGTTCTAAGGCAAGTACATCGGGTTTCCACATCTAATATTTTTTTAAGTCTTATGCTCTTTCAGTTAATTTCCCAAGGTTCCTAGAACTCTCGCTTTGATACCACATGTGGCGGCCCCCAAATCCCGAGGTCGCACGTGGGGAGGCGCGGCCCAGCAGTCCTGTCAGATCATTGACCCACTGGGTGCTACGCGCCACTACGTTCTTTGCTACAACGCGACTACTCGATATGTGTGTTAACTCCTTTCGTTAATCAGTTTAGTTAGACAGTTGAATCATTTGTTTAGCATTTAAAACAACGAAAGTCTTAAACTTAAAGCAAGTAAAGCAATTAAATATATCATCATATAAAACATCATTGTAAGAGCAATACCTATTGTGGAAAACTCGGGGAAAGTACTTTATATATAGGCGACAATACTAAGCAGTAATATATACAACTACAGTGTCTATCCAGTCTCCCATTTCCCAAAAATAAAGCAAAATATAAAAATCGCACGTACTAGTAGGTCCTCGACCGCGGGCAATCAGATAAAGTCGCCCAAAATCCTCTTGCACCTACTAGCACTGGGATCTGCACTCGACCATCACAAAAAGCCAGATGGAGAGTACAGTTAGTAAGATTCCAACGAAGTACATCGAGCATTTATAAGAAAGTAAATGGATACCAATAAACATGTCAAATAATCATGCGGAAACTAAACAGACAACTGTGCTAAGATCATCACATGAATAAATAACACGAGAGAAACAAAGTGTGTACTAGTCCTGGTCAGACTAAACTGTACTTCGGACCCTCATGATCCTTTCGGTGGGTGCCCCCACTTCCTTTCACCTGGTTCCTCGCGGTGCTTGTCCGACACGTACACCCTTAATGCAACTCGGGTTGCAATTCACCGAGTGCCTGATCACACGTGCTACAGCCTAGTGTGTCATAAGTACACTACGAATATCAGGTAGGAGTAACTCAACCACCAACCCAAATGTATCACGGAATATAGTACAATAACGAGGAATAGGAATCAACGATAGAAAAGTAAACCCTCAGTGACTTTCAGATGAAATCTTACGTACCTCAAAAATGCACTCCGAAGTCCCACTCACGTCTCGAGAAACGCGCCCGACTCCCGACTATGGTCTCATAAGTTCATGGTGTCCAATTAAACCATTTTAATATTTTTTCCTGATTTTCTGGATTTTTCTCATAATTTTCCACCTATTTTTCTTATTTTTCTAAAATTTATTTAATTTAAGACTGTTTTTAAATTAAAATTTAATATTATATTATTTAAATAAATGGGTGGGTCCCTGGACCGGGTTTGACCCGGTCCACCCGGCCGGATCATTTGACCAGCCAACCGGGTCGACTTGACCCGGTTCGAGCGCACCCGGGTCGGGTCCTGTCCGGCCCAACCGATCTAGGGGGCCACCCATACCCCCATCTTCTTATTCAACGCGTCTCTGTTGTTGGGTTTTTTTTCCTTTTTCCTCTGTGGTTTGGGTTGGGGTTGCTCTTCACCCCAACCCCGGTGGACTCGATGGCAGGGGGAGGCACCCCTGCCATCTCCACCTTGGCCAGGTTCGGCCTCCATGGCCGAACCCCACTCTCGGCTTTCATGGTCGACGCACCGAACAACAACAAAAGTAAATGACTCACCTCGTTCTGCTTCTCCACCCTCTCTTCTCTCTTTCCCGGCCCTCTTTCTCTCCTCCTCCTCCTCTCTCTGTTTTCTTCTTCCTCTCGGCCATGTGTGTGTGAGTGTCGGGTGTGTGTGTTGTGTATGTGGAAGAGAGTGACGTAAGGGATAGGAGAAAATGATGATGGTGTGTGGTGGAGTGTAAATGAGGGTAAGCTAGTTGACTTTGTGTCATTGACTCAAAAAAGTGACACAGCTGGGAAACTCGCCTGTGTTTTCGGGCGTTTCGACGCCCGGTTTCGCTTCCGAATCGCGATGTACGCGTACCGCCGCGTCACTAGCCTCCCAGTATCTATTCCATAGTAGTTACTTGACCAATCTTTTTATTTAATTTGTGCGTTTTAGTTTCCCCGATCTAGTGTACCCACAGTTCGCTCCTCGGCACCCGTCTTGACACGTTTCTCGAGGCGAACACCCGTTACACTATCTCGCTCGATTCAATGATCTAAATACACACATGTGATGCTAGGTAAATAACTTGATATACAGCATCACAAATAGGCAAACAATCACACAAAATCACTATTTACCTAGTCGGCGTGCCCTGACCTATCTGCGGCATCCACGTTGATCTGAGCTGTCGTCCAAGTCTGAAAATAATCAATAATAACGGCGTAATTAAAACTTGGGCCGTTACATGCGCGTGTGCACCCCCTTACTGGGCCGAGCCTGAACCTGTTCTGGTCCAGTGCCGAGTCGGGACCCGACCCAAACAGAAAAAAAAAAAAAAAAAAACAGAGAAAAAAAGAAGAAGAAAAAATAAAAGAAAATTTGGAAAAATTCCGAAAAAATTGGGAAAATTCCAAAAAAAATATTTCGGTAAAATAAATAGAAATTGCTAAAGTCCTATGAAAAGAAAATACGTGGGAATGTCGGACGCGACTTTTGCTGAGTTTTGCCTTGAAAAATGTGAAATGGACAATTTGGCCTAAAAAATTTAGTTTATCATGCTAAATTAAATTATTAATAAATTAACATAGGTTGACACGGTGATCAATTGGCGACCAAGGACTCAGTGGACTTGGACCCGGGGATTGATTACGGGGTAGTGGAGCGCGTTGTGAGGTTTGTAAAACCCAATGGAAAAACTCTCGAGTATTTATTTTGCTTTGTATTTCCATTCATTTCCAGTATTCCTTGTGATTTTTATTACATTCATATCTTGTCATCTTTTGGACGGTTGGTTGAGTTACTCCCACCGGATTTTTCGTTGTGTGTCTATGCATTCTAGACCATAGCATGTGTATCAGGAGTTCTCGGTGGATAACGACCCGAGCTAATGAACTGCTACATGTGTCGGTGCGTCGTAGGTCTATGCCGGCCACCGAGAGGGATCAGGTGATAGCTAGTTGGGTGCACCCACTAGTAAGATCCTGGAAGGAAATCCCGAAGTATGATTTAGTCTGACTGGAACAGGCACACACATTTGCGCTTTATTGTTATGGAGACACACCCCGGGCGGCGAGGGCCGCCACACATACTATATGCCAAATTCGGTAAGTGTGAATTTTGGTTGTTTGAGGTCAAATTTTTGGGTCATGTTGTTGGAGCGTGAGCATTGCATTGTAGATCCAAGAAAGATTCAAAGCGATTTTGGATTGGCCAGCGCCTACGTCAGTGATTGAGATTAGGAGTTTTTAGGGGTTAACAGGCTATTACCGACGGTTCGTGAAGGATTTTTTGAAGATCGCTTCACCAATGACCAAGTTGACCCAGAAATACATTAAGTTTCACTGGTCTGAGGAATGCGAGGAGGCATTTGCTCAACTGAATAAATTGTTGACTACCGCACCAGTGCTGATATTGCCAAAGGCTGGAAAGAGTTTCATGGTGTACACCGATGCTTCTCGTATGGGTTTAGGTTGTGTGTTGATGCAAGAGAAAGCACAGTGGCCTATGCATCAAGACAGCTGAAGATACATGAGAAGAATTATCCAACGCATGATTTAGAGTTGGCATCGGTAGTGTTTGCTCTAAAGATATGGAGACATTATCTGTATGGCGAGAGGTTCACACTCTATACTGACCATAAGAGTTTGAAATATCTCTTCACACAGAAATAGTTGAACATGAGGCAGCGCAGATGGTTAGAATTTTTGAAAGACTATGACTTTTCTCTGGAATATCATCCAGGAAAAGCTAATGTCGTTGCAAATGCGTTGAGTAGGATTCCAACTGGAGATGCCGAGACGTTTAGTTGTCATATGACGCACGAGTATGGCTTACTGGAGGTGGCGGCGGCGATGATGAGTCGGTCAGATATTCTTAACGACACGCAGGTCCTGATTTGTGCTCAAGTGAGGCTTCAAACACTGTCGACTCAGAGAGTGTCAGAGGATCAGAAAATTGACATTCTATATTCGAAATTCAGTGAGTTAGCCCAGAGTCCCGAGTGTACTGACTGGACTGAGACGACAGATCAGTGTCTCAGATTTCGAGGCAGATTGTGGATACCGGTAGAGTGGCGAGCCGAGATGACATTTTCGATTCACATCGTTCTCGTTCATTGTTTATCAGGAAGGACCAAAATGTATCATGATATGAAGAGACATTTTTAGTGGCCTGGAATGAAAGCGGACATATCAGAGTTTATCAAGACTGTGGGATCTGCCAGCAGGTGAAGGCATAGCATCGTAGACCTGGAGGATTACTACAACCGCTTCTCATTCCACGATGGAAGTGAGAATACATAGTCATGGATTTTGTTCGAGGACCGCTGAGAGGATCGTTAATCGATATGATCACATCTGGGTGATTGTGGACAGATTGACGAAATATGCCCATTTCATACCAGTTGCAGCTCATTACACATTTGACCAGCTGAGTGTATTGTTCGAGAGAGATTATCAGGCTGCATGGGGTACCTTTGACAATTACGTCAGACAGAGATGCTATGTATACGTCCAGGATGTGGCGGAGTATGCAGGAGCAGTATGGTACGCGCTTACAGTTTAGCACAACCTTTCACCCTCAGACTGATGGGCAGACTGAGAGGTTGATTCAAACTCTCGAAGATATGCTCAGGGCGTGTGTACTTGAGTTTGGCGGATCGTGGGAAGAGTATTTACCGTTGTGTGAATTTGCATACAACAATAGTTATCAAGCGAGCATTGAAATGGCGCCATTTGAGGCGTTATATGGCGATCGTGTCGCTCGCCATCTTGTTGGGCTGAGCCAGAAGATTAGGCTTTATTAGGACCTGAAATTGTTGTCGATCACACAAAAAAGGTAAGACAGATTCGCCAGAAGCTTAAGGGAGCCCAAAAGAGGCAAAAGAAGTATGCAGACACGTATCGTAGCGATCTCACGTACGATGAGGGAACTTTAGTGTATCTAAAGGTTTCTCCTCATAAGGGTCATCATCGACTTGGTTTGAAAGGTAAATTAGCACCGAGATTCATCGGACCTTTCAACATTAAGAAACGAGTTGGAAAGGTTGCATATGAGCTAGAATTACCTCCACATATGTCGGAATTCATCCAAGTGTTTCGCATTTCGATGCTTCGATTAGCTAAGTCAATGCGGGCGAGAGAGACAGACATTGATTTGAGGAAGATATCTCATATGAAGAGCAACCGCTCGAGATCCTTGATCGAAGAGTGGTACAAAGAGTTGAGAAGCAAGTCTATCCCAAAGGTGTTAGTTAAGTGGCGCTTTCATGGAGATTCGAACTCACTGGGAACGAGAAGACTATATGCGAGATAGATTTCAGTACGTCTTCGAGTCAGGTATATTTTTAAATTCGTTTAGTTTAAGTTCGAGGACGAACTTTCCTATTAGTTAGGAAGTATTGTCACGACCCAAATAATTAATACACGATTAATTCGTTAAGCATGACCAAATGACCCGTGATGTGGGACCCGCAACGAGATATGTGTCACTACAGAGGCACGGTGGCCGAGGTAAATGTTATATTTGTGTGTTGTATGCCTAGTGTACTATATATGTGTAGACTACTAAGTCAATTCTACGGGTATGCAGATATCGAGACGAGCGAGGACGTGCCTCGAGTTGCGTGCCGATGTGGGCCCGAGGTAGCAGCTCGTGGGGTAAGCGTAACTAGTTCAATTATATTGCGTAAAAAAATGAAAATGAAAAAAATGATATATGATTAGTAGTATATGTGTGACCACCTCTACTAAAAATATATATAGAAAAAAGGGCTTCAAGTAAAGCATTAAGACATACATCACTAGATAGGCATGGAGATACACACACATCTCAAGAAAGGGTGTCAAGTATTGTCACTTGAGAGTGACACAAGGGACAAGTGGTGTGAGCAAGACCACCCGATGTGCCTCGAGATACGTGTGTGGGTTGCGATGTGTGGCTCACATTCAAGTCACCCACATCATATATATATATATATATATATATTGTCAAATGAGACCAAAGTCTAAACTTATCTCTTTTACTCTCTCACAGTCAGTTGGGAGAGAAGAAGAAAAACTTCGACAGAGGCCGAGAGAAGAATAAACCCGAGGAGAAAAAGAGAAAGAGAGAGAGAGAAGAGAGAGAGCCGAGAATTTGAAGAAGGTGAAGCAAGGTGAGTTGATTTCGCGTTGTTGTTGAATTCGGTTGTCGTTGTTGTCATGACGTTGTTGTTGAGTGATGAGAGCTCGGACAAACTGTCGTTGCAGTTCGTCCGATATCGAGGAAGGCAGGGGAGTAGTCTCCCCTGCATATGAGACCCAACCCCAAATAAGACGAAAAAATTTTTTTTTGAAACAGAGCAAACGGCTGGCTGTCGTGCGAGAGGGTGAGGAAGATGACCCTGAATCGGGCTGGTTTGGCTCGGGCGAACCGAACCCAGTTCGGCCCGCTTCAGGCCCAAAGCAAAAAAAAAAAAAAGAAGAAGATGGGTTTGGTGAACCAGGCCGGTTCGAAACCGGTTCGGCCCGGTTCAACCCAAACCCAAATAAAAAAAAACAAAAAAAAAAAGAAAAAAAGAGGAAAATTGGGAAAAATGTCATAAAGATTATGAAAAACTCCGAAAAATTATATTTCGACAAAATAAATAGAAATTGATAAATTTCTATGAAAAATAAAATATTTGAAATTTCGGACGACACTTTTACGGGGTTTTTACCTCGAAAAGTGTGAAATTGGCAAATTGGTTTCGAATTTGATTTCGACCAATTTAAGAATTTTAAATAATTAATTTTGAATCTAAATTGATAAATTGCCAAATGTTAGGACCGTAAAGGAGCTATTACAGGGTGTTGGGTGCGTACATCGACGCGACGAGAAGCCGAATATCTTAGGAATTGTTGTTGTATGTAAGTAAACTGAGTGAGACATTTATTTACATTTCATTCCATTTATTTATTCATTCTCAGTTATTCGGACTGAATTTACCTTTGAAATCCATATGCTATGTCTTGTTTATTTCTCATTTTATGACTTTGCGTATAGCATACTCTGTTGTTTATATACTATCATTGATTTCAATTTCTATACTTTGTCATGTTGATTGTTGTGTTTGGAAGTCAGTGATATAGCATGCTATTAGGTTAATTTGTTTATTTTGACTCTAATCCTTTGTGCATTAGTATGCAGTTACATCTCTTGGATTCTATTACCGAGTCATTATTGAAAGTGAAAGTGGTTCTTATGGTTAGGGTCATTTGATGATAGAAATTCAGCTTTCATACGGGGGTCACTAGACTTTCCAGGATGTTAGGGAATTTCTCCACTACCTTGCATGACACACGGGGTAACGTGCCTCGAACAGGGTAACCCGGACCTCGGGGTTTGTTGGCCCAAGAATAACTTGGGTGAGCATGACGAGTTTTAAAACTCGGGTATGTTACCAAGTATACATTCCGGTGACGACTAATTCACTTGGAATAGAAAATGCGTAATCGTAAGTACGACCTTTTGACATTATGATCTAGAGCTCAATTTGTAATGAAATGATGTAGAGCAGAGCTCAAATTGTAGTGGAAAGGTTGATGTGACGTAGCTCACGGCCGACCGACCATAATCTATTACTTCTTAGTCTTGAGTCAGTTTCATATTTGGTTAACTCAAGTATCGCTTTGCATGATGTTTCTTTCAAGTTTAGTTGCTATTTAAATTATGTCATTTGATACTTGTTGCCTGTTTGGGAATGTGGATCGATGTCTCTCAAGTATTACTTAAATAATTTCATGTACTCACCGTCTAGTTTGTGACGGTGGGTGCAGATCAATGGCCAGAGTAGCGGACTGCAAAGAGAAGATTGGTGACTACCTCGAGCTAGTGAAGGACTGCTACGACATATTTTTGTACGTTTTATACTCTTTTGTATTACATTTTCTATGTACATGATATTTTTTACTTTTGGATTGAGTGATAGGAACATCTGACTAGACACATGTTATATATATCACCACTTTTATTTATATATGCATGTGATCTCTATTTCATAGTTTTTCCACAATAGGTTAGGCCTGATTTCCATCAGTAACTTAAGAAGACTTCCGCTGAATAATTTGTTAGTTTGAAAATCTAAATTAACTCCGATGTGTTAGGTGGTATCGTGTTTTTTTAATAATGGCTAATTTGTAGGTTTTTAGGTGTTTAAATAAGGTTGACTAGTTCCTTGTTAGGTCATATATGGGTGATTAGGGCTTAATTAGGGATTAGGTCGGGCGGTGCCCTTATTTGGAGAAGGGGTCGTCACACTGCCGCCAGGAACGAAGACCTAGGGAAAAGGGGAGAGCGAAGAGCGAATATAGACCGAGTGGATGCTTCACCGAGTCGATTCGATCAATGACTTAGGATTCTCTTCTTCTTCTTCACGGGGAAAACCAACTATTCTTCAGAGAATTCGAGTGTTGTGGGATGCACACATCAGGGGCATTTTGGGAAAGAAAATTTTTTTGGGGTGCTCAAATCTAAACGTGGTTTGCCCAAATCTTTGATTTGCACGAAGTAAAATGTGGGGTGCACATAATTGGGTCGTTAAAGGTGAGTTGCATGAGAATCGAGAGGTTTGGGTATGTGAGTGAATCGGTTGGGTTGGGAGGGCAGTTTTGACATTTCCATGTTTTCCTAAGACCTTGACGTCGTGAGTTCAGTTCCTCAACCTTCATCTTCATCTCATGGGATTAGAGTTCCCTCTCTCAATCCCCCCAAAACCCTAATCGAATCCCTCTCCATCGATGGATTCATCCCCTGTGATCCTCGACGTCAGCTCAGACGACGATCTCGGCTGGGTCGACGACGTCCGATTCGATCTCATCGCCGAGTTTCTCACAGAAAAGGAAGAATCCGATGAAGTTGTGGTTCTGGCCGAGATTCCTCCTCGATCGGCGTTGCGGAAGCAGAATCATCAACAGTTTGTCAAATCTGGAGACAGAAAGGCTAAGCAGAATCATCAAAATCATCAAAATGTTGTTGCCAATGATGATGATGATGATGATTGTTTGATTCTCGATGGCGATCCTGATAAGGCGGTCGCGGTCGATAACGGCGAGGCGAAGGAGTCGGATGAGTTGATCGTTGTGGCTGAGAAGGGGCAGGTATGCTGGATTTGTTGTTTTGTGTGGAAAGATTTGTGCTTTTGTGTATCCATTTGAAATAGACATAGATTTGGATGATCTGTTGGGTTACGCAAGCAAGATTTGTTGTTGTTTGATGCGAAAGGCGTGATCTTGCGTGATATTTATTGATTGATCTATGATTTAGGTTGAGAACTGGTTTATCAAAAATGTTGTGCTGCCATGGAGTTTATGCTGTTCTTATGTTTTTCATTGTAGTGTTCATTTGAGGTCGTTTGGTCACCGTAGGAGTAGCACCAATTGACACAAAGATTAGGGAGGAACGGTTGCGTAGTTTGGTCACCTGCAAAGACGGCCTACAAATGCCCCCATTAGAAAACTTGACTCAATAGAAACTGAAGAAATTCAACGAGATAGGGGTAGACCAAAGCTAGCATGGGACACATTCAGGGGTGTATTCAATTGAGATTTTAATAAACTTTTGGTTACTTTTAATGACTAAAAAAGTTTAGGTGTATTCATTTAAAACTTTTAGAGAGTTTATAAAAGTAAGGTGTATTCAATGTGGACTTTTATAGACTTTTAAAAAGTCTACAAAAGTTTTGGGGTATTCAATTTAAACTTTTAGAGAGTTCATAAAAGTAAGGTGTATTTAATTTTTTGGTGACTTTTGTAGATTGGTTACAAATCTTGACTTTTGTAGACTTTTTGTATAAAAATACACATAAAGAAGTCTTCAACTTCTCCTCACCTCAACCCAGAAACTTTTAGAGACTTCTAATTTTTGTTGGTTACATTTTTCAATAAGGACTTCATTGTTCACAAGAGGTCTTTTTCTTTTCAATTGTTTTTATCAACTTCTCCAATCACTCCACAACTCTTGGATTTCATTGCTCACCCATTATACTATAATATCTATGTTGATGAAAATGGATTGATGTCATTATTAACAAAATCTCATTCTTGCATCACTATACATTTTTGATAGTTTTTTTTTTTTTTTTTATTTTTAACAAAGAAGTTTCGTTTATTTAGTGTATTATTATAATCTCAAAAAGTGCAGTATTATTATTTTTGAATAAAATAATTGTATAATTTTTTTAAAATTGCAAGAAGTGCATTTTTTAGAATTTAAACTATCATTATTAAAGAAAAATATACTTTTTTTGCTTAAGTCAAACAAAAAAATAAAGTGCAAAATTTTTACACTAATATTTTCAATGATCTTTTCTCAAAAAAAAAAATATTTACAATGATCTTACTTGATTCTTTTCTACCACTAAAGGATGATTTATTTACCTATTTATTATGTTGATATTTATTCACTTATTTGTTATGCTACTACCTTGAGAGTAATTCATTAATATGTCTATATGTTTTTTTTTTACTAAAATACAAAAATACTTTTTAAAAAATTAGTAATAGTTCTTAAGAAAAAAATATAATTATTTATTTTTTTATAATAAAGTGCAAAATATTTGTTTCATTTTAAAAATCACAATAATCTATTAGTATCATCAAAATCATGTTTAAGAAGTTCACAAAAGTCACTAAAAATCTTAAATGTTGATAAAAGTCATCATAATGAAATCTACATGAAAGTTTATCAAAGTCTTAAAAATCTACCAAAATCTAAAACTTCATAAAAGTCATTCACTTATAAAAGTAACCAAAAGCTAGCATGGACACATTAATTAGGAGGAATTTGACTGGTTTGGAAAGCTCACCATCAATTGCGCTTAATCGAGCACAATGGAAGAGTTTGACTCATGTAGCCAACCCCAATTAATTTGGAACTGAGGCTATTTTGTTGCGGTTGTTCATTCAAGGTTGTAATGGACGCGTATTTGTCTTGTTTATCCCGGACTAGATCATGGATGATACTATGTTCAACTGTCCTATTGAAACAAGTTCCTTGGACTGTGTTTCTATGTGAGCCTTCTTTATTGTTTGTTGCTATGATCAATACGACATTGTGATATTCCGTCAGCATTCAGCTTTGCTTCTTCTACAATGCGCGTCTTTTTATCAATTTTTATAATGTCTAACTTGATGTTTAGTAAAACTCAAAAAGATAGAATAAGAAATATAGAAATTCAAAGACAAGTAGGAGTAGCACCGACACAATGATTAGGGAAGGGCGGTTGTGGTAGTTTGGTCACCTGCAAAGACGGCCTACAAATGCTCCCACTAGAAAACTTGACTCAATAGAAACTGAAAAAGTTCGAGAGGTAGGGGTAGACCAAAGCTAACATGGGATGCATTAATTAGGAGAGATTTGAATGGTTTTGGAAAGCTCACCATCAATTGCACTTAATCGAGCACAATTGAAGAGTTCGATCCATGTAGCCGACCTCAATTAATTTGGGACTGAGGCTATTCGTCTTGTTTATCGCGGACTAGATCATGGATGATACTATGTTCAAAAGTTCAAGGAGCCCCATTGAAACAGGTTCCCTGCACTGTGTTTCTATGCGAGCCTTCTTTATTGTTTGTTGTTATGATCAGTATGGCATTGTGATATTCCATCAGCAATCATCTTTGCTTCTTCTGCAATGCACATTTTTATCAATTTTTATAATGTCTAACTTGATGTGTGGTAAAACTCGTAAAGATAGAATAAGAAATACATAAATTCAAAGACAAGTAGGAGTAGCACCAATTGACACAGAGATTAGTGAAGGGCAGTTGTGGTGGTTTGGTCACCTGCAAAGACGACTTACAAATGTCCCCACTAGAAAACTTGAATTATTAGAAACTTAAGAAATTCGACGAGGTAGGGGTAGAACAAAGTTAACTTGGGACGTATTAATTAGGAGGGATTTGAAGGGTTTGGAAAGCTCACCATCAATTGCACTAAATCAAGCACAATGAAAGAGTTTGGTCCATGTAGCCGACCTCAATTAATTTGGGACTGAGGCTTCGTTGTTGTGTCGAACTTGATCACCACCGCCAACAACAACAATCCCAAATTAATTGGGGAATTTCTAACTTGATCATGTTATCGATTCTCATTGCTCCTGAATGTAGTGTATACTGCTTTTAAGTATCCAACTAGAAAATACAGGCTCCTCTTACTTTAAGCTTCCCGGCATTCAAATTCTTTTAATGTATATATGATTGGAGTTTGACATTGCTCATTGTTATCAATGTCAGTTCATCAATTACGTAGTAATATTTATTGTGAATTGTGAATGGTAGTATCTTGTTGAATTTTAAATCCACCCATGCTTTTTATTTTCTGTGGGGTTCTATATATATATATTGTGCAATATTGTGTACAATAACTGGCTCTCTACTTTATTCGAAAAGTACATGTGCGAGAAAGAAGTCATTGTTGTTCATGATTTGCGATAGTTTTTGTTTGTGATCCTCATTTGTTTAATTTTCTTTTTTTTGTTCTTGTAGCTAGCGTGCCGAGATTATCCACACCCCCGGCATCTTTGTGCTACTTATCCTTTCAAGACCACGCCACACCAGAAACATTGTAATCTTGTAAGATCCCTCACGTTTTAAAATTGTTTTGATCTCGGAAGTGCTTGTGAAATTGCCTATTGTTCTTTCGCGTCATTTTCTAGTTTGGTCTGAATCTTGTGCTTTGAAATATAATGCAGTGCCATTGCTATGTATGTGATTCCATCGCTCCATGCAATTATTGGGGCACTGGTGTTTCCAACACTGATCACTGCCATGCTACTGATAAGGAGGAAATCTGGAAAGTAAGGAGGCAAAGTTTTAAGCAAGGGAAAACAGCGCCACCGCCAGCACCAAAGCAACTTGGTGCAGCTCTTTCAATGGCAGCTCCTCGACACAATTCAAGTGCTGTAGTCGCTCCTTCACGGCCTGTAAATCATGGCTCTCTCCCACGATCTTCACAGTCCCAACTAAATACTCTTCGTCCTTGCTCATCCTCTAGTTTCCGGGTACCAAATATCATAAGCCAAAGAAGTGACCGGCATTCAGGAGTCACACCAC
The DNA here is from genome assembly GCA_039657325.1 of Stephania cephalantha. Taxonomy (NCBI): domain Eukaryota; kingdom Viridiplantae; phylum Streptophyta; class Magnoliopsida; order Ranunculales; family Menispermaceae; genus Stephania; species Stephania cephalantha. The sequence continues at coordinate 4,223,407 of CM077579.1, forward strand.
AAATCATATCACCTAGGAACAATGCTGTGCATCATGTGAATCGATCACCATCTTCGCGGCGTACCATTTCTAGTACAAATAATGTAGCAAGAAGGAGAAGTGCCACAGTTCCTCATTTTACTTCGCCATATGCGAACTTTAAAAGGGCAGGCACCTCTGCTGTCACATTGACGAAAAACCAGACAGGCTACAGCACATCTTTTAGCAATTCTGCCAACCAAACGACATCATTGTGGAAGAATAACTGTTCCCATGTCACAATTCACGGAACGAGAAATCAGGAGTTCCTTGTCGGCAGTAATTCCCCAAGTACACATCAGAGCTCTTCTCAGCCTTGCATGGGTAGCAGTTCTGTAGGATTCCATCCATGTTCTGATTCATTACAACCCCAAATATGCAGTCAACCTGACTCTCTGCTTGACAGAGAATTGAGTGTATATCCACGAAATTCATGTCAAAGCTCCTCCCAGCCTGCGATGGGTAATGACTCCCTCGGTTTCCCCTGGATTGATTCGCCGCGACCTGAATTATGTAATCAGAATGCATATCCACCAGGGGATCCTCATCCAGAAATTGCAAGTCTGAATCTTTTCGGTTATAACTGGAATTGGTTTCCCGAAACGGACATGGATGCCGCCATCCCTGCGGCAGAGAATATGTTCCAGCCGACGTCAGAGCCACCCCCTGAAAGTAATCCTGATCCGGGGCTTCCTTGCATAAATGATACTTCAACGGAGATTCTTCGTGATTGCTGGAATCAACCTCCAGATCTGAATGCCGGCAAAGCAGCAAAAGACGCTGAAATGGACCAATTTCTGTATGATTTTAAATCCCATGAATATGACTTCTGCGACATCATAACTTTTGTGTGATGCAGAGAATTCTAATATGGTTAACACATGTAGCATGTAAGTTGCTGTGTAATTATCTCTTTGTAGCAGGTGGTGATTGGAGGCATATTTAAATTACAACTCCAAAAGCCAGGGAGGAGCATGTGATGAGTGCTCTCACCATTCCTTATCAAATAAATAGTTTGTACATAACATAACTTTGTCTATGTCCTTTTCTTTATTCTGTGCAGTCCTTCTGCATGTCTATGAATCCAAGTGTTTGTTTTGTGTACAGATTTTTGCAAGCAAAATCTTCAAATCTTTAATTTACAGCTCCATCATTTCTCTGTGGGTGTTTTTTTTTTTTTTTTTTTTTTTTTTTTTTTTTTGTGGTTTGGATTGAATCAAATTTTAACTTCACTAAGGAATAGGCTATATGCATGTGTTTATACATTTAACTGTTACGTTGTTTTGTACAAAATCATCTTTTATAACACTGTTACATAACAATTTGCAAAGAATAGAGTAAGAAATACAGTGATTCAAATAAAACAGGATTAACAACAACAAAAAGAAAACCTTAATTCTAAATTAGTTTGGGTTGGCAACATGAATCAAACTTTTTCACTCCATTTTATTTAATGTCTTTGATGACATGTTTTTGAAATACTCAAGAATGGTACCACTAAAAGCAAAATTTCCACTCCATTTTATTTAATGTCTTTGATGACATGCTTTTGAAATACTCAAGAATGGTACCACTAAAAGCAAAGTTAGAGAAGGTCCGTTGTAATGGCGTGCCATTCAAAAAAGGCATGCAAATAGCCTTAGTTACAAAACTCAGTCTAAAAGTTGAAGGTAAATAATAATAATAATACATTATCAATTGCATTAAATCAAGTCGACAACCACAACTAATTTGGAGTCAGAGGCTATGTCGCAATATGAGTCTTCCTATAGCAAAATTGAACTTTCAATCATGAAAAATGTTGCATTGCCCCACATAGATCACGCACTCGTTCAGCCGCCCTTGATTCTCGAGACGCGCATGCATATCAAGGTGTATTAGCCTATCAGGGGTGGACGATGAGTGCGTGTCGCACATGCTTGTCCTACTTTGAGCATCCTCCGGCACCTTTGCATTTCTTATTATTATCCAAGTATCTAGAGCATTGCCCTGACTACATACTAATCCCGAATTTGAGGAGGGAATATATAGATATATCTTACTAATACAAAACCAATTATTAAAAATTATCATTTTGAGTGGCGAAGAAGAGGCTGACTAGTGAGTTGAGTGAGCTCTCAACGACACAGTTGAAAAATGACTTCTCTTCTCCTCAAACCCATCTCCAACCTCCCTTCCTCTTCTACCCACGCCTTTCCTCAAAATTCCCTCCATGTCCTCCTCCACTCTCAACTCTCTCTCAAACCCTCCAAGAAGAACCCTAAATCGATCCTAAACAACACCGCCAAATCAACGATTTCTTCCGCTCTTGCTGAATCAGATTCCCCAAAATCTGCCCCACAACAAGACATTCAATCCCTAATTCAGGACCTCTCCGTAAGTGCGAATTTCAAGCTTTTCTCCGCAATTTTTGGTTGATTTTTAGGAGTTTTTTTTTTTTTGAGCTTCAACTTGTTTGATTTCTGATTCTGTGATGAAATTTAGGGTTTTTGAGTTTCAACATGTTTGGTTTTCGATTCTGTTATGTAATTTAGTGTTTTTAAGCTTCAGCATGTTTGATTTCGAATCAGTGATGAAATTTAGGGTTTTTGAGTTTCAACATGTTTGATTTCAGTGATGAAATTTTAGGGTTTTGAGCTTCAACATGTTTGGTTTTCGATTCGGTTATGAAATTTAATGGTTTTTGAGCTTCAACATGTTTGATTTCGATTCAGCGATGAAATTTTAGGGTTTTTAAGCTTCTGCATGTTTGATTTCGAATCAGTGGTGAAATTTTGGGGTCTAAAGCTACAGCATGTTTGATTTCGACTCAGTGATGAAATTTGGGGTTGTTATGCTTCAACATGTTGGATTTTCAATTCAGTGATGAAACCTTACGGTTTTTGAACATGTTTGATTTCTGATTCAGTGATGAGATTTAGGGTTTTTTTTTAGCTTCAACATGTTTGATTTTCGATTCAGCGATGAAATCTCCTCTTTTATATTGCAGAGCAGCTTAACATTGCCTCCAGATTACTTCTCACAACTACCGCGCGATCTTCGATTGGATGTGAGTGAGAAATTTAGGGTTTTGTTTATGTTTTTGTTTTCGTCTTCAATTCGTGTTGTTTGATTGAGAAATTTGGGAATGTTGTTGAGATTCTGCATAGCTGAACGATGCGGCTTTCGATCTCGCCAATGGGCCTGTACTCGATGAGGTTGGTAATTTAAACTTTCTTTGATTATCAATTGTCAAAACTCTTAGGTTAGTTTTTTGTTCACAATGAGATTTCACTTAAAAGGTGTTTTTTTGTGTATAAACTGAGCTTCTGATTTACTAAAATGGGGGGGTTCATGTGTGGAGTGATTCATATAATTATTGTTTTCAGTGTGGGCAAGAACTGGGAGAAGCATTGTTGAATCTTTCTAGAGCATGGGAACTAGCTGATGCATCAACTTCCAATAGCATAGCTAGCAAGCTCCCTTCCTTGACATTGTCATTGCCGGATAGCGCGAAATTTGGTAAGTATTAGATATGCCTATAACAATAATGTTTTAGTTTTCTTGACATTGTTGTTACCCGATTATAACTTGCAAATGCGCCGGTTAGAAAACTCGACTCAGTAGAAATTGAAGAAATTCAATGAGGTAGGAGTAGACCTAAGCTAACTTTGGGACATTATTTAAAAGATTTGGAAAGCATGACATTGAGTGCACTAATTCGAGTGCAATGGAAGAGTTTGATCCATGTTGCCGAACCCGACTTAGATGAAATTGAGGATTTGTTGTTGTTCCTGTCCGTTGCCCGATTACGCCAAATTGTGTGAGGATTGATTTACGTATAAAAATGACGTTCTTCTAGTTTTTGGTTTGGTACATTATTTAGAGCAAGTTCTCTTTGTTCCTTTGTAGCGCTCGGCAAGCGCTTGGTGGCTTCTGGGAGGAGATTTCAGTCCATGGGACAGTATGGTGAAGGTGAGCTACAAAAGGTAAGTGATAAACAGTACTGAAGCCCTTCATAAGTCACAAGATGCTATTACTTTTAACACAGCTTATATAGTTGAAATTAAAGATATATTAGGATTCATGAACTCTCCTCCATGGAAACTTGAACTATTTGCATCCAATAGCCAGTTCAAAGATGTTGTAATCCAAGTTGACAATGGCCTTTGGCTTCTCATGCTACACCGCTAAAAGCCTAGCTGAAACATACATGCCCTGCACTTCCATGTTGGCTTGAGATCTTGTTGTATCGTAACATTTGGTTGATCTGCACTTTTGGATATTTTTTAGACCTTACAAACATAGACTTTCCAGCGGAGGAATTTCCAATGTAGCATGTATCGGTATTTGTGGTCACTGTGTCTTCGTATTCAGTTATGCTGTTGACGTGTTGGTAAAAATGTTTGGCTATTCTAGCTGATTTCTAGGGCAATAAGCTATATTAATTTGCCTGCTTGAAGGTACTTTTGCATTCCGACCATGCGTTCATTGGTAATGGCCACATTAATGTGAAGCCAAATTTGAGATTTGAGTGTTTGTGGAAATCAAAATGTAAGTTATCCTGGAATGCGAGTATGCCTATGGATGTGATCTTAACATCAAAAGATAAAAGTAAGGATTAATAAATAAAAAAAAGTAGAAATTATCATTCGATTCACTTGTGCAAAGGGAATCTCACCCCATGTAAACCGTTTGTATTTCACTGACATGTTGGATAATTTGTAAGAATCACAGATTTCAAAAGCAGTGATTCAGACTGGAAGGCTACTCTCTGCCCGTTCTGTAAGTACAACTGATGAAGAACCTAAAACAGAAACAAGGATGTTTAAGGTAATATGTTCTTGTGCGTGTACTGTTAAGCATCCATTGCGAGCCTATAGAATCAGCTGTGCATAATGTGATTTTTCGGATTTCAGTTTGGGGAACTGCAGGTCGAGTTGACACCCAAAAAAGCCAATATCGGAGCTGCAATTGGTGTTGTTTTTGGGTAAGTACCTTCTTCTTAATCAGAGAAAATTGTGGAGGACTAATATAACTGATTATTTGTGAAAAATGAACTAATGTAGGTTTCTCTCATGGGAACTTGCCCAAGGCATCCAAAGCATCCCGGAAAGCTCACTGCAGTACGCAAAGGACAACGCGTATCTGCTTGCAAAGGTGATTTTAATTTCTTGTGCGAAACTAATACCATTTCCTCACGTCTTGAGCATTAATACTTCGATCATATTTCATCACATTTATATTGATGCTTAAATCCAGTCTTTGAGGGGAGCTTTGCTAGTAATCGGCTACTCATCGACAATCTTGTCAGCAGTTGCATCTGCTGGATTGGTATTACTTGGGATACAGCTGAAGTCGAAGGATAAGTAAAATTTCGAAACTGCTTGATACTATCTTGTCCTTTGTATGATATTGTATATTGTAAAGCACAGCTAATGGAAGTGGAGATTGTAAACTAACAAATAAACTATACTCAGATATATGCTGATTCCTCTCATTCTGAGCCTCCTCTTTCTCCATCACTTTCAACTTAGTCATGAATTGCCACATATATTTATCTCCTTGCAAGGAATAAACCATGTGCAGGCAAGAAGCGGCTTTTGTATACTTGCAAATTATTTGATTTGCACAATTACCAATCGTAATGCATCATGTGTTCATTTGATGGAGGAATAAAGCAGAGAAAATTTATTAACTTTTTATTACTAATTAACCACTTACTAATAAGGGAAATGATTTTTTTGTGATGACATGCGTGTCTTAAGAACACACACGTTATTCAAAAGTACATTGACTTGTGATTCAGTCGAAAATTGTGATGCATGCATCTCGGCGTGATACACAACAACATAGCCTCGTGTTATGCAATTGAAAATTGTGCATGCAAATCAAATCTCGAGGCATGAAAGGGTAAAAATTAAATACTCCACCTGTTTAAGAGAAAACATCAGTTAAAGTGAGGGTAAATTAGTTCTAAAAAAAATAATATTAATAGATGACACATGGAGTGTTACGATTAGTAATTGTGCAAAATTTACAATTTGCAATTTGCAATTATATAAAAGCCGCTAGCATGCAGGGCTGTAATCTATGCTACAAAGTTGGTATTGGCGAAGAAGAGTCTATAACCCAAAATGCAAAAGTACATTAATAAATAACAATCACAGCCCAAGAAAACTTGGAGATTACATTGTTACAAAATAGCGGTTACAAACTTACAATGTTAAGCGTCTTCAATTATATGACAACTTTAAGGCACTTGAAACCAAATTCAACATCACTGGACTGTTTTAGATATCAAGGCGAACCAATTGGAACAACACAAGGCTTGAACCGGAACTACCAGACTTACCTTTGTCAGCAACAACAACAACAACAAAACTTCAATCCCAAATTAGTTGGAGTAAGTGTATCCAAAGGACCTCAAGAAATGCTTAGCAAATGTATGTAACAAAAGGATGTCACCCTAGCATTACCACTGGAGAAGATGTGCCTAACTCAGTCAAAAGTAAGGGCAATAGGCCAGGTTTAACTTGTCAAGAAACTAGAAGAATGCTGTTGATTTCAGCTAACAAGAGCTGGAATGTAACATGTAACAATTCGCCAGTGAAAATAAACTTCTTTGTGTTGTGGAGTATGGATGACCTTGCATGTACACCAACATATTGTGTAGTTATGTAACTTGTGTTTCTCACTTAATAGTACCTCCACTTGTCTATGTATTATCATGTTACTTGTAACCATTTCCAATGTACACCAACCCTTCCATGTATTGTCAAATTACTTGTAATGTGTTGTATGACATGGGGTGTATGTGTTACTTGTACACATTGTATAAAATACATTTATCATCATCACCAAATGGCATATATAAAGGGTGCTAACCTCATTGTAAAAACACACCAAGTTGAATGAAAACATCTCATTCAAACTATCTCATTTCTTCTCTTCTCCTTTGTAGTAGTAGTAGTTTATATTAGTAAAAGTTCTTAGTCTTCTACTTCCTTCTCTAGTTCTTAGCAAGTTCCAACTCAATTTACAACACGTTATCAGCACGAGCTTGCTCTAGCATTAAGGAGACCTTGAAGTTCAAGAAGGTTTGTTAAGGAGACAAAGCTATAAAGGTATAACTTTTGTTATTTAAATAAGATCAATTTATTTATATATTATCATGGTTGTTTCCTTTTATTACATGCATCACTTCTATATGCATACTTTATTCATATACTATGCATTATAACGTCACCGATTGCGAAAGTATGATCTGTAGTCGCGTCTTGTACGATCTTCTACATCAGAAATCAAAAGTCAATATGTGACATAACTAGTTTTCTCGCTATACTACAAACGATTAATTATGTTATATTCTTGATTTTTTTATATTGCAAATAGTGTTATGAGTTTGGGTTGATAGTGGGTAAGCCTTGTCCCCGGTAAAGCTAAACATTGAAAGGGAGACGGGTTATCCCGTTCAAGGAGGCATGGTTTTATGTAGACTTCGTCTCGCCACCCAACCTATAAGTTGTCCCACCAACTCATACAAGTAGTATATTTTGCATATTAATAATCAAGTTGTGAACATATATTTAATCGTATATTATTTATTTTATATAAAAGAGAAAAACTATTTACTCAATTTCTTGACATATTTTCAGACTATGACAAACCTTCAAAAACTTGAATTTGTTGCTCTTGATATCACTGGAAATAATTATTTACCATGACAACTGGATGCTGAGATACATTTCCAAACTAAAGACTTAGGAGAAACTATTATAGAAGGAAATGAAACATCAATGCAAGACCGTGCGAAAGCATTGATATTCTTTCGCCATCATCTCCATGAAGGTCTAAAAAGTGAGTATCTCACTATAAAAAATCCTTCCACCTTGTGGTTAAGCTTGAAAGAGCGATATGATCACCAAAAGACGGTGATATTTCCAAAAGCTCAAAACGACTGGCTGAATCTTAGGCTACAAGATTTCAAAACAGTCAGTAAGTATAACTCCATCATGTTTAATATTACCTCTCGTTTGAGGTCATGTGTGAGAAAATATATCTCAAGATGAGGCAATGACGGAAAAAACATTCAAGTACTTTTCATGCCTCGAATCTGTTGTTGCAACAGCAATATCGAGCGCGTCAATTTAAAAAGTACTCAGAATTAATTTCTTGTCTTATGGTGGCTGAACAAAATAATGAGCTTCTATTGAAGAACGACAACTCCCGTCCAACTGGTTCTGCTTCAATTAATAAAGCAAATGTGGCATCCTATAATAACCATAAAAAGGGTCAAGGAAAGAAAAACCACGGACGTGGAAATGGGAAATGATCAATCAACAAAGATCGTGGCAAGCCCTATTCTAAATTTCGTGGCAATAAGTTTCAAAATAAATGAAATAAGAATGATGCCGTTCAAAATAAGAGAAAAAATACTGCTGAAAATGGGCATGCTCCTAATCTTGACCAACCATGTCACAAGTGTGGTTTAAAAGGCCACTTGGCTCATGTATGCCGCACGCCTAAGCATTTTATTGATCTTTATCAAGCCTCCTTAAAGGAGAAAGGCAAAACAGTTGAGATGAACTTCACTGTCGGAGATGATGGCTCGTCGGACATCAATTATATGGATGTCCCGAATTTTCATGATGATCCGAACACTAATCTCGATATTTTTAATGATCATGTAATGATTTTCAATAATTATATGTACTAGTTTTTGTTATACTTCTTAATTATATGTACTAGTTTCTTATTATGAATGAAATATGACTCTTTTTCTAATTTGTCAAACATTATTTGTCTAGATGGATCAACAAATCATGTGTTCAAATAATGAATCAAACAAGAGCGATATATGTATTGCCGATTGTGCTACAACACACGCAATCCTTAAAAATAGAGAATATTTCTACAATTTGAACTTAGCTGAGGCTAATGTTCAAACAATATCTGGCATCTCCAATTTGATTAATGGCTCTGGAAGAGCAAATATTATGTTGCATGGGGGAACAACAATTCATGTTGACAATGCCTTATCCCCAATTTCCCATAAAATTGGGCCCCGCTCCGCCTGCCCACGCGGACCCCGAGCCGCCTCGCAAGGTCAACGCAGCCTAGTCACCTTCCAATCCATTATTACAAGTAATTTCAAAATTTTAAGTTGAGTTATTAGTATTTTTCAAGATTTAAAAATTTAGCTAAGCAACTAATACATTAAATAACTCAACAAAAAGATCAGTGAGTTAGGCAACCTAATTGTGGAACCCAAGAAATATCATCGAGAGAGAGTAAATACAAAATATACAAAAAGTCACCTAGCTATGAAGCCTTCCCTCTCGCTACTGTCCGCGCTCGCACTCACCAAACATAAGAATGACGAGCCTGTGTAAGTAAATCCAAGAGAGACATATACACAACATTTCACAATATCCAAAGCAATCGAATTCATGCAAATAGTACGAAAGGAATAAAGAACGCATGAATATACAAGACTATAAACAATCCATCAATGAGTGAGGCCAAATAACAAGGAGTCCCGACCAAAAGGTCGCTGAGTCGCGAAAAAAACCCAAAGAGACTCGGGTTTAGACGAGCCCCATGCCTTCCAACCCTAACCTCGCGACTATGAGATATCTACGTCCCGATAAGTGCCCCCAACGTACACTCAATTGGGAGATATCGACGCGTCCGGATACGAGCTCATATCGCAGATAAACAAGAACCGTGACTCGCTTGCCATCGGACCCACTCGATCGACAACAATTTCAACGATAGCTATCATCACAAAGCAAAGAACAACAATAAAGCTATCACATAACAAGAATAACAACAAACAATGGAGAGAAATGAAATACCGTATAAATCCCTAACTCGGTTTACTTACCTCGAGAAATCGCGAACCTCAAAACGTCTCGCTCGCGTCTCGATTTGCGCACCGACACCCGACACCCGACTCCTAAGTCCCTGTGTCCATTTAGACATTTTAGGCCTATTTTACTTAAAATCATTCAAATCACAACTCAATCGGTGAAATAAACCTCACCTCCATCGCGTCGTCGCGATTTCGTCAAATCGCGCATCCGACCGATCGATAACGCGCCATCAAGCGCTCACGCATTGCAGCGCGCTGCCGCCGCGCTGCGCCAATCTTCGCTGGCGCGCCGCCGCCACCGCTGCTGCCAGCCGTCCGCCGCTGCCTGCTGGATCCCCTGCCGCCTGCTCATCGCGGCCGATTCGCTGCCGCGAGCCGCCGCTCGCGCCGCCACACCGCCGCTGCTGCTGCCATCGCTGCTGCCGTCGCTCGCGCTGCGCCAATCGCTCGCGTCACTCGCACGCCACCTGCCGCTGCCGCCGCCGCCTCGCTGCCGCGCCGCCGCCGCCGCCGCTCGCTGCCATGCTCGCTGCTCGCTGCCGCTGCGCCGCAGCTGCCAGAGTCGCCGGTGCATTGCGCATCCACCGCCACCAGACACGAGCGCTGCTCGCTCGCTGCGCCGCCAGCCGCCGCGCGCGTCCACTCGCCTGCGCTTCGATCGCCGCTGCCGCGCTTCGTCGGCTGCGCGAGTACTCGCCCGGAGCTCCGGCTCGGTCCGCTCCGATCTCCTCTCCGCCACCTCTCATGCTCTCTCTCTCTCTCACCGATCTTTCTCTCTCTCTCTCTCTCTTTTTTTCTCTTTCTCACCTCTCCGATCTTATCTCATATCTATTATATATATATATATATATATTTTTTTTTTTTTTTTTTTTTTTGATTTCAAATCAAAAGTGTCATCGACATTCGTGCAACACGAATCTCGAGGCAACTCAACAACCGAGCAAATACGCATCTCGAGGCACCAACCCGCCTCCTTTCAAAATCTCGATACTCGCGCTACACGCATCACGAGGCGTATCCAATGTCCACCTTAAAACCACATAAATCCACTATAGCCACATTTCTGGTCCCACGTCGCAAGACGCGACTCGAGGCGCGTCCCCGTTCGTGTTTCGCTCCCCGAATTCTCCGCGTATACGTTTCTCAACAATTAACATTAGCATCTCCACTCGAGATTCGACATACGCATTTCGACGAATGGATCCCACATACGACCCCGACTCCGACACGTGGCACAAGTCAAATTTTCGGTCGTTACATAGCTTTCCCAACGAATTAGAATTTCGTCCTCGAAATTGAAGCAAGTCTCAAAGGACAATGGTGTTTTATGAACGAAGACCCAAGGCCATACCCGCCCAAGGCCATACTCGCCAAGGCCATACCCCATCTTACTCGTAGGCCGGGCTCCTCCGCGACAAGCCGGGCTCCTCCGCGACGAGCCGGGCTCCTCCGAGACCTCCAAGCAAAGAACACACCATCTCTGCCTCCTCCCATCAATATATGCCAGGGCAACATCCTCGCAACATATATTGGAATACAAATGAATACAAATGAACATTTTTTACTTTCACGATCCACCGTCACTAACATACGTATATCCGTTGTATATCCGCGAGAATGTAAATCGCCTCTTTGATCGTCCGCTTGTCTCTCTCGATCGAGCGAGTCTCAACCCAACTCGTCGTACCTCTATCGTTACGATGGATAGTAGTCGACTCGACGACGGCAATAGCATGAATATGTTTCGTCTCATTGCACTCTAGGTCGTCCATACGCCCATACAGTACGTTGAAATCCCAATCCAAATGGAACATGTCAATGTCCTTGTCCCCGTGCATGACTAGATCGTCGTTCCTTGTCGTGCACTCGATCGGATCTCTCGACCTCGTCTCTAGCCACCGCTAAGCCATCAACCCTCTCGATGGTACTTATGCTAAGGATCCGATACAAGCTGATGTACTAATGTACTAGCGTAACTCTACTGACCATCTAACACTAGCGCCATATACACCGCATACGGTGGAAACGCAATACGCTATGAGATTGCTCTCTTTGCCATGACCGTCTAACCCTCGTTTTCCTCCGATCATCTCCGCACCCTCACACCGACTATAACGATGCCGATAATGCGATCGGTACTCCGCGCGTGTGCTCCCACACTCTCACTAGCCATCGACGCGTCGCTGGACATGAAAAAGTCATTGGCAACCCATTCTCGGTATATCAAGAGAAAATCCAATACCGTGAAGCATCAGACGTTCATTAATTTTGTCGCAAGCATGTAACATGACTAAAGATCTGACAACATTGTGTTCCGCATAGAGTACATTCCCAAAGCTGCAAAAAACAAAATACAGGCTGAAGTGCTACCGCCTTTGAGTTTATTCGTAAACTCAGAACTGCATTCTAAAAATTGAGCATCATCTCGAAAACCTCCTCAATAGAATGCATATTACACGCTTCCTTCCACGTGGCAATGAAAGTTTCCATTGTCGAGCTACTAAGCTGAATAGACTCATGCTCAACCATATCGCTGCATGAAGGTTGACTTTCAAAGCAATTTTTAATTAATTAATAATTGTCGAAACATGATCTTCTAACATGAAAAAATGATGTTCAAACCCATCTTGTTCATTTTTCGACAAGAAGAATCAAGTATTTAGGGGTTAAAGGTTTATCCAGCAAGGCACTAGTTTCCAATGCATAATTACATTATGATTGTGATGCTGACCTCATTGTGACAATATGATCAATATGATCAAATGACCAAAACCAAACTCTCCACTCCACAGCCATGGCCTTCTCATAGGCCTCCTATAATGTGTTCGAGCCGTCGTCACTACCCCAGAACCAATCGAGTCCAAGAGACCGTGTACAAAGTAGTAAGCTCGATCGGCATCGCATCGATCGCACACCACCCTACTCCATCAAGCGTACATACCGATCCATATAATGCATAACCATTCACCCAATCCAATTCGAGCGTCCCCATCGACGCCACCGTAGTGCGCAACTGCACATCGCCTTCGCCGAACAACGAAGTTCGATAAGATGTTCGACCTCATATGATCTCGGTGTGGTCAAGACGTCATTAACCTTTGCCGCTCCGAGATTCGTACCACCGTGAAACTTTTTCGAGTGATGTCGTTGAAACTCGCGAGATCGCCTCGCTTTAGCCGTCATTCTAATTCCCGTATCGCTGGCGCGCTCAAAGATCTCCTCATGTAAGTACGAGCATGTGCTCCTTGCGCAAAGACGTTTCAAACAAAGTGAAAATTTTTTTGATGTACAATCTCGTATGATTTATACTTAGGTGGCAACTAACTTTTAGAACGATTTGCGACTCTACCTCAACACGTAATTCATTTACAAGTCCCTAAAGGTGGTGGTCGACTTCACCAACCCCGAGACTATAAATGCTTAGTGTCACTAAAGTGGAGTTACTTGGCTTCGATCCAACACTACTACTCCAAAACTTTCGTCAAAGCTAAGGAGTCCGTACATGATGTAATCGTTAGCTCTCAAGTCATCTCAACACTCGCTCCCTTAGTAGAATTCGTCCGCTTTTCGTCCTTTTTCCTTTTCTTTCTCGCTCCCAAGTCTCGAACCCGCGTAAATCTTTTTCAACTTACTCATCGTGTCTCACGTGATACACAAGAGTAAATACGGTTATATCGTATATCTATCGATAGTTTCCCCAACTCTCTCTCACTTCCCAACGAAGACTTAAGTCGGATCATAGGGTTCCACTCTAAGTTCAACCATTCCTAACTTCCGCCGTTTTAATGTCTTAATTTCAAGAGTCGAGTATTTACAACTTCGGCTCTGATACCAACTGCGACGGCCCCAATTTCCCATAAAATTGGGCCCCGCCCGGCCTAAGCCCACGTGGACCCCCGAGCCGCCTCGCAAGGTCAACGCAGCCTAGTCACCTTCCAATCCATTATTACAAGTAATTTCAAAATTTTAAGTTGAGTTATTAGTATTTTTCAAGATTTAAAAATTTAGCTAAGCAAGCAACTAATACATTAAATAACTCAACAAAAAGATCGGGAGTTAGGCAACCTAATTGTGGAACCCAAGAAATATCATCGTAGGAGAGTAAATACAAAATATACAAAAAGTCACCTAGCTATGAAGCCTTCCTCTCGCTACTGTCATGCGCTCGCACTCACAAACATAAGAATGACGAGCCCAGTAAGTAAATCCAAAGAGGAGGACATATACACAACATTTCACAATATCCAAAGCAAATTTCGAATTCATGCAAATAGTACGAAAGGAATAAAGAACGCATGAATATACAAGATCGTAAACAATCCATCAATGAGTGAGGCCAAATAACAAGGAGTCCCGACCAAAAGGTCGCTGAGTCGCGAAAAATCCCAAAGAGACTCGGGTTAGACGAGCCCCATGCCTCCAACCCTAACCTCGCGACTATGAGATATCTACGGCCGATAAGTGCCCCCAACGTACACTCAATTGGGAGATATCGACGGCGTCCGATACGAGCTCATATCGCAGATAAACATAGAACCGTGACTCGCTTGCCATTGGACCCACTCGATCGACAACAATTTCAACGATAGCTATCATCACAAAGCAAAGTTGAACAACAATAAAGCTATCACATAACAAGAATAACAACAACCAATGGAGAGAAATGAAATATCGTATAAATCCCTAACTGGTTTACTTACCTCGAGAAATCGCGAACCTCAAAACATCTCGCTCGCGTCTCGATTTGCGCACCCGACACCCGACTCCTAAGTCCCTGGTGTCCATTTAGACATTTTAGGCCTATTTTACTTAAAATCATTCAAATCACAACTCAATTCGTTGAAATACACCTCACCTCCATCGCGTTGTCGCGATTTCGAAATCGCGCATCCGACCGATCGACAACGCGCCACCGCGCCGTTCACCGCGTCGCAGCCGCCGCTGCTGCGCGCCGCCTTCGCCGGCGCGCAGCCATCGCCGGCCGCCGCCGCCGTCCCTCGCCGGCGTCGCGCTGCTGGATCCCCCGGCGCCGCTGCCTCATCCGTGGCTGATTCGCTCGTCCACGAGCCACAGCTCGCGCCGCCACACCGCCGCTGCTGCTGGGACGCTGGTCGTCCGCGCCGCGCCAATCGGCCGCGTCACTGCTGCACCGCTGCACTGCTGGCTGGCCGCCGCATCTCGCCGCCGATCTGCCGCCGCTGGAAAGCTCGCCGCCGCTATGCCGCCGCCAGATCTGAAGCCGCTGATCCACGCCTCGCATCGGCCTCCGCGCCACGTCGCTGCCGCTGGCCCGCCGTCCGCACCCGCTCTGCTCGCCGCTGTCGGCCAGCCCGTCGTCCTCGCCCGCCGGAGCTCCAGCCGTCTGCGATCTCCTCTTCCGCCACCACATCTCTCTCTCTTTCTGGCTTTCTCTCTCTTCTCTCTCTCTTTGATCTTATCCTCCCGATTCTTTCTCAATTCTTTTATATATATATATATATTATTTTTTTTTATCTTTTTTTTGATTTCAAATCAAAAGTGTCCTCGAGATTCGTGCAACACGAATCTCGAGGCAAACTCAACAACCGAGCAGCGCGCATCTCGAGGCACCAACCCGCCTCCTTTAAAATCTCGATACTCGCGCTACACATATCACGAGGCGTATCCAATGTCCACCTTAAAACCACATAAATCCACTATAGCCACATTTCGGTCCCACGTCGGCACGCGACTCGAGGCGCGTCCCCCGTTCGTGTTTCGGCTCCCCGAATTCTCCGCGTATACGTTTCTCAACAATTAGCATCTCCACTCGAGATTCGGACATACGCATTTCGACGAATGGATCCCACATACGACCCTGACCTGACACGTGGCACAAGTCAAATTTTCGGGTCGTTACTATTTCACACTTGAAAATTTTTGGTCAGTGCAAAGGTATGTTCATATACCACCTCCCAATAGAACTAAGATGAGTCCACAACGAAAACTTGGGATTTATGTTAGATTTAACTTATCGTCCATTATAAGATACATTGAGCCCTTAACAGGGAATTTATTTACTGCACGTTTTGCTGATTGTCACTTTGATGAAGCAATTTTCCCACCATTAGGGGGAGATAAGAAGTCGATTCAAAAGGAATAGCGCGAAATTGTTTGGAATGCATCAACTTTATCACATTATGATCCACGCACAAATCAGTGTGAACTTGAAGTTCAAAAGATCATTCATTTGCAACAAATCGCAAATCAATTACATGATGCATTTACAAATGCAAAACAAGTGACAAAATCACATATTCCATATGTAAATGCTCCTGCAAGAATTGATGTCTATGTGCAACAAAATGCTTAAGAACCAACGAAACGCTTAAAGCGTAGAAGACCAGTTGGTTCAAATGATATAATTCCTCGAAAGAGAAAAACGAGAGTAAAAATAAATATTAATCAAAATACTCATGAGAAAGCACAAGAATCTTTTGATAAGGATTTATCAGAACAAGTTGATTCTGACGAGGAACAACTACCTCTAGAAAAAGATGAAAATAATAAGATCTCAATAAATTATTTAAACTCTGGTAAGATTCGGGATCGAAATAAAATTGTTCCTGATGATATATTTGCTTTCAATGTGTCCTTTGAAATATGTGAAAATGATGATGATCCAGAACCACGATCAGTGGACGAATGTTCGAAAAAGACCTGATTGGCAAAAATGGCAAGAGGCTATCCAAGTAGAACTAGACTCGTTAAGGAAACGAGAGGTTTTTGGACCGATTGTTCAAACGTCAGATGACGTAAAACCTGTTGGATATAAATGAGTATTTGTACGAAAGAGAAACGAAAAAAAATGAAGTTACAAGGTACAAAGCAAGTCTTGTAGCTCAAGGTTTCTCACAAAGACCTGACATCGATTATGAGGAAACATATTCTCCTGTTATAGATGCAATCACACTTCGGTTCTTGATAAACCTTGCAGTTTCTAAAGGGCTTGATATGCATTTAATGGATGTCGTTACAGCATATCTGTACGGATCTTTAGACAGTGAGATATATATAAGAATCTCTAAAGAATTTGTAGTATCCGAAGAAATAAAATCAAAACCTCATAACATGCATTCTATAAAATTACAAAGGTCTTTGTACGGATTGAAACAATCCGGACGAATGTGGTACAAACGTCTTAGTGATTATTTACTTAAAGAATGATATGTAAATAATTCGCTTTGCCCATGTGTCTTCATTAAAAGATCATCAACAGGATTTGTGATTATTGTTGCATATGTCTGTGAAGGCCATACCCCCCATCTTACTCTGTAAGGGTTGGGACCTCCAGGTAGTTGTATATGCACCCCCATCTTACTCTGTAAGGTCATATACATCTTTTATGTCCTCCCCCATATATGCACCAGGGGTTCAAGCCCACCTCGAAATACATATATGTGCATAGTACAGTGGTACACGGTTTGACAAAATCAATGTCTTAAGCCTCCAAGATTTGGTTTCGAACCGTGGGAGGCGAAAGACTATGCCCATATATGTATTTCGAGGTGAGCTTGAACCCCTGGTGCATATATGGGGGAGGACATAGAAGATGTATATGGCCTTACAGTAGTAAGATGGGGTGCATATACATCTACCCGAGGTCCCCCTTACAGAGTAAGACGGGGGGTATGGCCTTCACAAAAAAGGCAACTGTGACGGCCCCAATTTCTCATAAATTGGACCCCGCCCGGCCTAAGCCCACGTGGACCCCCGAGCCAGTCTCGCAAGGTCAACACAGACCTAGTTAGTCTTCCTTTATCATTTATCATTTATCAAGCAGTTTAAAATTTAGTTAATCAATAAGTGAGTTATCATAGTTATAGCGGAAGCGATTAAACCTCAAACTAACTGAAAAATCTCAAAGATACCAGTTAAGACAACCTAGAGTGTGGAAACCCCGAATATGTATATCATCATCAATAAACGTCTAGAGGAAAGTACATGCCCAAAATCCCCTCAAAAACCTATCTCCCAATGTTTTTAAAACAAGTATAGCTAATAATACAAAAAAATCACCTATATAAGACAAGTAGAAGGAACTACTCATGTATCCTCAAATAATATCACCTAAA
This sequence comes from Stephania cephalantha, assembly GCA_039657325.1. Taxonomy (NCBI): domain Eukaryota; kingdom Viridiplantae; phylum Streptophyta; class Magnoliopsida; order Ranunculales; family Menispermaceae; genus Stephania; species Stephania cephalantha. Next base: position 4,241,374 of record CM077579.1, read on the forward strand.
TGTGGAGCTTTCCCCTTGTTGGACCGTGGATCTGCACTCCGTCAAACACAAAATGACGAGCCTAGGTAAGTAATGTCAGTAGGACATATATACAGCATTTCGAAAATAAATAGAACAGTCGAATTCATGCCAATAGAAAGAAAGGAAACAGTGAACGCATGAATATAAAAGACTGTAAACAAATCAATCGGTAAGTTAGGCCAAAAAGCAAGGAGTCCCGACCAAAAGGTCGTTGAGTCGCGGCAAGAGCCCAGCAGACTCGGGTTCAAGACGAGACACCTGCCTCCCAGCCCTAACCCTTGCGACTATGAGATATCCACAGACCCGGATAAGAGCCCCCAACGTACACTCAATTGGGAGATATCGACGGACGTCCAGATAAGAGCTCATATCACAGAGAAATAATATCATGAATCACTTGCCAATGGAGTAACGCATGCATATAAAAGACACAAATCAATCGATAAGTGAGACCAAATAGCAAGGAGTCCCGACCAAAAGGTCGTTGAGTCGCGGCAAAAGCTCAGCAGACTCGGGTTTAGGACGAGACCCCACCTCCCAGCCCTAACCCTTGCGACTATGAGATATCCACAAACCTCGGGTTTAGGACGAGACACCTGCCTCTCAGCCCTAACACTTTTATATCGCAGATAAACAGTAACCATGGCTCGCTTGCAAATGGACCCACTCAATTTATAGCATTTTCAAGGATAGATATAAAAGCAATGAAAAACAATAGCAAAGCAATGACATTACTGTACAATTTCCTAACTGGTTTACTTACCCCGAGAAATCGCAAATCGTCCTCGAAACATCCCGCTCACGCCTCGATATGCGCACCCGACACCCGACACCCTACTATAGCATCCTAAGTCTATGGTGTCCATTTATACCATTTTAATGGTTTAGGGTTGTTAGAGATCAAGGTTCAGTTCAAACCAAAGTAGCTGTTGGTGACAAAGCAACAACAGATGGACAGTTTGAAGCATCAACTGGACAGTTCGATCATGGTTAACTTGGTTGTTGTAATGTGGTTGTAACAACTGTTAGTTAATTATGTTAGTCTGTTGTAAGTTAGTTAGGTTAGTTAGGAGTTTGTTATTACTGTTATGAAGTTGTTATTTCAGTTAGTTAGTTATTGTAGAGTGTCTATATATAGCACTCATGTTGTAAACAATTAATTCATTCAATACAAGTCTCGATTTCTCTTTTAGTTACTGTTTTTGTTTCTTCAAGTTTAGTCTCTCTGTTTGAGCAAAGTATTCCCTCATTTATGGATGACCGGCTGCACGAAATCAAGATCGGGAGGGTTGAGTTTCACAGGCGAAACCAAGTACGTGAAAGAAACTGTTAAGATACTATGCCGGTATCTTTCGTTCTTCCGACCAAGACCCGCTACAGAAACTTTCAAAGCGCTTTCTCAACCTCCCATTGCTCTATCTCCGATAGCACGTAGCCGATAATGAAGTCTCTTTAGATGATACTTCACATGGTATCAGAGCTTCATCCTACAATGGCAGAAGCAAGTTCGTATGAAGGAGATTCTGGTGGTCTCAGCACGTTTGCTGATGTTACTGCAATAGCAAAGTCTCTCAACTTCAACCTACCTACAAAGTTTGATGAAGGTAATTACATCTATTGGAAAGTGCAAGTAAGAGCTGCAATTCGAGCTTTAGGATTAGATTTTTTCATTGAAAACAAGAGATCATCAGTTACATCAGATTCAGCTGTAACTGATGAAGTTCTGAGTAGGTGTGACAACTTGCTTATGGTTTGGTTGTTCTCAAACATAAGCAAAGATGTCATTTGTAACGACCCGAAAAATTTGACTTGTGTCACGTGTCAAGTCAAGGTCGTATGTGGGACCCACTCGTCGAAATACGTATGTCCGAATCCAATTTGAGATGATAATGCTAACTATGCGAGGAATTCTATGTGAAAAAACACGAACGAGGACGTGCTCGAGTCGCGTCGACGCTGGGGCCGAAATAGTGATTTTATGTGGGTTTAAAATGTACATTGGATATGCCTCGTGATGCGTGTAGCGCGAGTATCGAGATTTTGAAATGAGGCGGGTTGGTGCATCGAGATGCGCGCTGCGCGGTTGTTGAGTTGTCTCGAGATTCGTGTTGCGCGATTTCGATGACACTTTGATTTGAAATCAAAAGTAATATATATATATATATATATATATAGATAAGATTGAAAAAAAAAAGATCGGAGAGATCGTGAGGAAGAGAAGAGAAACAGAGAGAGAGAGAGATGGCGAGAGCGCCGGCGAGGACGGCGACAATGCGGCTTCCCAACACAAGAATTCAACGGCGAGGAGAAAGGCAACAAGCGGACATCGCCTCCGGCTTGATCTGACGGCGGTCGCGTGGTGGTCCACGCGTGAGGCCGGAGGAGGTGACGCAGATGGCGTAAGCAATAGCCAGCTGCACCGAGATGGCGCCGATGGACGGCGGCGGTTCCAATACTGAGCTCAGTGGCGGTCAGAGCGACGGCACGCGGGGACGATCGGCTTCAGATCTGGCGGCAGCAAGAAGCCAAAGACGGCGCGCGGCATGGACGGCCATTGTCCCAAAGAAGAATGTGGCCGGCGGCTCATGACGAATGGATCGCCATGCGATGCGGATCGTTCCGCAGCCAGCATTGGGGAATCCAAGAAATAGCGACGCCGGCGAGGTTCGCATGCAAGAAGAATGGCGCGCGCGAGCGCTGGCGACGCGGCGTGACGAGCGACGTGGCCGGCAGCGGCCGGCCATGGCCGGAGCAGTCGAAGCCGCGCGCCGCCGGTGGCATGGCTGCGCCGATAGCAATGCGTGGTGGCGCGGTGTCGATCGGTCTGACGCGCGATTTCGATGAAATCACGACGACGCGATGGAGGTGAGGTGTACTTCACCTAATTTTAGTGCGATCTGCATGATTTAAGTAATTTAATTGGTATAAATGGACACCAGGGACTAGGAGTCGGGTGTCGGGTGCACAAATCGAGACGCGAGCGACGTTTTGAGGTTCGAGATTTCTCGAGGTAAGTAAACCAGCTAGGGCCTTATACAGTATTTCATTTCTCTCCATTGGTTGTTGTTTATTGTTTGGTGATAGTTTTATTGTTGTTCACTGCTTTGTGATGATAGCTATCGTTGAAATTGTTATCGATTGAGTGAGTCCATTGGCAAGTGAGTCATGGTTACTGTTTATGTGCGATATGAGAGGGTTAGGGCTGGAAGGCAGGGGCCTCGTCCTAAATCCGATGTCTTTCATGGTCGTCCGTCGATATTCTCCGGGTCCATGGATGGTTCATAGTTGTCACGGGCTAGGGTTGGGAGCAGGGTCTCGTCCCTAGATCCGGTCTATGGATGGCTCATAGTCGCAAGGGTTAGGGTTGGAAGGCAAGGGGCTCGTCCCTAACCCGAGTCTCATTGAGATTTTTCTCGCGACTCAACGACTTTTTGGTCGGACTCCTTGTTATTTGGCCTTACTCATCGATGGATTGTTTACAGTCTTGTATATTCATGCGTTCTTTATTCCTTTCGTTCTATTTGCATGAATTCGACTGCTTTGGATATCGTGAAATGTTGCTTTGGATATTGTGAAATGTTGTGTATATGTCCTACTGGATTTACTTACCTGGGCTCGTCATTCTTATGTTTGACTGAGTGCAGAGCCGCGGACGAGTAGCAGAGGGAAGGCTTCATAGCTAGGTGAATTTTTGTATATTTTGTATTTACTCTCCTCTAATGATATTTACTGGTTCCACAATTAGGTTGCTTAACTCCCTGATATTTTTGTTGAGTTATTTAATGTATTAGTTGCTTCCGCTAAATTTTTAAATCTTGAAAAATACTAATAACTCAACTTAAAATTTCGAAATTTCTTGTAATAATGGATTGGAAGGTGGCGATTAGGCTGCGTTGACCTTGCGAGACTGGCTCGGGGGTCCACGTGGGTTTAGGCCTGGCGGGGCCCAATTTTATGGGAAATTGGGGCCGTCACATCATTGGACATGTCACTGAATGTGAGTCCTCTTTTAAGATCTGGAAAACATTGGAGAGCTTGTTTGCTCACTCATCAATGGCACGAGTTCTACAAACACTCGAAAAGGCTAAACAACATCAAGAAAGGTTCATCCTCAATTTCGTAGTTTGTTCTCAAAGTCAAAACAATAGCTGCTGAACTGAGGTCAGTAAATCAAGTGGTTACTGAATCTGATATGATTCAATCAATACTAAATGGTCTTGGACATGAATTTGATCCTGTTGTGGTTTTAGTTTCTTCTCAAAGAGTAAATATGTCATTGCAAGATGCACAATATATGTTGATGATGCATGAACAGAGAATAGAAGATTTAAATCAAGCTTCACAAACTGATATGAACAATGTTTCAGCAAACTTTGTCGAAAACAGTGACAAGAAGTCACAAGGTATGAAAGTTAGTTCTACACATTTTCAAAATAGATCTAACAATGGTTTTCGTGGTGGATTCAAGAATCGTGAGGAAGGACTGGAAATAGAGGAAAAGTATTTTGTCACCGTGCTATAAACATGGACATATGGCTCTTCAATGTTATCACGATTTGATCAATCATTCTATGGTCCTCAAGTCGGTCTTTTCAGGCTCTACAAGTTATCCCGCTTCGAATCGACGTCCTTTGCACAGCCTTCACTATCCAATGTCTCACAATGCTCAACCAATCGCACCTCAAGCTATGATCAATCATTTTCAAGGCATGATGGTGACTCCTGAGAATGTTGTTGATCCAAACTGGTACATGGACAGTGGAGCATCTAGTCACATGACTTCGATGGATCACTCTACACAATAAACCGAATACAAAGGTAATCAGTTGGTCACAGTTGGTAATGGTGAGCTGTTAAAAATCTCTCATACTGGTAATGCTATGATTAAATCTAATTCAGTTCTTTCTCATTCACTTCAACTACATGATGTTCTTCTTGTTCCTAAAATAGCTAAGAATCTTATAAGTATTTCAAAACTTACTCGTGATAACAATGTCATTACTGAGTTTACTCCTTCTTCTTTCTCTGTCAAGGACAAGGATTTGAAGACAACATTGCTTCAAGGAGTGCTCCATAATGGCTTGTATTGTCTTCCAAAGGCTGGTTCTTTTCTATCTGGTTCTGTCTCCTCTGTTCCATCTGTTTTTTTCTAGTTCTTGTACTACTTCACCGATTGGTTCTCATTACTACTTGATGTATGGCATGTTCTTGGCCAGACATCCATCTAGTTCGTGTTACACAAAGCTTTATCTTCATTAAACAATACTACAAATAAATCTTGCATATCTTTTTGTAACTCTTGTAAGGTAGCAAAGATGCACAAACTTCATTTTCATTCTTGCAATATAACTGCTACTAAACCATTGGAGTTGGTTTACTCTGATCTTTGGGGTCCATCTTCATTGTTATCTTCTCAAGGTTCAAGGTATTACATTGTTTTTGTTGATGCTTTCGGGCTGCTTTACTTGGTTCTATCCTCTCAAATTAAAATCAGATGCATATGCTGCTTTTCTGCATTTTATTAAACAGGCTGAACTTCAACTTAACTCCAAGTTAAAAGTATTTCAATCTGATATGGGCCTTGAATATAAATCTATTGAGAAGTTCTGCAATGTATCTGGTATTGTTCATCGTTATTCTTGTCCATATACACATCAACAAAATGGTGTTCCTGAAAGAAAACATTGTTCCATTGTTGAAATGGGACTCACTCTTCTTGCTCACTCAAAGTTCGCTCCTTCTCATTTTCAAAGAAGCATTTACAACAGCTGTCTTTCTTATTAACAGTTTACCATCTGTTGTTCTTGATTTTAAATCTCCATATGAGGTATGTTTTTGTAAACTACCTGATTATTCATACTTCAAAATTTTTGGTTGTGCTTGCTATCCAAACCTTACTGCCTATTCTCATCATAAGTTCAATTTTCGATCTTCTAAGTGTGTCTTCATTGGTTACAAATTCTAGGCATCATGGTTATAAGTGTTTACATTCAAATGGCAAGATTTATATTTCTCGTGATGTTGTGTTTAATGAAGATGACTTTCCTTACTCTAGTCTTTTTTCTTCTAATCATTATTCTTCTTCTTCTTCTAGTCTTCCTTTATCTGTTCTGCAATATTGTCCTGTTTCTTCTTCTTCAAAATCTTTTGTTCCTGTTTCTCCTCCATTAGCTTCTTCTACTCCTCTTCCTTCTGTTTTACCACCATCATCTCTCCCTACTGATCTTTCATCACCTTCTGCACCTACTGAATTACCACAGCATCCTATTACCAGTACTAATATTAACACTCACCCTATGCAGACTAGAAGTAAGGCTGGTGTTTATAAAAACTAAAGGCATTGGTTGTTACTTCTCCATATGCTTTGGTACACTCTCTTACTGAACCTAAGTCTGTTAAGGATGCTCTTGCTGATCCAAATTGGAATTCAGCTATGACTGATGAAATTCATGCATTGGATAACAATAATACTTGGATTTTGGTTCCTCCTACTTCTGATATGAGTATTGTTGGTTGTAAGTGGGTTTTTCGAGTTAAAACTACTCCTACTGGGGAAGTTCAGAGGTATAAGGCAAGACTAGTGGCTAAGGGTTTTCATCAGATTCCTGGTCTTGATTTTGGAGATATTTTCTCTCCTGTAATTAAACCTTCTTCTCTTCGTATCATGTTTACTTCATTGCTACTTATCAAAGCCTGGCCTATCAAACACTTGATGTGAACAATGTTTTTCTCAATGGTGAACTCTCCTCGAAGATGTGTTCATGAGCCAACCCGAAGGTTTTATTAGCAAGAAATATCCACAAGATGTTTGTAAACCGAACAAAGCTTTGTATGGTCTCAAGCAGTGCTCATCGGCTTGGTTTTCTAAGCTAAAAACAGCTTTGCTCACTGGGATTCACTAATAGTTCAAATTGATGTTAGTTTCTTCTTTTAAAGGACCGATTCTTCTATTCTCATGCTCCTCAGTGTATGTTGATGACATCCTAATCACAGTGGTCCAATCCTCTATTAATTCAAAGAATCGATTACTTGGTTAAATTCCAAGTTTTCTCTCAAGACTGGGTGATGTTGATTATTTTCTTGGTTTTGAAGTTCATAGAGATTCTTCAGATTGTATTTATCTTAACATAAATACATTCTTGATCTTCTCAAGAAGACAAACTTGTTGGATTCTAAACCATTGTCTTCTCCTTATTCTCGTTGAGCTAAACTCTGCTACACGGTGGTGTTCCTTTTCGATCCTACCTTGTATAGGAGTACTTTGGGTGCTCGCAAAGATCTTACATACACTCGCCATCTCGCCATTGTTAATAAGATTAGTCAATTTCAAAGAACATCCTACCGATCTTCATTGGTGCCTATCAAACGTGTTCTTCGTTTTTTAAAGTCTTCTCTTACAACCGGTATTGTGAGCTTTCGTCCCGCAACTTCTTTATCTCTCAAGTTTTTACCGACTCGATTGACCGGTGATGTTGATGATCGTCGTTCTACTAGTGGAGTGTGTGTTCTTCTTGGTGGAAATCTTATTACTTGGTATTCTAAGAAGAATCAATTGTAAGCACGCTCTAATCTTGAAGTTCTCGAGTATCGTGCACTAGCTTTGGGTGTTACCGATATATCAGTGACTTCTCTCTTCTTCGTGAACTTGGTTTTGCTTGTTCCTCCAAGCCTATACTTTGGTGTGATAATACTAAGTGCCCGAGCTTTGGCTTTAAATCATGTTTTTCATTCTAGACTAAACATATTGAGGTTGATGTACACTTTTTGCGCGAAAAGCTTGTCTTTGGTTTTGTTTGAGCTTCGTTATGTACCAACGTAACATCAATCACCGATTTGTTCACAAAAGTTCTTTCTACTCTCGATTTCATTTTCTTTCTTCCAAACCGAATCTAATTTGTTCACCTAGATTCAGTTTGAGGGGCATGTTAGAGATCATGGTTCGCTTCAAACCAAAGCAAATTGCCAGTGACAAAGCAACAACAGATGGACAGTTTGAAGCATCAACTGGACAGTTCGATCATGGTTAACTTGGTTGTTGTAATGTGGTTGTAACAACTGTTAGTTAATTCTGTTAGTCTGTTGTAAGTTAGTTAGGTTAGTTAGGAGTTTGTTATTACTGTTATGAAGTTGTTATTTCAGTTAGTTAGTTATTGTAGAGTGTCTATATATAGCACTCATGTTGTAAACAATTAATTCATTCAATACAAGTCTCGATTTCTCTTTTAGTTACTGTTTTTGTTTCTTCAAGTTTAGTCTCTCTGTTTGAGCAGAGTATTCTCTCTTTATAGGATACTTCACAAGTAAATGAAGTTATATTATGGGATCATAGATTTATACTTTTATTATCAAAAACAATTTGAGTTTTAGCACCCTTTTCGAATTATACCGGGGTGCCGAATGCTCGAAAAAACCTCGAACTCATTTTCTAGCTTTCCCTAATTTTTTTCATATTTTTCTCTATTTTCTGAGATTTATTTATTAAAAATCAGTTTGATTTAATTTAATTTTAATTAGTATTTTGTCAAAGGGTCCGGTTGACCCGACCCGACCCAACGGACCGGGTCGACACGACCCGCATGGGTCATCTTCTTCCTCACCAGAGCACGAAGGTTCGGCAAAACTTATATTTTTTTTTCCGCTGGGGTTGGGTTCGGCCCAGACCCCAAACCACCTTTGGGAGGGAGATGACCTCACAATCATCTCCTTCCTCAACGAAGCCGCACCACCATGGTCGACCATCACAACAACGACAATCAACAACAACGCCAAAGCAACTCAACTCACCTTGCGTTCTCAGCGTCGAGTTGTCGATCTCTCTCTCTCTCCCGGTCTCTTCTTCTTCTCTCTTTCTCCCTCGATTTTTCTCCTCTGGTTCGTTTTTTTTCCTCTTCGCCACTGTTTTCTTTCACTTTTTTGAATGTGTGGATAAAAACACCTTATCCATATATATATTTATCTATAATATGTAAATTTATGCTAACCACTCATTTTATTTATTATTATTATTATTATTTTTACTCAAATCCATTAAGCGTACCCCATATGCCGCTACCTCGGTCCCACGTTGACACGCGACTCGAGGCGCGTCCCTGCTCGCCTCGACACCGTTATGCCCTGCGAGTACCTTTCCCGCACATGACCGAATTTCATTACTTTAATTTGTTCAACCTTTGGTATAAGATTTAATACAAGCATCAAACCAAAAATAACATATCTCGGTGTCGACTCCCGAGATTTAGACATGTGTATCACGACAAGTGGGTCTCACGCACGTCCCTGAAATGACATGTGGCACGAGGTAGATTTTTAGGATCGTTACAATGTCGATTTAAATATAATGGGAAACAACGACATCGTTAGAACATCCGAATACTTAAAAAAAGAATTCGAGATGAAAGAACTTGAAAAACAAGACTTCGTCTTGATTTGCAAATTGAACATTTTTCAAGTGGAGTACTTGTCCATCAATCAAATTACATTGAAAAAATATTAAAAAGATTTTATATGGACAAGGCACATCCATTGAGCTCTCCAATGATTGTCAGATCACTTGAAGTGGATAAAGATTCATTTCGACCTCATTAAAGTGATGAAGAGCTACTTGGTCCGGATGTACCATATTTAAGTGCAATTTGTGCACTTATGTATTTTACAAATTGTACAAGACCTAACATTGTTTTTGCTGTCAACCTACTTGCAAGATACAACTCTTCACCAACTCGAAGACATTGGAATGGTGTTAAACATGTTTTTCGATATCTTCGAGGAACAAGTGACATGAGTTTATTTTACTCGATAAGGGTAAAATTGAATCTCCAAGGTTATGCTGATGCTGAATTTTTATCTGATCCCCACAAGGCCCGTTCTTAAACGGGATATGTATTCACATGTGGTAATATTCTTGTATTATGGAAGTCAGTAAAACAAACTATGGTTGCTACTTCTTCCAATCATTCTGAAGTACTTGCAATTCATGAAGCAAGTCGTGAATGTGTATGATTGAGAAACATGATTAAACATATTCAAGAATCATGTGGATTGCCTTCAATAAAAGATTATCTAACCATATTATATGAAGATAATGCAACATGTATCGCACAATTAAGTGAAGGATTCATAAAAGGTGACAGAACAAAACATATTTCATCAAAATTCTTTTATGCACATGAGCTTCAGAAGAATTGTGAAATTGACGTCAAGCAAATCCGATCGAATGATAATCTTGCTGATTTATTCACAAAAGTCTTACCAACTACGACATTTAAAAGACTTACATATGGTATTGACTTGCGTAAACTTAAAGACATTGCAAGTAAAGAAACTGAACAAGTTTCACCCATGTTCACATGAGGGAGAGTTATTGATTAGTGTATTGCACTATTTTTCCTTTAGCTATGATTTTATCCCATTGGCTTTTCCTAGCAAGATTTTTAATGAGGCAATCTTAACAATATTATACTCATCTTAATATTTATGAGAATAGTGTACTCTTTTTCTTTTACTATATTTTTTCTCACATGATTTTTCTTAGTAGAAGTTTTAACGAGGCACAATCTCTAAGCAAGTGTCATCCAAGAGAGAGTGTTGTGAAGTATGGATGACCATGTATGTACACCAACCTATTGTGTAATCATGTAACTTGTGTTTCTCACTTAATAATACATCCTCTTGTCTATGTATTGTCATGTTACTTGTAACCATTTCCAATGTACACCAACTCTTTCATGTATTGTCAAATTACTTGTAATGTGTTGTATGACATGAGGTGTATATGTTACTTGTACACATTATATAAAGTACATTTATCATCACCAAATGACATATATAAAGGGTGCTAACCTCATTGTAAAAACACACCAAGTTGAATGAAAACATCTCATTCCAACTATCTCATTTCTTCTCTTCTCCTTTGTAGTAGTAGTTTATAATAGTAAAAGTTCTTAATCTTCTATTTCCTTCTCTAGTTCTTAGCAAGTTCGAACTCAATTTACAACACTTCGTGCATTTCTTTACTTTTTTTTTTTTTTTTCAGTCTAGAATGTAACATGCACATTATGGCTAAGGATCTTTGAATAGTTAGTTCAACGACAATGTTCCGATGGATGCGAAAATGGAGCAGCAGGTACCAGTAAAGCAAGCAGGGTCCCCCTGCGCATGTATTCTTGGGTTTCTGATGCTTCACCATGATGTATATATGCGAGCCATATTCCAGGTTTCCATGGAAATAGAACAATATTCCAGGTTTCCATGGAAATAGAACAAGTTGAAAAAAGTAACACAGTGCAGTGAGAGAAGGAAATCCTTTTGCGACGAAATCCTACTGCAAACAAGAGTACAAGAAAGCCAGTAACTTCACAACAACAATTGCCGCAAAATGAAAATTATAAAGTTCAAAATTATAAACTATATCCAGTTAAACATGCTGATTTAATGAAATGCTTTATAGAATCCCAGGTGTTCGTACAACTACGACACTCCTATTTCATGGTAAACTCGAGACTCTCAGATACCACCAAACCACAAAGAAATGTAGAATAAACTGTATAAACTTCAAATTGCCTTGAAGATAAACACAAAGTCTTAGGGTGTAAGGCAACAAAAGGCTTCATTTGATCGCCTACCAAAGGACGCACCTATATAAACATAAGCCATTTTCAATTTAAAGCAAAGATTGAAAAATATGGTAATTATAGGAGTTCATTGCCTAACACATGCCTCAGCTTCTCCAAAAAGGTTATACAAATACACTGGCGCATGAATAAAAATTAAGCGAATCTTGGGTTTCTGACCCTTCAGTTAGAAGCTTAGATAATGCAATTGCATCTTAAGTATTGTATGGTTGGGATACTACTTACTAGGGGTAAACATGAAATTTAGATAAAATCAACATCATATTTCTATTTACAATTGAATATGGTTGTATGGAATGGAAACTTCCTTCTTCTAATCAAGTTAAAAATCAAAAGATATAATTGACACACAACCATATACAAAAGAAAAAATGATAAACCAGATTTAGATGCAACAAATGCAACCAAGAAAGTACCTAAGTATGATCTGACATCAGGCAATCGACAGCTTCCGAAGATATGGTCAGAAATAGCTTCAAGTATGTATGATTCACCACTACAAAAATGTATCAGAACTCATTTTTCTTCTTCCTCGGAATCAGATTTTGCAAAAACAGGTTCAGGTTGTGTTTGAGCATAAGCTGGAGCTATAAACTTTGGATCTTTTGCTGCAACATCAGCATACTTCAGAATAGCTTCTCTTGGATCCTCTTCCATCCAGGTTTCTTTGATCATTCCTCCTTGCTGCAGCGCAAATAAAGTATAAACTAAATCTTTCGCCTATATTAGCCAAATAAGGTGCTTTACACTTAAAAAAAATATAGAAGATTGAAGAATGACACCAATTGGTCATAAGATATAACATGAACACAATTTTTTTGAAGAACATGAACGGGACAGAAGTAACTATCATTACCTTTAGAAGATATTGAGTCAATAAGCTCCCCTTGGTAGAACCAACTCTTCCACCAAAACCTGGCCCAGTTACAGGGAGCTCTGGCTTGTGTGATTTCATTGGGTCCTTCAAAGCCTTTTCTCGTTGACGTTTACGGCTGGGCTGATCTCTAAACAAAGGCAAAGCATGAGGATTGTGGATGACAGGTTTCGCCTCAAAATCATCAACTGATTTTTTCCTTGGTGCACGCCCAACACACACAAGAGCTCCTCTTTCACTAAAGGACGGATCATAAAGAACGTGGGTTCCCCCTTGGCTTTTGTCTCCAGCTGTTGCAAAGATCTGCGACAGACAGATTGTGAGTAATCAATGTTTTAAGAAGCTAACCGAGTCTTGTCTCAAGGTGTGCCTCACTAAGCTCTACTAAGAAATGTATTGAGGCTCAAGTTTCAATGCATGTACAATGAGGCTTAAGCCTTACTAAATAAGCCCCAATGAGTAGCAACTAAGGATTAAGCTTTCATTATTCGCTCTTTCCTCAACCAATTTTAAATGGTTTTTCTAGGGAATATTTTTTGCATTTCATTTCTGTTGTAGCAAGACATTTGCAATTAATTACGTTACAATACATTTGAATTCCAACACATTACATGTGCGCTTGTTGATTTTCTTTGTATTTTATTTTGTAATAGCTTTAGTGCATCTACGATGATGCCATCATTTATAGCTTGGACATTGATTTCTAACACCACATTTAAAAAAAGGGAATATGTAACCCCCGCCTCGAGGCTTACATGTCACCAAACTTGGCCAAAACAGCTCTCCCTCAATAACTATTAAACATTATGAGAAATTGGATGTTGGCGAACCATGAAGTTGCAAGCCAATACAAGCAGCAGCAGGAATATTGCCGTGACAATGAGTTCAGTATCTTAAGCACTAAATTAAATGTCAGAATGATGCAACATTGTATAAGTCATAATCCACATAATTGATTGCTTTTTCATATGGGAGTGTAAAACAAGTGTCTGTAATTATAAACACTCTATATTTACAAGGGCTCCTTTTCTAATCCCCAAAAAAAATATGTTTGAGTAATTAATTGACCAAAGAACCATGCAAAAAAGAACCAACCTGGTTTAGCTTTGGATGCCAAGCACATTGGACAACACTGCAAGTAGGAGATATCCCAACTCTGGACACAAGTTCAAGTTTTGTCCTGTCAAAAAAGCATAGCAAACCACCAGTTGTGCTATCTCTTTCGATGGAAGTTCCAGTGAGGATAAGTTGCTCATCAGGACTAAATGTGACATTCGTCTGTGCATAATGATTAGGAAGCTCATCAAAGACTTTAATGGGCTTTTTTGTTTGCCGCAAATCCCAAATCTGGTAACAAGCAATAGTGATAAGAATAAAAGCAAACAGACATAGAATGCTGTAAAGGAAGAAACATAGGTCACCTTCAACGAGTCATCAGTACTTCTTGACAGTAACACTCGTCCATCAGCAGAAAACTTTAGGCCAGTTATATCATCTTCATGTGCTTTTTCAATATGTATATCTGGCCTGCTTCCCCATCCAGGTTTAATGCTCCATATCTAAGAAGTTGATAACATTAAACCAGTAGTCAAAAGAGAGTTAGAATAATTATGCCAATTTAGTAATTTTATAAGTAGCTAGACACGTGAACATAGAGAGATAAAAGAGCACCACTTTGAAACTAAATGGAGTATAGGGAATATACTTGTATGGATCCATCCCCAATGCCACCAACGATGCATTTCCCATCGTGATCCCAAGCACATGTAGTAACTGGTACTCTTCCTGGTCTTGGAAGCTTGGGTTTGATGACCTATAGGAATTGATCAATAAATAATATTGCAAAGATTTAGATTCTACATCTCGATGACAGTGCAGAAAAACAAACTTCCACAAAAGATTACCTGACCAAAACACAGTGCATTAATTGTTTATGAGTAAGTAGCAACAGATTAATATTTTGGAGAAAAAAGAACCAACGAACTAATCAAATAAGGCTCTCCTCTTTCCCCTTTTATATGAATGAAGGATTGTATAAAAAAAGTGGAAAGTTTCAGATCTTGAAAATGATGATTTAAGTCAGTAACAAGAAAAGAGACATCAACAGCTCAACCATCCCAATGAGAGAGACCCACCATATGTTATATTATTTTTATAATTATTATTATTATTTTCATTTTTGTTAATGGGATGGAAAATAGCATATGGTGACATTACTTTCTTGCAAGAGATTAAAATACATGCATTTTCCAAAAAGAACTAGAAGATTTTGTCATTATGCAGAAATCTTTATATCATAAGTCTTCAAAGACTTTTAACAGTTTTCCAATTATGAGGGTTGAGCTCAAATAGCATGCATTTTGAGCTCAAATAGCAATATTGAATGAATGAAATCAACTTCTTGGAATTTGTTCTTAATATTTGCTTTCCTATCGAGAAAGACTAATTTCAGAAACCGAATGAATGAAATCAACTTCTTCGAAAACATGCATTTTGAGCTCAAATAGCAATATTGATTGAAAATCTAAGTACCTGTTTTTGACTTTTAAAGTCAGATACATCCCATATACGCAGTGATCCATCTTCTGATGACGTTAAGATCGTGTCTTTTGTTCTAGGATGCCACTGTCCACCAGTCAATCCAGAGATATGTCCCTTGGTATTCTTTAAGTCTCGAATGTACATGTCCCCTTTTACGAACTCACCAAGGGTAAGTCCATCACGATCATATATCTAAAACAAACACAAAAGTATTGATTCAATGTTATTTAGGCTCACTCACATTTCTTCTAGCAATCATTATCGGAAAAGCTGAATAAGTAAAAGCACCTTAGCTTGAGCTGAGCCAGAGACGCACAAAAAACGATCCGCAGAAGGACTCCAACTTAAACTACGGACTTGGTGTCCTTCAAAGGGTTCCAATTGCCTAAATGACGCCAATTTCGAATTCATCCCTTGAAAATCATACATACGAACCGTATAATCATAGCTACCAGAAAGAACCCTAGATCCTGAATGATCAACAGCAAGAGCTGAAACAACCTGCAAAAAAATCTCACCATCAAAATCCAATCACAAAAACAAAGCCCCCCATCACAAAATTAAACTGCTTCAAGCGCGTAGAATCGTCAAAATTCATATAACATCAACAACATAGCCTCAGTCCCAAATTAATTGGGGTCGGCTACATGAATCAAACTCTTCCATTGTGCTCAATTAAGTGCAATTAATGGTGAACTTTCCAAACCATTCAAATCCCTCCTAATTAATGTGTCCCATGTTAACTTTGGTCTACCCCTTCCTCGTCGAATTTCTACAGTTTCTATTGAGTCAAGTTTTCTAGTGGGGGCATTTGTAGGTCGTCTTTGCAAGTGAGCAAACCACCGCAACCGCCCTTCCCTAATCTTTGTGCCAATTGGTGCTACTCCTACTTGTCTTTAAATTTCTATATTTCTTATTCTATCTTTACGAGTTTTACCACACATCTACCTAAGCATCCTCATTTTTGCTACGTTCGTTTTATGTAATTGTTGCTGCTTTACTGCCCAACATTCTCTTCCATAGAGTATAGCTGGTCTAATTGCGGTCTTATAAAATTTTCCTTTTAACTTAGCAGGAACATCTCGATCACAAATCACCCCTGTTGTACTCCGCCATTTCTTCCCCTAATATAGTATTACATACCAAACCCTAAACTAAGAAACTTTCTTCAATTACATAGATTTACAGAACATTCAATCAAGATAGAATCATTATAACTTCGAATGCCAGAAAAACAAAGCCCCCATTACAAAATTTAACTGATTCTAGCACATAGAATCATCAAAATTCATATCAAAACCCCTAATTTAGAATCACAAAACAAAATCCCCAAACAATGGAAACCAACATCTTTAAGAGCTCCAACAAACTAAATTCCATTTCATATGAAAACCCCTAATTTCATACAAAATTCTACCTCACAATGCTCCAACAAACTAAATTCCATTTCAAAAATCACATCTTTAAGAGCCCCAAAACCCTCAAAACCCTAAACCCTAATACTAACAAACTTTCTTCAACTACATAGATCAACAGAAAATCAAAACAATCTAAAAACCTCAATCAACACAAAATCAATCACCACACCTTAGAATGCCCTTTCAGCACGATCTCATTACTGATAGGAATCCTGAACTTCTCCTCCCCCTCATCTCCACTCCCATCACCATCATCCTCATCAGAATCCGCCACATTCGACTCCGGCGGCGGCCGCGGCGGCCCGATCATCAACTCCTCCTCCTCCTCCTCTTCCTCCTCCTCCTCCTCATCATCCCCGCCTCGCAAACTCGGTTCGGGCGGCCGCGGAGGCCCAATAGCCGAGCCCTCCCCATGCTCATCAGAATTGGGGGCGAATTGGGGTTTCTGGGGCTGGGGGTCGCTAGGGTTTGTTGTTGTTCTGAGATTGGTTAGCCATGACTTTGACGAGGAAGAGAGAGAGGAGAGAAGGCCTGATTGTTGTTGTTGTTGTTGTTGTTGTTGTTGATGTTTGGGTGGTGTTGTTGTCGTTGTTGTTGTTCGGCGAGTGGCGTTGTGAATGGATTCTAAGGGAGTTAGGGACTTGGCTTGCTTTCCGAAGGAGAGAGGGAAGTGGGATCTCATGCCCTCGTAGATCTCTGCTTCGTCTTCCTCCGCCATTGTCGTTGCTTTCCAAGCTCTGGTTTTTGTTGCAGCTCCGTTCATATTTGGTCATCGTTTATATATCGCAACATCTAAAGGACATCATCACTGCTTTTCGAGGCGCATCTAACGGTTATCAAGATGAATGCCTTTTTATCTTTTATATTTTTGAGCCGTAATAAAGGCACCACCAAGCCTTTCAAAAGGGCAACCCAACAATTAAAGTGAATGTTACTTCAAATGAAAATGATCCTTTTGCCTTTATGCACCCCTCACCGCTTCCTCTCGTTTTGTGCACAGCATCATCATCCTTAATTCTACACTACTCCCTCTCGTAAGGGTTTTCAAAATGAATATAAGAACCCTCATTTTTCGGATGATTCAATTTCGCGGGTCTAAAACTCTAGTTTTTTTTTTTTTTGTTTTTGTTTTTTTTTTGGTCAAACGTCTAAACCTCTAGTCGAATAGTTAATCGGAGCTCATTGAACCTTTAATTAAAGAGTCGCTAATAGACCACCGTACATTTTAGTTCAACAGGTGTCAATTAACTTACAAAAGACAAAGGTTTGGTTGGAAAAAATTGAACCTAGAAGATAAGTCTCGACTATGTGTCGTCAAACTTATAATTATTGTCTCGGCTCTGTGTGTCGTTGGACCGAACGCACGACTCAAAAATTACTCAGAAACTCAACTAACGACCAACAAAACGAGATAACATCCATAAATTGCATCAAATTAGGCCAAAACGTACAAATTATCATTATACAACTCATAAGGTATGGTCAAATTTGGGTAAATCATGTGAAAATGATCGAAAACACCAACAAATGTATTCAACAAAGTGCCTTGACGCAAGTTAATACCACCGCCAATTGATTGAAAACACCAAAAAAACAACGAAGAACATGACTCGAGAGAGTTTGATCAATGTTTTAGAGATGGGGTGCATCGGTTGAGATGAATGGGTATTTTGGAAATTTTGATGAGCCAAAGTGCCCTCGTATTTTTCAATTTTTAGTTGGGGTTCCCTCATAAAAGGTTGGGGTGCCTTTAGCCTGCTTTATTTTTTGGCATGAAAATGGCTCGACACTCAGGCCCCTTAAGCAATGGTCTTGAGTTCGAGCCTTACGTATGTAGTTCCCTTCGTTGGAAGAGCCAAAGTTTTGTGACGACCCTTTCTCAAATTAGGGCATCGTCCGGCCTAATCACATCATTAAGCCTTAATCTCAGCCAAATAAGACTTAACAACGTATTAGTCAGCATTTTCAAACTTTTTCTTCAAACTAGCTAACTTTAAAATAAGCAACCTATCATTATCTTGTCAATCAATTTTTCAGAGTTAATTTAAATTTTTATAACTTAATCTAATTCAGCGAAAGTCTTAGCAAATTAGCGGAAGCCATTAACATAAGTCCTAAATGTGTGGAAAACCAGGAAACAAATATCACATGCATATATAACAAAACAACGATAATAATATATTAACATGTGTCTGGTCGGGAAAACTATCTAGCAACCCATATATACAACCCCAATATAAAAACACACATATAAAAGACATATATATATATATAAGTCATACAACAAAACCAAAAACCTACAATATCAAATGTACCAGCACTCCAGTGGCTTAGAGGTAGTCGTCGATCTTCTTTTTGCCTGATCTGTTACTCGATGAATTTGCACCAATCGTCATAAAAAGGATGGTGAGTACAAGAAAGTAGAAAGTAACACTGAGAGACATTTATCCGTATTTCCAAATGTACAACAAGTATTTGAAAGCATAACAATAAGAAATATGATGAAAAAGAATCATGTTAAAAGATACTTCAATTAAACAATATGAAACTGACACTCGGTTAAGTCGTAATGATCTTAGGCCGGTTTGCCGTGAGTTATATTACGTTAGCCTATTTCTACTATTTAGGGCGTAAACAATATCATGAATGCCTTCGCATCCTCATAAAATACCCATCACATAAATAAATACGCACAAGTGCCCCTCACATGTAATGTATACTTGTCAACAACCTCAGGTCTCATACCCCGTATACTGCACGAAAGCTAGTGGTGACATACCGACAACCCCAAAGAATTAGTGACCCCGTGCGTTGTGCTCATCTCTATCATATCATGGTTCTAAATATAAGAATTACTTTTATAATTCAAGGAATGACATAGTTTATGAATCCAACAATGTGATTGCATAACTAATGCACAAAGGAAAATGAATTTACAGTGCCATATATCACCTACCTAATAGCATGCTATCTAACTTGATAAAAATCATCAACAACCAAGAAAGACATAACAACATGATTTAGAATCAATGAAACCACTTATTCAACAAACAATGCTATGATAACAAACTTATGTAATGAGAAAGAACAACCAAGTCAAGGCATCTAGACTCTAGAGTACAATAAGTAAATAAGTCCAAATGACTAAAAATGAAAAACAGAATGGAAAAGAAATAGAAATAAATATCTCAATAAGTTCACTTACAATCCACACAAAGTTTTTAGGCTAATCAGGCCTCCCAACACATTGTATCTCGTCAACAACCTCTCGAGACTCTTCCCTAGTTTCATGAGGTTAATTAAGGTGTTTAAGGACTTATACAAACTATCAAAGTTGGATTAAATCAATTAAAATCAATTACAAACCTAAACTCATAGCTTTTGCTAACAAAATCCGCCAAAAACACCTACAACTTCAAAATGCAATAATTTTGTCAATTCAAATCGAAATCCGAATTTTCTTGATAGTAAATTTAGTGGTTTTTACGAGGGATTCAAATCTATAAACCAATTTCGACAATGATTACATTTACCATATGAAATTAAGCAAAAACCATAACTTAAGTAAAACTCTATTTTTTTAACAAACGTTAACAAAAATGATAGTGTACACTAGCTTATCTAGTTGTAGAACATCACCAACTTGATCAATCCCTCTCAAATTTACCATAATATCTTCACAATCTTTGATCTCCTTCTCCAAATCTTCTTCTCTCTCTTTTAGATTAAAAATGAAATGTTTGCTAGTTTGCATGTTTATCCCATCTCACCTTTATATATATAAAAGTTGGATTTTAGCCCTTGATTTCATTTAAATCTCATAACTCTAGATCAATCTCATGACTTACATGATGACCCTACAATCCATTAACTCTAACTTAATTGATCTTGGATGTGTCCAAACGTATCTCGAGGGAACATCAATGACTAATGTTTTATCTTACTAACTTAAATTTCATATATACAAATTAAACTATAGGCACCTTAAATAAACTATTTAAGCCACACTAATATTAAATTAAACTTACCACATCACTCTCTATCCCAGTCCCACATCGACACACATCTCGAGGTACATCTCTGCTCACGCTCGACATCTAAACACAAGTAAGAGTGACTTAGTAGTCTATACATATACAATGCACTAGGCATACACCACAATACAATCTAAAATATACCTCGGCCACACTCACGTCTCAATCAGTGCACATATCTCGATGCTGGTCCCACGTCACAGGTCAATGATCCTGATTAAGGAATTAAACTAAAATTAAAAATTTGGGTCGTGACAATTTTTTATGGGCAAAAGGTGATTGATTTTATGATTTATTTTTAAAAAAAACTCACTAATAAAAAAAAAAAAAGGAAAACTATGGGGATACATAATTTTTTCCGAAAAGAAAAATGCTTAGGGTAACTACTTTAGACATTGATTTTTGGCACTCACCAATCGGGCACTGTTCGATACACATCAAACACGTATCTTGAGATGTTTCGACGGCACACAACTGCTAAGTGCCCGTCTAAAGTGGGTACCTGGCAGCTTCCTTTCCCAAAAGGACCCCCACTGTCTAATTAATTATCAAATTTAGGCCAATCCAATGGGGTGGACACAAACACAGAAGAAAAAACAGTGACCTTTGAGACCTCTCTCCACTCCACAACACATTTGCTTTCTCAGGAACACAACACATCACATATTCTGATATTCACATGTTAGTAAAAATGGATCTCTTGAAATTCTGTTGAAATTACTGTCAAGTTTTACCGCTCTAATTTGCAACACCAATGGAGTCCTTTTCAATTTTCAGGGAGAGCAAGAGTGATTTGAAGCCCATGGACGCCGAGCAACTGCGAGAGCACGCGCACAAGATGGTGGACTTCATTGCCGATTACTACAAGAGCATCGAGAGCTTCCCTGTTCTCAGCCAAGTTGAGGTAGCTACTACAATATCATTGTATCAACAACCTTACATTGATTACTAATTAGTGTGTCTCTATTGATTCAATGAATGATCTAATGAATGCTCAGTATTGGAAATTGGGATCACCCATCTGGGATTGTTGATTTGAGTGGTGTGTTATCTGTTTAGATAAGAATTGCACATCCAATCATGATAATGGAAGGACAACTACTGTTACATACATGCATGTTGTTGGAAGTTTTCTCAATTGATTTTTCTAGGGTTTTTTTTTTTTTTTTTTTTTTTTTTTTTTTTTTTTTTTTTTTTTTTGGGGGGGGGGGGGGGGGGGGAAGATTTGTGATTAAAAAGGAAGTTTTTGGGGTCATGTTTGGCTGGGGGCAAGTGGGCGACTTTCGTGGTTCGGTTTGCAATTTTGGTTTTTAGACTAATTAATATTCCCCTAAATGGAAATAACCAAGGTTTGAAACTTCGACTTCGCCTATGACTTCGCTCACTTAAAATTCGGAATTAATTCGAGGAAGTTAACTTCGACGATGAAAGTTTGACAAAAATTCGCCGGTGTACAGAAGTTTACGAAATTTCACTTTAAAGTTAGAAAACTCAAGTTTCTTCATAGAGATGCTAGGAATATACTTAATCATACAACAATAATGCATAAAACTCATGTTAGCGGAGGATATTCTGAATTTTAAGTATATTTTTAGCATAGGCGAAGTTTCAGTCGAAGTTTGTTCAACTTCCACGAAACATAACAATTTTACTTCATGTTTTATGAACTTCCATCGATGTTTTCGAAGTTCGATCGAAGTTAGCCGAAGTTGAGTCGAAGTTTCAATTTTTCAACTGCCCTTGAACTTTGCTTCGCTCACCTCAACATCGACAAACTTCGCCCAAACTTCGGCGAAATTTGTCGATTTTTTAAACCATGGAAATAACTTAAAATCCCTGGCATTGTAGTCTATTACGATAATTTATTACTATTATATGACGTTTTGGGCTTTTTGGGTAGTCAAAAATATATGACGTTCTCACATTCAAAGTGAAGTTTTTCCAAATTTAAGCCTAAATTTCAGCATATTTCCTTATTTTCTATGAGGACTCCAAGTTGGCTGATGAAGATGATGCAAGGCATCACAAGGAATTCGAAAGGTTTTAATTTGCTATCCATCCACTGCATAATCGATGACGAATACCTTCTTCATGCTCAAACGAAAATCAGTGAAGAATTGTTTGAGAAAGAATGCGGAATTTTAGCGTTCAAAACAACAATTTTAAGGGTAAGAATAGAGGATTAGTGAATTTAATAGGTCTATGACAAACTCTCATAAGAACAAAGGATTGGTATGAGGCGGTTCTCAAAGTCATGGGTAGTTCAAAAGAAAACAAAGAAAAAAAGAGTAAAACAGAGGAGGAGGACGAGGAGGACCCCTACACTTTTGCCTTGTGATTGCCCAAGTTCAAAACTCATTTGGTTAATCTTTTGTGGTTCAAATTTGTAGAGATTCAAATGGGGAATCACCTTGTTAAATTTTTGAGACAACTTTCAAGCATTTCATTTCACAAAGGACCCATAGGCCAGATCTTACATTTTGGAAAATAAAAAAGGGCATACATTCATGCCAAATACATGACCATATATCCCTGTTAGAGGGCTTTTTGAGATCCTAGGGAGGTGAGAGACGACCAATCTTCATCGGTGAGCTGCTCACATATCTCTGCAATTATGACACCATCGTAGCTGGTCATGTGATCTGATATGAATTCGATCACCACGTTACTCGCATCATAGTTGATTCAAAAGATCTGCAGCTAAAGGGAGTTCGCCACCTTCATACTTTCCTTTGTTGCTAGTAGCTCCGCCACTTGAGGGAGTAAAGGAGCATCAATTTTGATGAAGACAACCCTATGCACACAAAGCCTTCATTGTCTCTTATGGTAACTTTTTCTCGTTTTTCCCATAATCGTTGAAACCAAGAAATTTTAATAGCACAATTAAAGATTATTTCCTTTTTTAATTTTCTATTAAGGAATGTAGTAAACTTAGCCCTAAATTAAGCCTTCTTTAAAATTCGTGATTTGGTCAAAACGTCATGTAAATATGACTGGAGGGAGTATTATTTTTTTTGACTTTAGCAGAGTCGAGCCCACGACCTCCCTAAATCTTATCTTTTAGCAAGTGATACCTCATCCACCTCACCAGAGATGCTTTGGCCAAATAATTTGTTATTTTTAAATATTCAATTTCTCGGAAATAGAGTGCTCAACCGAACACATCAATATTAACTTCTCGGAAGTGTGATTCCCGAAACTTCCCTACATTTTCCAGGAATTTGCCCAAATGAACTATACAAGCCTAATACCGTAATAGAAAGGAAGATGTGATGTCATTTTTATAACTTGCAATGCAGTTCTTGGATTGTGGATCTAGAGGGGCTTGTTCACATCGCAATCTATATTTGGAGAGTTTCAACAACTGTATTGTGAACGTCAGCGTGACAGAACTATGCTAGCCAATGACTTCATTTTATGCACATATATTTACTGCCTTCTGTTTTTTATTTTTATTTTGTCAAATTCGTTAATTTATCTCCTTTACTTTGATGAAAAAGTGATCCTGATAGATGCAGACTCATGCTTCAGTTCTCTCCTTGTTTTCTCTTCCAAATTTTGTTTTGTACTCAAATCCTGCACTCTCATTTTCTGCCTCTTGCATTCTTACTTTCTTTATCTTTCCTTTTTATCGTGGCATCATACGAGGTAAGTAACAATAAGTACAATCAGATATTTTTTCATTTCTTTTTTTTTTTTTTTACTTCATAATTTTTTTTACTTCATACTTTTTTTTTTTTTACCAATGCAACATGTGGTACTACGTACTAGTGATTGTGAAAGCTTAACGATATCATTGAAATTCTTAAGTTTAGCATTTTGGTTCGTCATTGTACTTAAAATAATGATTCTGGTCTCTTGTGCAGCCTGGCTATCTAAACAAGCTTTTGCCAGATTCTGCACCGGTCCATCCTGAATCATTGCAAAATGTTCTTGCGGGCAAGTGTTATACTTCATTTCTTATTCTCAACTCTCAATTTGATTCAAGCTTAAATTATCTTTCTGGATAGGTCTTCATTATAGCTCTTTTATGTCGTATCCGAGCTTTCTTGTTCTCATTTCTAGATTTATAAATTTGTAGTTAACAGCTCAATTTTACTGTGGTTCCCAGATGTTCAGACGAAAATATTACCTGGTGTAACGCACTGGCAGAGTCCCGAATATTTTGCTTATTTTCCTTCTAATTCCAGTACTGCTGGGTTTTTGGGAGAAATGCTCAGTGCTGGCCTTAATATTGTTGGTTTCAGTTGGGTGACTTCACCTGCTGCCACAGAGCTTGAAGTGATTGTGCTGGATTGGCTTGCTAAAATGCTCAAGCTTCCTAGTGATTTCCTTTCACAAGGTATGAATTGGGGTGTTTTTTTTTTTTATTTAATAATGATTTTCACATATTACATGATGGAGTCTTACTCGTGCATTTGCTTATTAAAGATGGAGTTCTATTCGTGCGTGTATATGTTGTTTATCGGCATTTGTAATTCTCATTGTCGATAACAGTAGGAGAGTTAAAAAGATCATTTGGTCTCTTTCTAAAACATCTGGGTGCAAAAACTTTGTTCGGTACCTTGGGCTTGGGGCCTATGTTACATAAGGATTACTGCAATTGACCATAACAATTACATTTGGTGGATATCTCTACATCAATCGAAATTACCCTTAATTTATGATATATCCCACCAACAATAAGCTCAGACTTTAAGGTGCTATTATTTATTAATTATTATTATTTTTCTATAAGAAATAAACTACAACGTGCCTGCATTGAGGCTCGAACTCCTGACCTCTTACTCAAGTAACTCCATACCAAACCACTGAGCCATCTACTTGGTTGGTACTTTAAGGTGCTATTATCCATATTGCAATTACAGAACATGATCTTGTGTTTGGAGACCGATTCTTGTTTATGCCTGCTTGTCCATTAGGATTATATGAATCTTATAATCAAATTATAAAGGAAATAATTCCAAATCAAGGTATTGATATGTGACTACGTTATGTTTGGATTCGCTTATTCTCAACTCTTGCGAGAAAGTAATTTCTAACTATGGAAAATTGTGAACTTGATATGGGCTCTTTCTTTAAACTATACCACCTTTCCATAATACTTGTGTTTTGGAAATTTGTGGTAGCTTTCTCTTAGTAATGGTTGGTTATATGACTATGGAGAATCATGTTTCAGGTCAAGGTGGTGGTGTGATTCAGGGAACAGCAAGTGAAGCTGTCTTAGTTGTATTGTTGGCTGCTCGTGATAATTTCTTAAGGAGATTTGGAAAGAATTCGCTTCCAAAACTTGTTGCATATGCATCTGATCAAGCGCATGCTTCAATGCAAAAGGCCTGTCAGGTATTAGATAATACGAATATAGTAGCAGAATGACTTTCCAAATTTTAGTAGCATATTTCAAAGGCTATATGGCAGCAATATGGAAAATAAAAGAAGCTATGGTTGCACAACTTAATTTACTGTGACCGTTAGATTTTTTAGAGAGACCTGGTCTCGATAACCTCAGGCTCCCTTAGTGCAATACTGACCATTCTAGGCCCATTTGTTGTAAAAGCAGCTGTAAGGTTTGTGATTTGCTGAGCCAACAGTCTCTTATATATATATATACACAAAAATCGCAGAATTACCGTTAAATTTGTCTAGATAATTGTTTTAATCTGGTATGACTTCAAACCGCCTGTCTCTATAGCCATGAGTCTTTGGGCTTTGTCTCACTGGCCTCAGAGCATTGTTTTCTATAATCTATATGATTTACCACTATCAATATTGCACTTTAATCTTTTTTTTTTTTTTTTTTTTTACTATTACAGATTGCAGGAATTCATCCTGAAAATTGTAGGGTACTGCGAACAGAATCTTCCAACAATTATTCACTCTCCCCTTCCATACTCCGTGAAGCCATAGCTAAAGATGTTGAAGCTGGTCTAATTCCCTGTTTTCTATCTGCAACAGTAAGTCATGCAAATATAGCTGCATTTGACATCATTTTAAAAACATTTTGGCTGTTATAATTGGAAAATGCTTCATTCAACACGTCGCTACTTGCGCTTTCCATGTATGCCGTGTGCATTTTTATAGTCTTTATGCATTTTTACCAGATTGTGATTAACGGAAGTCTTGCATGTTACCTTCAGGTTGGCACAACTTCATCAACAGCTGTGGATCCCTTGTTTGAATTGGGAAAGATTACTAAGGTATGAAATTGATATAACATGCTTTAACACATTGCTATTTTGTAAATAAACAAAACTCTTGCATTTATGCAGTTTCTTATATTTACTTTATGGTAAAAAGTAGGCACGGTTCTTGTTATGCCTCTTTTCTGGAAAAAAAAAACTATAAATGGTAGTCGTATTCCTTGTTATGACCCTTTCTTTTGAGGGGGATATATCATGGTTGCACATTCCTATCATCTGCCATAACTCATGAGTAATTGCAATGCTTAATAGAAAAAAACAGTATTGCAATTTTATTTTTTTTCGTCTTTTTAGGTTGCTGCGAAAAAGTGAAAAATGCAATTATAGAAGCATTCGATGTGGTTAAGGGCATTAAGAATTGTTTCGTGATTTTTATCAATTCTTTTACTAAATCTGACCTTTCTTTTGTACTTTAACTTTTATTCAATTTGTCGTACTGGATTGGGATGATATACTTTAGTAAAAACTCCAAAGTTATCCAACAATTTACTAATTCTAAACTTAAGCCTAACCTCAAATCTATGAAAATTGAAATATAAATTTAGAGACCCATGCTCTTTTGACAGGAAGCGAATCAAGTGATATTGTACCTTTTCATATTGATTCAACTGAACACCGAGGACGCACATAGTGAAATATAGCTCTCAATTATTTTAATTTCTAGTTTGCAAGAGTGTTTAAATTAATTACTATGATGCTGAATTGAATTTCTAGTTGGCATATTTACAGATGATAGCGAATTTATGAAAAGATAAAAAAAATACGGTCCTGAAATATGAAACTATTATTTTTTTATAACAGTAAAATGATTATTAAATGAACGCATTTACATGTACTAATTTCTAGTATTCTCTCTTTAGTTACGCAAATAATTGATGCTGTGATATATGGTAAATAATGTTTGATGTGTAGTAAATTAACTCTGAAGTTAACCAATTATAGTATGATATGGCTTGATTATCTGTAGGATAATGAGATGTGGCACCATGTTGATGCTGCATATGCGGGAAGTGCTTGTATATGTCCAGAATATCGGCACTACATTGATGGAGTGGAGGAAGCAGACTCATTTAATATGAATGCGCATAAATGGTTTTTGACAAACTTTGATTGTTCAGTTCTTTGGGTTAAGGTATGACATGCATGTATGCATGCACTTGAACATGTCCATGTGTGATGGGTTTTGTGATGATTCTCCATGCATGAATGCAATATAGAAAGTATAAAATCATTTTCTGGAACAAAACTCTTCTTAAAATTCAGGCGAATTTTTTTTTATCATTTTGAACTTTGGGACATTTTAGATTCTTTGCCTGATCTGTGATGGTCAATTTTATAGGTCAGTATGATATTGATGTGATAATGGAACATTCTTTGCATTTTATTTATGATAAAATCTTAGGGTCCTCGCGCCATTTCTGTAAGGCATTTTTCATTTCTGATCCCTTCTCTTATGCAACTTGCAAATGGGTAGATTAACAAATTTATACTCTCTGGAATTCCACGTTGAATTACTTTCCCAGGGACTTTATTTAGACGGGGAACGTCTTTGTCAAAGCTCTGTTTTTTGAAACAGAGTTCCAAAACTTTGCTGGGTATTTGAACATTAACTACGTCTTCTGTAAAAGTTATCTAAGTCCACACAATGATTGATGGAATTATGCCGTGTCCAAACAGTTATCAACTTCTGATATAAAATCGTGGAGAGGCATTTTTGCTTCATACTTAGAATGGAGCTCGAGTTTTTGTGAGATGTATAAACGGTAAAATAGATTGCACGTTGCCTTTTAGTGTGCATGTGATGGTGTATGGATTGATGATAGTAATACTTTTACTTTAACTGGAAAATTTGTGTCGATTGATTATACAGAAAATTATGGAATATTTTTGTTTTATCAAAAATAGTTGGGGTTGGCTTGAAGAATTATATTCAGATTTCAAATCTTTTTATGATTGCGACTCGAAGCAAAATCTTCTTGGTCTTGCATCCAGTACGTCATGTTTTCAGTCAATCTTTGTTTCATGCACTACTTCCACATAGAGGAAGATTTGAAACCACTTGAGTGAAACTCCTCTCATTCATCTCTAAGTGAGTTCCATTTTAGGTTCTAATAAGGACATCTTTTGAGGAGTAATTCATATGCTACCACCAGTTTGAATTTGGGTGTGTATTTATATATCCCACGATGTCTTTTACTGCACAACATCATGTTTTGATTGAGTAGCTGAATGCTCGGGCTCTCATTTTATCATGTATACAATGTAAAGTATATGTATTTTGTGCATATGCTTCTAAGTTGTAACACTACTTTGTCTAACACCACATCAAGTACTTAAGATAACCAAGCATCTTCTTTTGGTGTCATGAATCTTAATTTTCATCAGCGAAACATTTTTTAAAACTCATTTTCTTTTCAACAGGATCGAAATGCTCTGATTCAATCCCTTTCGACAAATCCTGAATATTTGAAAAATAAGGTAAGTTTCTTTCCATATTGATGGACATTTCTTATACTTAGTTTCGTATTGACGTTTTCATGATTTCATTACAAGTAGGATAAAATTAATTCAATTATGCTGTGAGATATGTTGAATCATATGATGGAATCATGACTTTACAGAAATATGTAAATTATCTCTACATCTGTTGCATATTATCAGTATCAGGGAATTGTGGCTCTAATCATTAGAAGACCAAACTCTTATGTAATAATTGTAATTTCACTCTGTTGCATAGTCCTTTGTTTTATATTGAAACATGTTGGGCCTGCCCGCACAAGCTTGTGCGGCCCTTGACTCTTTGCTTGTACTGATATCGTCCCCAACTTAACCACCATATCACAAGTGCGGGTTTTATCCTAGAAGGCCTCAGTACTATTTGAGAGAGAGATCCACACTTATATCCTTCATCATTAAGTCGTCCTTAACTGATGCGGGGTTACATTTTGGCCCACTCATCCCGAGTAAACATTCAATAATAATTATTCTGAAAACAAAAAGTTTGAATATTCTTTTTCCAAGCACTGGATGTTATTGGCCAATTGGGGGCTTCCAAGAGCACTTTGGGGTCATACATTCTCCAATTCGAGCAGATAGAGATTTGTGAGAAATGAGAACGAGTTGGAAAAATGTGTGCCCTACGGACCTTAAGGCAAAAGAAGAAGAAACACACCAGATATTATTAGAAAAAAAAAGAAAAAAAAAGAAAAGAAAAGAAAAGAAAAGAAAAGAAAAGTGAGAGACAACAAATGACAACTTGCAGTACTTTGATGAGGAAGAAGATAGAACAGAATGTGTCAGTCTCTAATGAGATCAAACAACAAAAAAGATGAAAAAATTTACCCAAAATCGCCTAGTTCATCATTATATATTGGGCCATGTATTCTTCTGCCTTGGTCTTTTCTGGTGATTAGTATTGCAGTAGCTTTTTTTTTAATTGAAGTTTGGATTGTTTGTGCACATATCATTTATAGTTTAGTGACTCGAGGAAGTGCGGGTAGTATTTTGCTGACCTAGGGGCTTCAATTAATCAGGAAGTTGTAATGGATTAAAAGTGGAGATCGACATAAAAACCTGCAAATCGCAAGAGTTTGTAAATAAAACAACCATTTTCCAAGCGGAGTTTCTAAGGTTCTGGCATGTAAGTTCATGTATCACATGAATTCTCAGTGGTAAGGCTGCAGCAAGCTAATTTGTTTTTGACATTTTGATAGGTTTATCTATTAGAGTACCTTGAGCCTAAAAAAAGCTACAACTATACAATAAAGTAGAGGTTTAACGTGAATGGAATGCTGATATCAGCTCTCCACTTCCCGTGCAGCCTCGCTATGCATATGGAGAAACAGAAGGGGGATAGAGGGTTTTCTTGACTTAGCATATGTTGATGGCCAACAACTATCAAGGTAATGTCAATACAATCAAGCATTGTCAATGCTTCCCAGAGAGATTAGAACGTAAAAGCTTCATTTTTATATTGATTTCTTCATGTTTTTTATATCCTTAGCACAGCCTAAAACAACATGATCAAGTTTGGGAAAATCATGTGTGGAGAAACATATGATATAGTCTTAGATAATGGCTTTGCAATATATAATGTTTCCTAAATTATGTAGGAAACATATAAGCAATAAGTTGATAAATATTTGGAGAACTTTAAACATGGTGTTGGAAACCTTTGGGTAAATATTTGAAGGTGACAAAACAGCTCAAACTCTCAGTCAAAGTGGGGTTACCCGTCAAAGTGAGATTAAGTGGAAATATATACCATTCCTGCTGGGTGCTTCATACATTGCATTTTTACTTGTACTCGGTTTCTAGTTTTATTTTTCACTTTTTTTCCAATGCCAATGAAGTTGTGCTGTTGATGTTGATTTCCAGGCTTCACAAGGGAACATGGTAGTAGACTACAAAGATTGGCAGATACCTCTTGGACGTCGTTTCAGGTTAAGTTCTTGAAATCTGCAAGATATTCATAAATTTCTTACGACCAACATTGTCTGTACGATGGAGAAACTGGCCATATAATAATTTCACCTAAATTATTGCACACATGTAGAAGTGGACTTGCTTTGCTTTTAGCTGTGTCAATGGGTCTTAAGTAATGGGACTGCAAGAGAAAGAAAAGACGAGAGAATGACGAAAGAACCAAGGGGCAGAGATAAGAAAACATAGAAATTGAAGAAAACCAAGAGTAGAAATGAGCTGTGATGTAGGTGAATCTGTTCTAATACCAAAATAATGGTGTTGTTAGAAAGAGAAACTGGCAAATTAAATTAAAAGAGCGACAGAAGATCAGAAAGATTTAATAAGTCCAATTAAAGCTGAAAGAGAATTATATCTTATGCTGTATATATATTATTAAAAATATTGGAACTAGAATCCCCAAATCTCGGACAACTACTAGTGATATCAATGATACAAGCCTCAATCCCAAATTAGTTGGGATCGGCTACACGGATCAAACTCTTCCATTGCGCTCAATTTTGTGTTATAATTGATGCTAAAGAAAATAATAAATAACCTAACAAAATCCTAATTACATGTGTAATTTAGAAATAAAATCCTAATAGTACTTGGAATAACTGTAGGCCAAAATATTTGGGGAAGGTAGCACATGTACTCAAGTGACAGGCTCCATCTTAGTCTATTTATTTTTGGATCACCAGGAATCTTATTTTAACCTGAAAATGCATGGATTATCCACAGTTGCTCTCATTTGTTATTAGTGTTTCTTTGAAAACTATAGTTTGTGACACACTGACGCAACTGTTTGTTGCATAAATATATTACTCTATGTTGCATGAAAGAACTCATCAAGAATACAAAATGGAGGGAAACGAATTCCAAATCTCTGTTTCAATTCTTCAAAGAGAGCTCAATCGCTTTATTTATAGATGAGTTTGGGGGGTTTTCCTACAACCGTACATGTGTCCTGATGTGTAACAAACTCTGCTTCGCACGTCATTCATGTGACTTCCTAACTACCTTACCCGTCACATGTCGTGCGTGACAGTCTCAGTTACATCATGTCCTTTTTTACTGTTTTACACATTTTACATTTACACTTCAGACTTCTCTAATGAGCCTCTCTTACATTGCAGATCATTAAAACTATGGATGGTTTTGCGATTATATGGGGTAGAGAACCTCCAAAGTTACATACGGAATCACATTAAACTTGCTAAACATTTTGAAGAGCTTGTCGGTCTTGATCAAAGGTTTGAGGTAAGTGCTCTATATTTGCTTCATTTGTTTGATTGGCAAAAATTTTCGTATATTATTGTTTTCGGGTTCTCATGTGACCCTTTCTCTTAATCTCCTGCATTAGTAACCACATGCCCTTATCAAGAAAAAAAAAAAAAGTAACCACATTCCGAACCATTGATTCTGCCACTTGGTTGGTAAGGATGGAATTTTTATTCGTTAAGTACTTTTACATACATTTGAAGTCACTTGTTTCAGAAGTGATTGAAGTAACAACAAAGATGAGAGCAGCAAACCTCTCTATCTCTCAATGGATTCTTTTTTGGCAGATTCAAAACTGAATTCTACTACTAGTTGAAAATGTTAAACTAGAAGAAACCCGGACGGGTTGACCTAGTGGTAAGGGCGAAGGCGGAACTGTGTGGGTTAGGCGCACAGTCTCGAGTTCGATTTCCCACGACAGCCAAACGTCGGGCCATTGGTGGTCTCTTTCCGCAATCCCAAGGCCTATGTGATTAGTCAGACAAGTATCTGGATACGCATGATTAATAAAAAAAATGTTAAACTAGTAAGTAGCAACCCTAATGTTGACTTCTGACTTCTCTCTTTATTCGTTGCACATCAAATATCAGAAGACACTAATT
Organism: Stephania cephalantha; assembly: GCA_039657325.1. Classification (NCBI taxonomy): domain Eukaryota; kingdom Viridiplantae; phylum Streptophyta; class Magnoliopsida; order Ranunculales; family Menispermaceae; genus Stephania; species Stephania cephalantha. The sequence goes on from CM077579.1 coordinate 4,274,439, forward strand.
CATGGTTCAGATGTCCATAAATTTTGTTCTTAGGTCAGCAACTCACATCTAATATTGGTTCTTTTCTTTTGTCATCCAATTGGTAATCCAAAAGGAATCTACTGGTCCCGTTCTGAGGATGTCATTGTTGCTGGCACAACTAACTAAATTATATAGACTTACAGTAACGTTGACCGGCTTTGTGACGTCTATAGCAGATGATATGATGCCTTAAAATTATCTCTACAACTTATTACTAACGAGGATGGACTTGTCTGGAAATTAGGAATTCAATTGCTGTTTTAAGCAGATTATCTGTACAATTAGAGATTCCAGCCCCATAAGTGATTAGTTTCATTATTCAGTTCTTGAAACTTATTATAGAAGATGCTTTAGGTCGCAAAAGGATTAGTATTTATTGTAAGATTTCCCAACCAAGGGGGAAGTATTTGAAATATATATTCAGAAAACATTCATTGGATGATTCTTTATTTGGAAATTAATTATTCTTGATTTTAGTCTCATAAATGTCTTAAACCATTTACTGCTCCTTTTTTGTGTTTGTGTGCCTCTCTCTGTTTATGCAACCAGATCGTGGCACCTCGAACATTTGCACTTGTTTGCTTTCGACTGAGAGCCCCTCAGAATGACGAAGATTGTGGAAACAAACTGAATAAAAACCTGCTGGAGGCTGTAAATGCGACGGGGAAAATCTTCATATCACACACTGTAAGTTCATCGCGAACACAATTAATCTCTTTTCTATTCTACTGTTTTATGGTTGGAGCAGACAAAAGCTATCGATGAATTACCATGACTTAGATTAACTCTGTGCATTGTCTCTTTTATTTCAATTCCTTTTCACTTCTTTTCGCGGTGCATATATTTTGAATTGAATGTTGCAGCTCTTTTTCCAATTTTTTGCAGGTTCTGTCTGGGAAATACATTCTACGATTTGCGGTTGGAGCTCCGCTGACAGAAGAGAGGCACATAGAGACGGCATGGAAGGTACTTCAAGAAGAGGCCACTGCTTTACTGGGAGGGACTGGTGCATGAGTTGAGCTAACAAATTGTTTTCCTACTTCAACTATACATGTCATTTCAATAGCAACGTAAGCTCCTATGGCAACATTTGCACTCTCTTAATTATTTTTGAGGAACCAAGTCAGCTTTTCCTCTCAACACCTCCATTTGGTTGTTGCACAATGACTATCAATATTTTAGATATTGGAGATGTGTGGACCGAAAGTTAGTCCTGCATCGGATATTTAAGTGTGACTTCATAATGAAGTATACAATTGTGTGGATCTCCCTTCAATTAGTATCGGGGTTTTTATAGTAAAATCTCACACTTATAAGTTGAAGGTGGTTAAATTGAGGATAATATCGGGTACCAGCGGTTTGATTGGGTGAGGACATCTTGGATGATTTTCGGTCCAAGGTGGACTTGTGTAAGATGTTGAGGGTTCGAATCTTAATGGGGGCAAGCTTTGGTTTATTTCTTATAAAAAAATAGTTAAGTACTTTAAGACTTATATTGTTCTACATAAATAATGATACAACAACAAAAGTAGTTTAATACTCCACGAAAAAAAAAAAAAGGTAGTTCAATACAATTCTTACCTTATCACTCCAATTCAATACAATTATTTAATTTGATGTCGGCAATTCGTGCTTTGATTGAAATCTTAGAAGTTTACAAGTTGTCTATGTTGTCTAGAATAAATGATACAGCAACAAAGGCAATTAACAAGGACATCGAACACAAACATATTTATAAGAGATTAATTAGTCAATTCTAGAAGTGCATGTATATGATCGATATTCTTTAATTTGATACGTATGTATCATGCTTTTCTTTAAATAATATAAAGAGCTTTGTACCATTTTTAAATGTAACCAAAACTTTACAACGCATGCCCTGGTATATAACTTTATGAAGATTGAAGAATATAAATTTTTTTTTTTTTTGACAAAGAAGGCTTTTGTTCCATCTGTACTTTCAAGTCAACCTTTATCAGAGTACATCAGTTGTACTAAGTTTTTAAACGGAAAATGTTGCACGTACTTGATAAACACACGGGGCGAAAATCAGTCTCGAGCTAGAGGGGGCCGATTACAAAGGACTTCAAATAAAACTTTTCATACTTGGTCAAGTTTTTCATGTTGCAAAACTTTAAAACCTCTCGTACATGATATGTTAATAAAAGCACTTGAAGTGAGTCAATCTATTACTTATATAGGTTCTTTAGACTAGATGTTGCTCCTTAAAGTGACTATTTTATAAATTCTCTTATATGTATGAACTCTAGAAGAGACACATGGACTATTAATTATATTTTTTTTTTAGCAAAAAATCTCTTTCTGAAGTTAAAAACTCAAAACTAATAGACTTTTTGTTATGTATTATATAATATAATATAATTATTAAAATAGTTGTCCAAAGGGGGAAGGGGGGTGCATATATATATATATATAATTTTATAATGTAACTCAAATATATACCCATGTCATGGGAACTATATATCTCACCATTGAATTACTATGAGATTTTAATCTAATGGTGATTGATGTAGTGCATTTAATGCAAAACACATTAAATGCGTAATAAATGCTATATAGTTGGATTCCAAATAGAAGCATCCTATATATATAGGGGTGGGTCCCCCCAACCCAAACCTTGGGTCCGCCCCTATAAACACATTTATTCATCACACTTACTTATGTGGCATAGGAATGCGAGCTTATGCATCTTAAGATGCATAACATTATCGTCAATGAGTGCCAAATAGGCAAGTGTGGTAAGCATGTTTCTCCAAGTATGTGTAGCATGCATAAGATATATACATCTTAAAGTTACTTTTAAAAAAAAAATCTTAAAGTTACTTTTCAAATAGTCTCATATGCGGGAGAGGATTTGCTAAAGTTACTTCAATTCATCAATTTAAACCAAAGAGTGAGAAAAGAATTCGTTAGAAAGAGAAAGGGAAAAATCGAATTTGGTGTGAGAGTTAGCGTGATGGCCTAATGAGGGAGATAAGATCGACCCTTTGTTACCAACCAAGTGGGTGATCCAATAGTTTGGTATGTGATACTAGGTACAAGAGTGTGGGAGTTTGATTTACAACCACCTCCTTCCTCATTTTTTATTGATTTACAACCACCTCCTTCCTCATTTTCTCTTATTTATTTAAACACTCTTTCTTTTCATTTAAACTTCTTTTAAGTTATTTTGAACTCCCCAACTTCCTTCTCCATTTTTGCACCCTCCATCGCATCCAATCGTACAAGATTTTTGCCTCGCATTCTTGATATGAAAATCATAAAATTCATAAAATTATTGTAAACTCTTGTTCCCACCAATTCTCATGCCTAATTCATGACTTATGTAGTAACTAAAATTTAGTGAGAGAGAGATTTCCATAGTCCAAAATGAACATAAGGAGGAAATCGCTGGATGACGTCATGATCAATATACACTTGGATACTGGGAGAGCCAAGGATAAGCCATAGTGTGAGAAGAAGATTGCCTTCGACATCGAACCAAGGATGACATGAGCTGCAAAAATGATAATTTGATTTGTCTGCATGACGTCTTCTGGCTGGAGCCCAAATGGATATAATTCATGGACTAAATAGTCGAGCAGTGGATGGTGGATTTCTGGATTCATGATAGAGGCATAGAAGGGTGAAACCATGTCTATAGTTCAATGAAATCAGGAGCTGCTGATGTAGCTTCCCCTTCAGAATTTGTCCTGGATGTAGCAGAACAAAGATCTTCAAATTGCTTGAGTTTGGCTTCCATTTTATCTTCAATACGTTTTTCCATTTACTGAAGTTGTTGAAGGATAGTGGTGGCAACATCAGGAGACAATGTGGACTGGGATAGAGATGCATTTGCTGCTCATTCTGTAGGAACTGCAGGTTTCGGTAGACTTGCTTCTCTATAAGTTTTGGGTAAAACGGGCAAATGAGAAACAAATTCTGATGGTGTTATTGGTTGGACACTTGCATGCATTGGGGTGAATGAGTTTTCTTTAATGGATTCAACATCAAACTTATCCCACCATTTTACATGAATTTCTTAGGTGAGATAGGTAAGAGAACAATTATTAGCTTGATTAGTCCATTTGAGAATCCAAATGATAGAATGTTTGTGGATGAACTGGAAAAGGGATAGCTTTTCTTTTTCATATAGGGTTTGGACTTTATAGGGCATGATTCCTGTGATTGGGCCGAACTTAACCCACCATTCTGTCATGAACCAAGTTGGTAGGTTAACGCAGCACCATTTTTGAAGTTATGTACCAAGAATGTCCTGAGGCTGGATCTTTATAAAAGAGGATAACTTTCCATGCTTCAATATAATCTTTATAGTTAACAAACATTGGCTGATGAGTGGGTAAAAGAGTCATTGACTGATATGAATAGGGACATTGCCGAACAACATTTTGATGAGTCCATTCATTAATTGTGATAACCTTTTGGATTTTTGATTTAGAGTATGCTACTTCAGAAGAATCTGGTTTTTTAAATGTTCAATGACGACTGACTGAGTTTGAGTAAGGAGAGCTTCATAAAATTTTAAAGAGACATGAGGACGGGTTGGAATAAAATGGTATGATGGTGGCATAAGGATTTTTACTTGATTGTCAAAAGAGTGATCTAATAGGTCATTTTCAATAAGGGTAACAATATGACGATTACTAAGCTTATAGAGGGATTTGCCTTCATTAGCTCGATTATAGGCATTAAAAAACGGAGAGAATTTATTGGAATAGGATGACTGGTAGGTCAGAAGGATTTACCTTTATCGGCCATAATTTGTAGAGAATGAATTTGAGGAGTTACAAGGAATTCTCGGGATAAGAAATCAGGAAGAGAATTGTTTTCTCCTCGTATGTATTCGATATCAAAATAAAAAATACTTAAAAGTGCTTGCTAACGGGCAAATATTTGTTTTGAAACAAGATTTTAACATCTTTCAAAAGTATTTCTTTAGCAGCTTTGCAATCAACTCGTATCAAAAACTTGATTTAAAACATCTTATTGAAATTTTTGAACACATTAGACAATTGCCAAAACTTCATTTTTAACAGTGTCATAATTTTGTTGGGTTTTATTCCATAGTTTAGAGGTATAACAAACTAATTGTTCTTTTCCTGATGGTGGGGTTTGTAATAATATTCCTCCATATCCTAACTCAGAGACATCAGTTTGGATGATTTTTGGATAGATCGGATTTGCAAGATGTAAACAAGGAAGAGATTTTACGGTGGTCTTTATGACCTGTAATGCTTTAGTATGGGCTGGAGTCCATTGGAATTTGACATCCTTTTTGAGGAGTTCTTGGAGTGGTTTTCTATCGATAGCTGCTTGTTTATAAAAATCAGATAAATAATTTAAACAGCCGAGAAAATGTTGTAATTGGTTTTTGTCGATAAGTTGATCTGAAAATTTATCTGCGAATTCGATAACACGATTGATAGGAGTTATAGTTTGATTAGAAATTTTAAAACCTAAGAAGGTTATTATGGTCTGGAAAAGTTTCATCTTTTTATGCGATAATACGAGACCACTAGTTATTATGATATGTTGAAAAGTATAAAGGTGTTTCCAATGTTGATTAATAGTATTAGAAAATATAAGAATTTCGTCAATATAGACAAGGATATAATCGCAATAAGGATGAAAAATATCGTTCATTATTTTTTTAAATTCAGAAGGAGCATTTTTTAGGCCAAAAGGCATAACATTCCATTGATATTGGCCAAATGGAGTATTGAACGCTGTTTCATATCGATCTTCTTGTTTAATTTGAATTTGCCAAAACCAAGATTTAAGGTCAAATTTAGAAAAGATTAGAGAGGAGGTTATTCGTCTCATTAAATCATTTTTATTTGGTAATGGATAACAGATTGTCTTTAATACTTTATTTAAGGGTTTGTAATTAATTACTAGGCGTAGTGGTCCTCGTTCTAATTCAGCGACATTTTCGACATAAAAAGCTTTACAACTCCACGGAGATTTGGAAAGCATTTCATTTCTTTTTCTTCATCAAGTTCTCTCTTGTTTTGTCTTCGTTGTTTTTAACAAAAAACTTTACTAGTCACGTAGTAAGTCTAGCAAGAGAAGTAAGTCTAGCAGTAAGTCGTTGACCATGTTTTGTTTAAACCTTTGAAGTCAAAACATGAGCGACTTAATGAAGAAAATGAAAAATGTTCTTTCATTTAAAAATCCACCAGTAAAATCTGAGTCAAGTTCCACCTCTGAAAACCAATCAAGCTCCACCCAAAAGATAACGAAAACATCATCTAAACTTGATCTACGAAATATTAATGAGATTTCTTATAGCAATATTGAACAATCTCTTCAAAATTAGGATATGCCAATTATTGATCCAAAGAAAATATATACGGAAGGTTCTTTTGCCAAACATCAAGATTTTATTATCAAATTAGAAGAAGATACAAAATCAATAGATGATGAAGGCCAAAAACTCCTTCTTATCCCTCCTGACAAGATAAGTCGGTATAAAGAAATCTATAAATATCTACATATTGGTCTTATCCAAGTTGTGATTAAGCCGTTAACCACCTTAGGACTCAATACGTATGTTCTAGCTTCTATACGAGATAAACGACACCTCGATTTTAATGATTCTTTATTAGGAATAATTGAAGGAAGTTTGTGAAGGCCCCATCTTCTTCAACTGTTTTCCTAACTTTACATTAAGCTTACACGACAAATTTGCTCACGAAGCAGCAACATTGAGTTTATATACCCAAGGATTCAAAATGAAAGGAATATGTTCCAATGTAGCAGTTGTCTATCAAATTTATTACAAATTAATGCATACCATTATCCCAGCCGTTGCTTACACCAATTTACAAAAGGGCACTTCAACCTTTTTCCTCACTAATATCAAAAATAAATTAATTACTCGTAAACAATTAAATTGGAAAGATATCGATATCCCTAAAACATGGATCATTCAAGATAAAAATAAAGAAGAGAATTTCAAAAATAATATATCTGATCAAATTCATACTTTAATAACCCATGAGGATGGAGCGGTAGAAATAAATTTCCTCTATAGAAAGTCTTGTTCAGCTCTACCACCCCATACTGAACATATACCTTCTCAACCAGCTTGAGTATCTACGTCGGGCTTACCTACACATGTAGCCTACCCAGTAACACCCTCAGAAGATACAATAAGTATCAATGATTTTGCCGATTATCAAATTCATATGATCTTTAGTGAAGAGGAAAAACTTATCATTGATTATGCGAGCTTAAAGGACCAATTTCTGAAACATCCATTAACACCAATCTTTTGTAAAATTTGTCATAAAGATCAACAAGCTATTATCCGTGAAAAATATTTCGCTTACATAACCAACAATAAACAAAATATTTCATTTTTTGATTATTTGGCCAGTTCATGTCCAAAAATAATAAACAAAATTAATACAATTTGGGAAGGATCTAATGGTGAAAAATATGTTCAATCTCATCCCCCATTAGCACCTATAAAAATAAAAGAGCATATCAAGGCAATTCTGCTAAAGAGTTGTTTTGATGATGATAAGCCAATCACCAAAAAAGATTTAAATCACCTCATAGAGCAAAATAACTTTACTAATGTTTATTTATCTACACTAGTAAACCATTCCAAACCTATAGGGTCTACAAGTAAAAATACGTTTGACTCTTCTATCCCAACTGAATCTATATTAACCAAATCAATCTTACCTTTAAAGATAACTTCTGCACCTACCCTAAAACCAAAATATTCGACTGAGTTACTTCAGAAAATAGCTGTGAAATTAGATGCCCTTGATATTGATTCTTCCAGATCAAGTAAAAATGACAAATTCCCAATAATAGCTACATTAGATAATGATGAGACGCACTCTCAATCATCTCAAGTAGATCACAATACTCTTTCTGATGCTTCTACTTCTTCACGCATAATCCTTAATCCACTTGAGCAATTTGAGAACGACTCGGCTATTGCAATACATCGCATCCAGAGACCAAAGAAACAGTGGCGACCCCAAATTTCGAGGCAAATCGGGCACCGCCACGTCGCCAGACACGTCACCAAGCATGCCACGTCACCGCATACTTACTTTTGACTGCGTGCGACTTACACCTTCATACGTACCTTATTCGCCTTAGCTTAATATCTATGAAAAATTTTATGGATATTCACATTTATTTGACTAAGTTAAGTTGTTCACGATTTATCAAATTATTATAAATTAACATTTAAGCGGAAGTCTTTGAAGCATGCAAACACGGTAGAATTAAAAAGTTTGCATGGTATGATTAACCATATAGTGTGGAAACCCAGCATTTGATACCATGTATATCAAGAGCAACAAAAGTACAAAAGGTGAGCATATACATGTATCAGGTGTGCAAGTCCTTCCCAAAAAATTCCATAAAATAGTAAATAGATACATACAACCACTTACGCAAAAAGTGACGACTTTCTTAACTTAGACGTAGTCGCCTAAGACGCCCTTGCCTTGGTTCGTCGCAGGATCTGCGATTTGTCACAAAAAACAATGACAAATCCCAGGTGAGTAAATCCCAGAGAACGTTAGCTAATATTCACGAATTCCAAAGAAACGACTCCAGTTCATGCAATTTAAATAAATGACAAGAATAAAGAAAATTGCATGAAAATAAGTCGTTGAGAAGTCAAATTTTTGGACACGAGTGTAGCGTGACAGAGAACCCTGGTCGACATCCGGGAATCTTCGTAGCTAAACCGAGAGGAACCATTGACGACCACTTCGCCAAACATCTCACGGTCGAACGAGAGGAACCATTGAACGGTATAACCCCATCCAAACATCTCTCGAGAGGAACCATTGACGAAGACTTAGGTCTTCGTCAAACATCTCTCAACCTACGGGTTTTCGAGGAGAATAGTTACCGCGTAGCCCTAACATGGCCAATTACTCGAACAGCGCGGGGTAGCGAGCCCCGGGGTGTGAGTCCGTGCCATGCCGACCCCGTCGACAAACACACATACACACGTGGGAGTGGATGAACAGTGAATGAACAGCAATGGAAAGCACAATGGAATAATTTAGAATGCAAAATAAAGCAAGTACCATAAAAGAATTTTAACTAATTTTCTCGTGGGATTACTTACCTCAACAAATCGCAAAATGCTTTCGAAACGTCCCGCACACGCCTCGAGATACGTACCTGACACCCGACTATGGTAGTCTAAGTCCCTGGTGTCAAATTATATAGTTTTTATTATTTTAGAGTCTCATTAAATAAATTTATAGTGAGACCAAAATTTGTAAAATTTTTATTCCAAAAAGTTTAATACTTGGCACACTTTTCGAATCATACCGGAGATCGATAGTACCAACAACGCGTCGCGTGTCGGCTACCCGCGCGACGCGGCGTCGCTGCTAACCGCTTTGCTTGACGCTGCCTGCCGCTGATCGTCTCCGCGCTGCTGATCGCGCTGCTGCTGACCGCCGCCGCTGCCACACACCATCACCGCCGGCCATCTCCGCCGTCCGCGCCACGCGCGCTGCTGTGCGCCGCGCCAGCGCGCGCCGCTCGCTTCGCGCCGCTTGCGAGCTTGCCGTCTGCGCTGCATCCTGCTGTGATCCCTGTCGCCGGCCGCTTCGCAGTGTTGCCGCCGGAGTCGCCGTTGCCACCGGAGTCGCCGGCTGCGATCGAGCCATCCGCGCGCTTTGTCGCTTGCTTCGGCTCATCCGCGGCCTCGCAGTCTTCTTCTGCCGCGCCGCCTCGTCCGTTGCCACCGTTCCTCCTCGTTGGAGCCGACGTCCCGCCTCGCGCCTCGCTGCTGCTGCGTTCGCCGCGTGGCATGCCGCCGCCGTCGCCGCGAGTTGCGCTTCCGCGCCTCTGCTCGTCGCCGATGCTCTGCGCCTCGTCGTCCGACCCGACCTCACCGCGAGCCGAGCCGCTGGGACGCGCGTCGCCGCCGGCCCACGTCGTTCGCCCGTCGTCGGAGCCGCCACACCACCACCGTCTCTCATCTCTCTCTCTCATCTCCTCGGTGTTTTTCAAAAATAGGGCACATTTACATTTTATTTCACAAAATAGGGTGGTGTCCTTTTTTTTTTCTCCAGAATAGGCAATAGCGCATTTTCAAAAGGCGCTATCCAAAGCCACGTGGATTTTTTGCGACGTGGACCGGTTACACGGATAACGCCTTTTGAAAAGGCGTTTTCGTGTAAGAGGCGATCACGTACCGTCCGCGTCAAGAAAAAAATCCACGTGGCGTGTAAGGCGATCACGTGGACCGTCCGCGTCAAGAAAAATCCACGTGGCTTGATAGCGCCTTTTGAAAAGGCGCTATCCATGTAACCCGGTCCCACGTGGTCATCCTACGTGGACATCGGCGACCGAATAGCACCTATGGGTTGTACGGGTTGTCCGCCTCGCATACGCGCGCGATAGCGCTTATGGGTTGTACGGGTTGTCCGCCTCGCAATACGCGCTATCCGTGTAACCCGGTCCACGTGGTCATCCTACGTGGATATCGGCCGAGTCGAATAGCGCCTATGGGTTGTACGGGTTGTCGCCTCGCAATACGCGCTATCCACCCGGCCGACCGAATAGCGCCGATGTCCACGTAGGATGACCACGTGGACCGGGTTACACGGATAACGCGTATTGCGAGGCGGACAACCCGTACAACCCATAGGCGCTATTCGGTCGGCCGATGTCCACGTAGGATGACCATGTGGACCGGGTTACACGGATAGCGCCTTTTCAAAAGGCGCTATCCGTGTAACCCGGTCCATGTCAGCAAAAAAATCCACGTGGCTTGGATAGCGCCTTTTCAAAAGGCACTATTGCCTATTCTGGTGAAAAAAAAACCACCCTATTTTTCGAATTTAAACTAAAAACATTAGTATTTTTGTAAAAAATTCCATCTCCTCCCTCTTCCTCTCTTTTCCCCTATCTCTCTCTCCTCTTTCTCTCTCTTCCAGATTTAAAAGAGAATAATTATTATTTTTTTGGAAAGGACAAAATGAAATGACGAGGGATGGGTTGATTTGATGTGTGATGTGATGTGTGATGCGATGTGACAACTCAACCCCATACTACCCCGTACACCCGCGTTACGCGCACTCCGCGGCGTTGCACACACTCGTCACTACTCGGCACAACGCGACCAAACGAAATTCTCAATTAACGCATCGTGAACTATTAATTAATAGTAAAATAATAAACCCTCACACATAAAAATAACATATCTTACCCATTTGGCGTGCCATAGACTTTTCCGCGACATCCACGTGGGTCTGAGCTTATATTTTTAATTTGTAATTAGCCAGTTAATCGAGATCGATTAAAACGGGCCGTTACAGAAACATCCAGTTTATACCCAAAAAATGAAACGCTATTATTCTCGCTCATCTCCTGTCGATTTAATTTTAGAAGAATCCCATACGAAGCGTATTAAGTTTGACGGTAATTCTATGTATGAATGAAATATAGATGGATTATCAGAATATAAAGTCCTAGAAGTTTTGCAACATATGTTGGTTTATGCTAAAGCATGCATGATGCATGATCATCCAGATAACAATATTGCAAGCGCCATTGCATGTGGTTTCACTGGCCAACTTCATGGTTGGTGACATTATTCGTTAATCGTTCAACATCGAAATGATGTTATCAATTCTGTGGTAAAAGATGAGCAAGGTAACCCAATTCTCAATGCTCAAGGACAACAACAACGAAATGTTGTCGCTGTTTAATCACCAATCTAATATGGCACTTCCTTGGTACTCTATCTACAATGGACGAAAAAACCAGAGATCAATTACAAAGTATTCGCTGTAGAACTCTCAACGATTTTCGATGGTATAAAGATACGTTCTTATCAAAAGTCTATATCTTAGCCACAACCGATGCTCCGTTCTAGAAAGAACGATTTATTGCGGGTTTACCCCCTTATTTTGCCAAAAAGGTTAAAGTTCTACTTCGCGAAAGGGGCGGCGAACTCTAAATTATAACTCCTATACTTTTGGTGATCTCATACAAACAATCCAAATGATTGTTTTAGCTTTATGCAATGATATGAAACTTAAAAGACAATTAAATAAAGAAAATAAATCCAAGTATCAAGCCTTAGGAGATTTTTGTTATCAGTTTGGTCATGATCCAAATCTACAAAAAACCACTCAACCGTATCAAACACGGAAGCAACGATTTAATAAGATTCAGCGCTCTAGCAATCGAAACTTTTATTATAAGTCTTCCAAGAAACCTTATAAACATAAAAGGCACAAATCGTCTAAACGAGCCATGAATATATGTTATAACTGTGGCAAACCTGGTCATTAAGCCAATAAATGTCATTTACAGAATCACAAGAAGAAGGTAAATGATATTCATAATATTTTATCAGACACTAGTGTTACTTGTCAATGCGCAGATAACTGCCACAATACAACCACATCATCCTCTGAGACCGAAATAAACGTCTTAACTTCACATGAAGAATTAATCCTTGAAATTGGAGAACAAATAGCAGATCCTCATCTTAAATACAAATACTTCACTGAAATATTACATTCAAAAGAAACTGAAGAAAAAGCAAAACCACCAAAATCTAAGTTTCAAAAACAAATAGAATTAGATTCTACTTCTTATTCTATGCATACCATATTGCAAGAAGTTAATAAAAAACGAGCTAACCCCACTTTTACTATTCAGTCTTTCAACAAGAAGTAAATCAATCAAAACAAGAAATAAGCCTCTTGAAAGATCGCTTGTTTAAACTTGAAAACGATAACATCAATTCTGAAACTTTCTCGGTCTACGATAATAATGTTTTTATCGAAACTCTTACCCATTATGTTCATCAACGATGGTTGACGGCTATTACTTTAAAAATAAAAGATTTCAAATACACAGGTTTAGCTCTAATAGATTCTGGTGATTTAAATTGCATCAGAAAAGGCTTAATTCCTCTCCATTATTGCGAACGCACTAATAGCCACATTTCAACTGCTGAAGGAAATAAGTCTCTTATTAAATTAAAAATTCCATTTGCCCATATTTGTCACCAATCCGTCTGCATACCAACATCATTCATTATAGTCAAAGATCTTCAACACGATATGCTACAAGGTACCCCATTTCTACAAAAAACTCAGCCGTTCTCAGTATCGACTGAAGGTATAAAAACTTCTCTTAATCATAAGGAACTTCTTTTTCCTTTTACACAATTACCTAAATCAAGGTATTTAAATCAAATTATTAATCAAATTGACCATAAACAAACATATATCGAATTCTTAAAATCAAAAATCAATTATTTAAAAACTGACCAAGTCCTTAACACACCCTCTTTTCAAACCAAAGTCCTTACGTTTCAAGAAAAATTGAGCAAACAATGTTGTTCTGAGCTCCCATCTGCATTTTGGGATTGCAAAAAACATCAAGTTACCCTGCCATATGTAGATGATTTTCATGAAAATCAAATACCAACAAAGGCAAACCCGTCTCAAATGAATGCTCGTTTATTAAATCTTTGTGATCAAGACTTTTGGCAAAAAAATTAATTACTCCTTCCAATTCTCCATGGAGTTGTACAACTTTTTATGTCGAAAATGAAGCTGAATTAGAACGAGGATCACCACGCCTAGTAATTAATTACAAACCCTTAAATAAAGTATTAAAGACAATCCGTTATCCATTACCAAATAAAAATGATTTAATGAAACGAATAACCTCCTCTCTAATCTTTTCTAAATTTGACCTTAAATCTTGGTTTTGGCAAATTCAAATTAAACCAGAAGATCGATATAAAACAGCGTTCAATACTCCATTTGGCCAATATCAATAGAATGTTATGCCTTTTGGCCTAAAAAACGCTCCTTCTGAATTTAAAAAAAATAATGAACGATATTTTTCATCTTTATCGCGATTATATCCTTGTCTATATTGAAGACATTCTTATATTTTCTAATATTATCGATCAACATTGGAAACACCTTTATACTTTTCAACATATCATAATAACTAATGGTCTTGTATTATCGCAGAAAAAGATGAAACTTTTCCAGACCATAATAACCTTCTTAGGTTTTAAAATTGCTAATCAAATTATAACTCCTATCAATCGTGTTATCGAATTCGCAGATAAATTTCCAGATCAACTTATCGACAAAAACCAATTACAACGTTTTCTCGTCTGTTTAAATTATCTATCTGATTTTTATAAACAAGCAGCTATCGATAGAAAATCGCTCCAAGAACTCCTAAAAAAGGATGTCAAATTTCAATGGACTCCAGCACATACTAAAGCAATACAGGTCATAAAGACCACCGTAAAATCTCTTCCTTGTTTACATCTTGCAAATCCGATCTATCCAAAAATCATCCAAATTGATGCCTCTGAGTTAGGATATGGAGGAATATTATTACAAACCCCACCATCAGAAAAGAACAATTAGTTTGTTATACCTCTAAACTATGGAATAAAACCCAACAAAATTATGCCACCGTTAAAAATGAAGTTTTGGCAATTGTCTTTTGTGTTCAAAAATTTCTGTGTTTTGTTCGATTTCGTCTCCACATTAGGGCTCGGTTCTAGGTTTTCGTTCACACACTCAAGTCGTGAAATCGATCGTTTGAAGGTATGTTGATAGTCTAATTAAGTTGCATTTGGTAGAGTAGTTGTTATGTTTGTGTAGCGGTGCATTCAATGGTTCTATGATTGGAAAGTCGTGGTTCTCGCCACACAAAGCCGAGATGTTATTTACTGATCTCGCCAAGCATAAATGGCAGAGGAAGTTTTTGGGAACTCGCGGTTCTCGCCACTCGTACATAGAATAGTTTATACGCCTCTCGCAACGAATGGCCGAGAGTAATTGTGTTATCTCGGTCACCACATCACGAGAGTAACCATAAGTGTATAGTTTATGTCCTGTCGGTGATGTACAACCGAGAATGTAGCATTGCTCTCGATTGCCCATTACCGAGACTATTATTGTTATCTCGGTCATGCGCCACCGACATTCTTATGGTTTTCTCAAAAGTGCATGACCGAGACTATAGAAATGGAAGATTTTGTTTTTTTTTTGAATTATTTTAGGTAGCGTAACGCTGTGTTTGCTCTCAGTGGCTCTTGACCGAGACTTATGTATAAGTTTCGGTACTGCGAGGCGAAACAATCGCGCCCGTGCAACTTCGACTGAAAACATGAAAAACCAAAAAAAAAAAAAAAAAACACAATAAATTTCACCAAATACCTCTTCTTGTTCCTCATCTTTTTGCACCATTGCAGTACATTCGTCCATTTTATAGTTGAAACAAGTTCGGATTGGTCGAATTTATCAAACCCTACATTGACAAAATTGTGGCTTTAGGTTTCACTTGGAATCCAATGTGGTGGGGTGCCCCAAAATTGATTTGAAAATGGGTTGTGAGATTGGAGAAAGTATATATGAAGGGGCAATAGAGTCATTTACATCAAAGTGTAATTTAGAGGGGAGAATGACAAAAAAAATGGGTGCCTTCATGAATTGGTGGGGTGCCCATAGCGGCCATCTTAAAAATTTCAATCAGATGTTTTAAATCAAAAGTTTTTGATACGAGTTGATTGCAAAGCTGCTAAAGAAATACTTTTGAAAGATGTCAAAAATCTTGTTTCAAAACAAATATTTGCCGGTTGGCAAACACTTTTAAGTATTTTTGATTTTGATATCGAATATATACGAGGAGAAAACAATTCTCTTCCTGATTTCTTATCCCGAGAATTCCTTGTAACTCCTCAAATTCATTCTCTACAGATTATGGCCGATAAAGGTAAATCCCTCTTGACCTACCAGTCATCCTACTCCAATAAATTCTCTTCGCTTTTTAATGCCTATAATCGAGTTAATGAAGACAAATCCCTCTATAAGTTTAGTAATCGTCATCTTGTTACCCTTATTGAAAATGACCTATTAGATCACTCTTTTGACAATCAAGTAAAAATCCTTATGCCACCATCATACCATTTTATTCCAACCCGTCCTTATGTCTCTTTAAAATTTTAAGAAGCTCTCCTTACTCAAACTCAGTCAGTCATCATTGAACATTTCAAAAAACCAGATTTTTCTGAAGTAGCATACTCTAAATTAAAAATCCAAAAGGTTATCACAATTAATGAATGGACTCATCAAAATGTTGTTCAACAATGTCCCTATTCATATCAGTCAATGACTCTTTTACACACTCGTTAGCCAATGCTTGTTAACTATAAAGATTATATTGAAGCATTGCAAGTTATCCTCTTTTATAAAGATCCAACCTCAGGACATTCTTGGTACATAACCTTCAAAAAATCACTGCGCGTTAACCTACCAATTCTGTTCATGACAGAATGGTGGATTAAGTTCGGCCCAATCACATGAATCCTGCCCTATAAAGTCCAAACCCTATATGAAAAAGAAAAGCTATCCCTTTTCCAGTTCATCCACAAACGTTCTATCCCTTGAATTCTCAAATGGACTTATGACACTCATAAAATTAATAAAGCCAATAATTGTTCTCTCACCTATCTCACCCAAGAAATTCATGTAAAATGGTGGGATAAGTTTGATGTTGAATCCATTAAAGAAAACTCATTCACCTCAATGCATGCAACTGTCCAACCAATAACACCATCAGAATTTGTTTTTCATTTGCCCGTTTTACCCAAAACTTATAAAGAAGCAAGTCTACCGAAATCTGCAGTTCTTACTGAATCAAGCAGCAAATGCATCTCTATCCCAGTCCACAATATCTCCTGATGTTGCCACCACTATCCTTCAACTAATTCAGCAAATGGAAAAACGTATTGAAGATAAAATGGAAGCCAAACTCAAGCAAATTGAAGATCTTTATTCTGCTATATCTAGGACAAATTCTGAAGGGGAAGCTACATCAGCAGCTCCTGATTTCATTGAACTATAGACATGGTTTCACCCTTCTATGCCTCTATCATGAATCCATAAATTCACCATCCACTGCTTCGACTATTTAGTCCATGAATTATATCCATTTGGGCTCCAGCCAAAAGCCGTCATGCAGACAAATCAAATTATCATTTTTGCAGCTCATGCCATCCATTGGTCCGATGCCGAAGGCAATCTTCTTCTCACACTATGGCTTATCATTGGCTCTCCCAGTATCCAAGTGTATATTGATCATGACGTCATCCAACGATTTCCTCCTTATGTTCATTTTGGACTATGGGAATCTCTCTCTCTCACCTCTATGAAATCTTTCTGCGATTTCATTCTGTATTAAAAAAAAAAGTCAGGCCCATGCCTCAAGGCTTTTCCTGCCATTAGGCCCATGCCACTTATCTTTTCTAGCCCATGCTTCCAGGCTCACTTTGCCTGCCTCAATTATGCAGTTACATCATCTCTCAAGCTGTTCAATCTTATCAAGCGTCCTGCCTCAATTGTGTGGTTAAAGCATCACTCCAGCTGTCATCCTTATCAAGCATTGAGATAAAGGTTGAAAATACTACAGTAAAAAGTAAACAATCCTTCACGCCTAGGGCTAGTTGGAAGTTACTTTTTATCATGTCGGTTACTTTTTATCATGTCGAATCTCTTTATGTCGCATCACGTTATCTTTAGCAATGTATCTACTACGTGTCAGTAGTATGTAGGACTCTCTTTTCACGGTAGTACGACTTTTTGTTGAAGCCACTCCTTTAGAACCTTTTTATCTCTATAAATATGGAGGTTCACAAGGGAGATAGGCATTCGAAGTCTAAGCTAAGTTTGAGTTTGGGTTTGTCTATGAGCTTGTCTAAGTTTGTGAGTTTAAGCTTGTTTCTAAGTCTTTCTGTTTCTCAGTGTGTAAAACCCTTGATCTGTTTAATAATAAGTCTTATGTACCTATTTATCTACATCATTGATCCTTTTAGTTTTTATCATCGAAATCCATGTTCACCAAATGCTCGATTTAAAGCTCGTGCCCATTTCTCATATGTACAGTAAGTAGCAAAATCAAAATTGCATTATATTGAAACATATTTATTGCGGGTTTTGATGATGATAAGCCAAAAAATAATGCTCAAAGTTTGCTTAAAATATAATCCAAAGTCAAACCTACAAAACTCAGCGCTCCGATCCTCCAATGAACGTCAAATGTAACATATCACCTGTAAAAATAAAGAAACCAAATTAGAGTGTTATTAAAAATAATAAAAAAAACTAAAACTAAAACTAAAATAAATGCAAGAATTATATAAAATAAAATAAAAATGAAGCTGGGATGCCTCCCAACGAGCCGTCTTTCTTTTAAGTCTTTGGCTACATTTGGCGTGATTGATCACGTGATGCCTTCTCCTTTAGAGATGTCAACAGCGAATGTCGCATCTACGTATTTGGGCAATGAAGCATGCACGCCCTCTTTCAGATTTAGGAGCTCATTCGGGACTTCTAACACGAAAGAATCTGTCGCATCAAGATTGTCTAACACAAAGGTGTCGGCAGTGTAGAAGATCTACGAACGATCCTTTACTTCCACCCCCTTATAAGGTGTAGCAAATGTGGATGGGAGGGTGGGCGGTTGCACCAACACCAGAGGTTGATCTTCCTCGCTCTCTATTTGCGGCTTCTCCGGCTTGTCTGAAATGACATCAATTTTCATCTTATTTTCCCCTTCATTTAGCGCATGACAATCTCTGGCTCAATTTGAAAGACTTCACATTCTTCTGATGTTTCTCTCAAATAGTCTTCCATCTGTGTAACCTCATTCACCTCAAAATTTTTCAACGTATCAACACTCACATCCTCCTCTGGGTTAAAAATTGGTTGTGTACTACACAACTCTTCCACATCAGTCATACTCTGAAGCTTGACATTATGGACAATTATGCACGGTATGAGAATAATCTCCACAAATTTTGCAAACCTCGACCTGTTGCACAAAAGAATGCATGTTAAAAAATTGATATTCATTATGTGACATACCTACCACATTCACATTATAATAATGTGAGTCTTCAAATCGACCATAATTATGGGGGTATGAGGAGTCCATCGCGGGGTTGCCTGCATACATGTTAAGAGCAAGGACTAGATATGCAAAATAAAAATAAAAAATAAAAAATAAAAAAAACCAAAGAAAGAAAAATACCAATCCCTGGCAACGGTGCCAAAAATTGACGCGCGCCGAACGCGTCAATAAAGTAAAGTTCCTAAACCAACTATTTTGTAGAATAGTGGTAAAAGGTCGATCCCATGAGATATTGGCGCCTTTTCTTAGGTTAAAAATAACAAAAAAAAGAAAATCGAGGGTTTTAAAATAAATATTAATTTAACTAACTAATCTAACTAAACTAAATAAAATAAAACAACTAAACTAATTTTGAAAACAATTAATAAAAACCTAAGTAACACCTAAGTCTACAGTTCCACAAATCAGAATCAAGATTCAATGGCAATCATGGTCTTCAATCTTTCTCAAAAAGTCATTAATTTATATTCTCCTAGATTAGCTATAGAAAATCGACATCCGCCAGAAATTCCTCGTTCCCCTAATCTCGATAGTCAGAAGATACAGTAAGTATCAATGATTTTGCCGATTATTAAATTTCAGCCATTCTCAGTATCGACTGAAGGTATAAAAATTTCTCTTAATCAAAAGGAACTTCTTTTTCCTTTTACACAATTACCTAAAACAAGGTATTTAAATCAAATTATTAATCAAATTGACCATAAACAAACATATATCGAATTCTTAAAATCAAAAATCAATTATTTAAAAACTGACCAAGTCCTTAACACACCCTCTTTTCAAACCAAAGTCCTTACGTTTCAAGAAAAATTGAGCAAACAATGTTGTTCTGAGCTCCCATCTGCCTTTTGGGATCGCAAAAAACATCAAGTTACCCTGCCATATGTAGATGATTTTCATGAAAATCAAATACCAACAAAGGCAAACCCGTCTCAAATGAATGCTCGTTTATTAAATCTTTGTGATCAAGAAATCAAAGATCTTTTGGCAAAAAAATTAATTACTCCTTCCAAATCTCCATGGAGTTGTACAACTTTTTATGTCGAAAATGCCGCTGAATTAGAACGAGGATCACCACGCCTAGTAATTAATTACAAACCCTTAAATAAAGTATTAAAGACAATTCGTTATCCATTACCAAATAAAAATGATTTAATGAAACGAATAACCTCCTCTCTAATCTTTTCTAAATTTGACCTTAAATCTGGATTTTGGCAAATTCAAATTAAACCACAAGATCGATATAAAACAACGTTCAATACTCCATTTGGCCAATATCAATGGAATGTTATGCCTTTTGGCATAAAAAACGCTCCTTCTGAATTTCAAAAAATAATGAACGATATTTTTCTTCACATCGCCGCCTGGGTGTGAAGAAAAAGTCCAACGAGCAATTAAGATTAAAAGAGAGATGTATAGGAAAATACCTAAGTGTCAAGATGAAGATGTGTACAATCAATATAGAGAAGCTAGAAAACAAGCTAAAAAAGTAGTTAGTCAAGCTAAAACAAATTTCATGGAAGATCTATATACAAGGTTAGGTAATAGAGATGGCGAAAAATATATATATAGGCTAGCCAAACTAAGAGATAAACAGAAACAAGACCTAAGTCATGTGAGATGTATTAAGGACGAAAATCAAAATGTTTTAACGCGAGGAAGATATTAAGGAGAGATGGAGAAGTTACTTCGATAGTTTATTTAATGATGGTCAAGTTGATACCATAATAGATGAAAACCCACACCAAGAAAGAAATGTCAACTATACACGCAATATTAGAATTGTAGATGTTAAAGAGGCATTGAAAAGAATGAAAATAGGGAAAACATGTGGCCCGGATGAAATACCCATAGAGGTTTGGAAATGCTTAGGTGAAATTGGATTGACTTGGTTAACAAAACTTTTCAATAAAATTTTAAAATCAAAACGGATGCCAATGGATTGGAGAAAGAAGCACGCTTGTGCCAATCTTCAAAAACAAAGGAGACATTCAAAGTTGCTCAAACTATCTAGGGAATTAAACTTATGAGTCACACTATGAAACTTTGGGAGAGGATAATTGACAATAGGCTAAGGAGAGAAACAACAATATCGAGAGAACCAATTTGGTTTCATGCCCAGGAGGTCAACTATGGAGGCGATTTTCCTTGTAAGACGATTGTTAGAAAAATATAGAGAAAAGAAAAAGATCTCGCATATGGCATTCGTAGATTTAGAAAAAAACATATGATAGAGTCCCTAGAGATGTTCTTTGGTGGGTTCTAGAAAGAAAAAGAGTGCATGCTAGATACATAGACACTTATTAAGGATATGTATGATGAAGTAGTAACGAGTATAAAGACATTTGGAGGAGCTACAAAAGAATTTCCCATTACGATAGGACTACATCAAGGATCGGCTCTAAGCCCATATCTATTTACTTTAGTTATAGATGAACTAACTAGACATATTCAAGAGGATATACCATGGTGTATGCTATTTGCAGATGATATTGTCTTAGTGGATGAAACTAAAGATGGAGTGAATAAGAAATTAGAACTCTGGAGGAATACATTAGAATCTAAAGGCTTTAAGTTGAGTAGGACGAAACCGAATACATGCGCTAAGTGAGTTTAGAAACACTAGACATCAAGATGACGGAGTGGTAAAATTAGGGGAAATAGAAGTTCCTAAGGTAAACCACTTTAGGTATCTAGGATCAATCATACAAAATGATGGTAACATTGAGAATGATGTCACACATAGAATTCAAGTTTGGATGGAAGAAATGGCGGAGTGCAACATGGGTGATTTGTGATCGAAATGTTCCTACTAAGTTAAATTGAAAATTTTATAGGACCGCAATTAGGCCACTATGCTCTATGGAAGTGAATGTTGGGCGGTAAAGCAACAACAATTACATAAAATGAACGTAGCGAAAATGATGATGCTTAGGTGGATGTGTGGTAAAACTCGTAAAGATAGAATAAGAAATATAGAAATTCAAAAACAAGTAGGAGTAGCACCAATTGATACAAAGATTAGGGAAGGGCGGTTGCGGTGGTTTGGTCACTGTAAAGACGACCTACAAATGCCCCAACTAGAAAACTTGACTCAATAGAAACTGTAGAAATTCGACGAGGTAGGGGCGGACCAAAGTTAACATGAGATGCATTAATTAGGAGGGATTTGAATGGTTTGGAAAGCTCACCATCGGTTGCACTTAATCGAGCACAATGGAAAAGTTTGATCCATGTAGCCGACCCCAGTTAATTTGGGACTGAGGCTATGTTGTTGTTGTTGTTGTAATGAACGATATTTTTCATCCTTATCGCAATTATATCCTTGTTTATATTGACGACATTCTTATATTTTCTAATACTATTGATCAACATTGGAAACACCTTTATACTTTTCAACATATCATAATAACTAATGGTCTCGTATTATCGCAGAAAAAGATGAAACTTTTCCAGACCATAATAACCTTCTTAGGTTTTAAAATTGCTAATCAAACTATAACTCGTCTCAATCGTGTTATCAAATTCGCAGATAAATTTCCAGATCAACTTATCGACAAAAATCAATTACAACGTTTTCTTGGCTGTTTAAATTATCTATCTGATTTTTATAAACAAGCAGCTATCGATAGAAAACCGCTCCAAGAACTCATCAAAAAGGATGTCAAATTTCAATGGACTCCAGCCCATACTAAAACAATACAGGTCATAAAGACCACTGCAAAATCTCTTCCTTGTTTACATCTTGAAAATCCGATCTATCCAAAAATCATCCTATTCTACCGACCGCGCAACGCGTTACTCGATGCAAACTGTCCGGCATCCGATCACTGCAAGTAAATACTCCATTTTGAGTATTTTCCGCCACGAATTCAACCGCGCACTCCGTTTCACCTAAAAATGACCAAAAAATATAATTAAATATATATTTTAGAGACTTTGCATAATTAAATATTCTAAAATAAACTACTAAATAACTATAAATACTGACTTATCAAATACCCCCAAACTTAAGACTTTGCACGTCCCGAACAAATGTGTAGATGACAACATAAACTAAACTAGACTCCTAATATAATAATGCACTGACTCAACTAATCCTATACCCGACCCAAATTCATGGAGTTCCTTTGGTTTACATAGCCACCAAGTTAACAAACAACTCAAGAAATTTCAGAATTATGATATGTCAAGACTCGCACCCCAAACACAATTAGGATCCCACTTTCAAGATAAAGACTCGGTCAAAACAAAGGCCATCAACTACTCACGAGTTTCATTGGTTATACATTAAAGCATGCAAGTTCAAATTTCACTTAATATAGTGAAAGCACTCGAACTAAATCTTTTATTTGAGGAGTTTCACAACTTCCGCCTTTATTCATTTTTTTTTTTTTTCTCCAAATCTTTTTTTTTTCAATTAATACGATCCCTGCTCCATTTCCTGTGGACCGCTTTTCTCACTTTTTCCCACCACAAGTTTCCCTACTCCATTTCATGTGGAAACCTTGTAGGACACTTTACACTAAGAAAACTCCTGTTAGTACTTCTCACTTTCACTATAATCAAGCAAATCCCCAATGTGAGTTAAAATAATACCACTTGTACAAATTTGACCGTCTACTCATTTTCGTTATCTAGCATAAAATCCAACCATCATCTAAGTCTCTAATAATGAAATCATAAAAATGCAGAGCTACGAACTCGATTGAGTGTTTCTCTTAATTTTCTCTAAGTTTCAAGTTAAAAAGGCAACTGTAATTTACTCATCCACAACCAAATGCATGAACAAAGTTTCGGGTGACTCTATATGCAAAAATAAAAAATAAATAAAATAAAATAAAATAAAATAAAAACTATACTAAATACATGCATGAAAGTGTATCATATCTTAATGAAATGAGAAAGAAATATGAAAAGACAAGAAATGGAAGAAATTGAAGAAATGATATAAAACATCACTATTACCATCCGATATCCGCATATAACCGCATAAAATTAAAAAAAATAAACGATCTCACCTGCGGTCTTTCGTAAAAAAAATCCATCCAAAACAATCCACAATCCCTAAAATACCCTCAAACTTATTCCGAACTTTGTCCTCAAGGTTCAAAACAAGTCAAGACATCCATATAACAAAAAGAAAAATACAGTGGTGAAGAAGAACATGGATAAGAAGATGATACAAATGCATGCATAACAAAAAGTCTCTAAAAACCAGTGAACGCATAAAATCTCTCATTTGTAGGTGACTAAGGAAACTATAAAAGAACAATCATAACAAGAGCAAAACATAGGAGACATACGAGTTAACTGAAAAGATTTCAATCAAATCTTGCGAGCCCGAAGTCGTTCAACTAAGGGTGAAATCAACAAAATGATAAAATGAAGTCTAGGGTTTTGAGTCTACACAAAAACTCGCCACTAATGCGGCGACTTAAGTTGGGTATGTCCCAACCAAGTCTCAAAACACCTAAAATCCTATAAACATGTGAATTCTTAAAAAAAATAATGCTCAAAGTATGCTTAAAATATAATCCAAAGTCAAACCTACAAAACTCAGCGCTCCAATCCTCCAATGAATGTCAAACGTAACATATCAACAGTTGAGCAATTTCCTCCTTATAGACAATGATATAATTGCGATAAGGATGAAAATTATCGTTCATTATTTTTTGAAATTCATAAGGAGCGTTTTTTAGGCCAAAAGGCATAACATTCCATTGATATTGGCCAAATGGAGTATTGAACGTTGTTTTATATCGATCTTCTGGTTAATTTGAATTTGCCAAAACCCAGATTTAAGGTCAAATTTAGAAAAGATTAGAGAGGAGGTTATTCGTTTCATTAAATCATTTTTATTTGGTAATGGATAACGGATTGTCTTTAATACTTTATTTAAGGGTTTGTAATTAATTACTAGGCGTGGTGATCCTCGTTCTAATTCAGCGGCGTTTTCGACATAAAAAGCTGTACAACTCCATGGAGATTTGGAAGGAGTAATTAATTTTTTTTTGCCAAAAAATCTTTGATTTCTTGATCACAAAGATATAATAAACGAGCATTCATTTGAGATGAGTTTGCCTTTGTTGATATTTGATTTTCATGAAAATCATCTACATATGGCGTAGGGTAACTTGATGTTTTTTGCGATCCCAAAAGGCGATGGGAGCTCAAAACAACATTGTTTGCTCAATTTTTCTTGAAACGTAAGGACTTTGGTTTGAAAAGATGGTGTTAAGGACTTGGTCAGTTTTTAAATAATTGATTTCTGATTTTAAGAATTCGATATATGTTTGTTTATGGTCAATTTGATTAATAACTTGATTTAAATACCTTGTTTTAGGTAATTGTGTAAAAGGAAAAATAAGTTCCTTTTAATTAAGAGAAGTTTTTATACCTTCAGTCGATACTGAGAACGGCTGAATTTTTTTGTAGAAATGGGGTACCTAGTAGCATATCATGTTGAAGATCTTTGACTATAATGAATGATGTTGGTATGTAGACGGATTGGTGACAAATATGGGCAAATGGAATTTTTAATTTAATAAGAGACTTATTTCCTTCAACAGTTGAAATACAGCTATTAGTGCGTTCGCAATAAAGGAGAGGAATTAAGCCTTCTCTGATGCAATTTAAATCAACACCAGAATCTTTAGAGCTAAACTTGTGTATTTGAAATCTTTTATTTTTAAAGTAATAGGCGTAAACCATCGTTGATGAACATAATGAGTAAGAGTTTCCATAAAAACATTATTATCGTAGACCGAGAAAATTTCATAATTCATGTTATCGTTTTCAAGTTTAAGCAAGCGATCTTTCAAGAGGCTTATTTCTTGTTTTAATTGATTTACTTCTTGTTGAAGAGACTGAATAGTAAAAGTGGGTTAGCTCGTTTTTTATTAACTTCTTGCAATATGGTCTGCATAGAATAAGAAGTAGAATCTAATTCTATTTGTTTTTGAAACTTAGATTTTGGTGGTTTTGCTTTTTCTTCAGTTTCTTTTGAATGTAATATTTAAGTGAAGTATTTGTATTTAAGATGAAGAACTACTATTTGTTCTCCAATTTCAAGGATTAATTCTTCATGTGCAGTTAAGACGTTTATTTCGATCTCAGAGGGTGATGTGGTTGTATTGTGGCAGTTATCTGCGCATTGACAAATGTCACTAGTGTCTGATGAAGTATTATGAATATCATTTACCTTCTTCTTGTGATTCTTTAAATGACATTTATTGGAATAATGACACGGTTTGCCACAGTTATAACATATATTCATGGCTCGTTTAGACGATTTGTGCATTTTATGTTTATAAGGTTTCTTGGAAGACTTATAATAAGAGTTCTAATTGCTAGAGCGCTGAATCTTATTAAATCGTCGCCTTCGTATTTGAGACGGTTGAGAGGTTTTTTGTAGATTTGGATCATGACCAAACTGATAACAAAAATCTCATAAGGCTTGATACTTGGATTTATTTTCTTTATTTAATTGTTTTTTAAGTTTCATATCATTGCATAAAACTAAACCAGTCATTTGGATTGTTTGTATGAGATCACCAAAAGTATAGGAGTTATAATTTAGAGTTTCGCCCGCCCTTTCGCGAAGTAGAACTTTAACCTTTTCGGCAAAATAAGGGGGTAAACCCGCAATAAATCGTTCTTTCCATAACGGAGCATCGGTTGTTGCTAAGGTTTAGACTTTTGATAAGAACGTATCTTTATACCATCAAAATTCGTTGAGAGTTCTACAGCGAAGACTTTCTAATTGATCTCTGGTTTTTTCGTCCATTGTAGATAGAGTACCAAGGAAGTGCCATATTAGATTGGTGATTAAACAGGCGACATCATTTCGTTGTTGTTGTCCTTAAGCATTGAGAATTGGGTTACCTTGCTCATCTTTGACCACAAAATTGATAACATCATTTCGATGTTGAACTGCTAACTAATAATGCCACCACCATGAAGTTGGCCAGTGAAACCACATGCAATGGCGCTTGCAATATTGTTATCTGGATGATCATGCATCATGCATGCTTTAATATAAATCAACATGTGTTGAAAAACTTCTAGGACTTTATATTCTGATAATTCATCTATATTCCATTCATACATAGAATTACCGTCAAACTTAATACGCTTCGTATGAGATTCTTCAAAAATTAAATCGGCAGGAGATGGGCGAGAATAATAGTGTTTCATTTTTTGGGTATAAACTAGATGGTTCTTTGGTCTCTGAATGCGCTGTATTGCAATAGCCGAGTCGTTCTCAGATTGCTCAAGAGGATTAAGGATTATGCGTGAAGAAGTAGAAGCATCGGAAAGAGTATTGTGATCTACTTGACATGATTGAGAGTGTGTCTCACCATTATCTAATGTAGTTATTATTGGAGATTTGTCCTTTTTATTTTATCTGGAAGAATCAATATCAAGGGCATCTAATTTCACAACTATTTTCTGAAGTAACTCAGTCGAATATTTTGGTTTTAGGGTAGGTGCGAAGTTATCTTTAAAGGTAAAATTGATTTGGTTAATATAGATTCAGTTGGGATAGAAGAGTCGGGCGTATTTTTACTTTTAGACCCTATAGGTTTGGAATGGTTTGCTAGTGTAGGTAAATAAACATTAGTAAAGTTATTTTGCTATATGAGGTGATTTAAATCTTTTTTTGGTGATTGGCTTATCATCATCAAAACAACTCTTCAGCGGATTTATTTTTATAGGTGCTAATGGGGGATGAGATTGAACATATTTTTCACCATTAGATCCTTTCCAAATTGTATTAATTTTGTTTATTATTTTTGGACACGAACTGGCTAACAACAACAACAACAACATAGTCTCAGTCCCAAATTAACTAGGGTCGTCTACATGGATCAAACTTTTTCATTGTGCTCGATTAAATGCAATTGATGGTGAGCTTTCCAAACCATTCAAATCCCTCATAATTAATGCATCTCATGTTAACTTTGGTCTGCCCTTACCTCTTCGAATTTCTACAGTTTCTATTGAGTCAAGTTTTCTAGTTGGGGTATTTGTAGGCCGTCTTTGCAGGTGACCAAACCACCGCAACCGCCCTTCCCTAATCTTTGTATCAATTGGTGCTACTCCTACTTGTCTTTGAATTTCTATATTTTTTATTTCTATCTTTACGAGTTTTACCACACATCCACCTAAGCATCATCATTTCTGCTACGTTCATTTTATGTAATTGTTGTTGTTTTACCGCCCAACATTCACTTCCATAGAGCATAGCTGGCATAATTGCGGTCCTGTAAAATTTTTCTTTTAACTTTGTATGAACATTTCGTTCACAAATCACCCCTGTTGCACTCCGCCATTTCTTCCATCCAGCTTGAATTCTATGTGTGACATCATTCTTAATGTTTTCATCATTTTGTATGATTGATCCTAGGTATCTAAAGTGGTTTACCTTAGGAACTTCTACTTTCCCTAATTTTACCACTCCGTTATCTCGATGTCTAGTGTTTCTAAACTCAAAGTGTATGTATTCGATTTTCGTCCTACTCAACTTAAAGCCTTTAGATTCTAATGTATTCCTCCAGAGTTCTAATTTCATATTCACTCCATCTTTAGTTTCATCCACTAAGACAATATCATCTGCAAATATCATACACCATGATATATCCTCTTGAATATGTCTAGTTAGTTCATCTATAACTAAAGTAAATAGATATGAGCTTAAAGCCGATCCGTGATGTAGTCTTATCGTAATGAAAAATTCTTTTGTAGCTCATCCAAATGTCATTATACTCGTTACTACTCCATCATACATATCCTTAATAGTGTCTATGTATCTAGCATGCACTCTTTTTCTTTCTAAAACTCACCAAAGAACATCTCAATGGACCATATCATATGTTTTTTCTAAATCTACGACTACCATATGAAGATTTTTTTTTTCTCTATATTTTTCTAACAATCGTCTTACAAGAAAAATCGCCTCCATAGTTGACCTCCTATGCATGAAACCAAATTGATTATCTGATATTGTTGTTTCTCTCCTTAGCCTATTGTCAATTATCATCTCCCAAAGTTTCATAGTGTGACTAATAAGTTTAATTCCCCTAATAGTTTGAGCGACTTTGAATGTCTCATTTGTTTTTGAAGATTGGCACAAGCGTGCTTCTTGTCTAATACATTGGCATCCGTTTTGATTTTAAAATTTTATTGAAAAGTTTTGTTAACCAAGTCAATCCAATTTCTCCTAACCATTTCCAAACCTCTATGAGTATTTCATCCGGGCCACATGCTTTCCATATTTTCATTCTTTTAAATGCATCTTTAACTTCTACAATTCTAATGTTGCGTGTATAGTTTACATTTCTTTCTTGGTATGAGTTTTCATCTATTATAGTATCAACTTGACCATCATTAAATAAACTATCGAAGTAACTTCTCAATCTCTCCTTAATATCCTCCTCGTGCGTTAAAACATTTTGATTTTCGTCCTTAATACATCTTACATGACTTAGGTCTTGTTTCTTTTTATCTCTTAATTTGGCTAATATATATATATATATATATATATATATTGTAAACTAAGTTGGAACTTGCTAAGAACTAGAGAAGGAAATTAGAAGACTAAGAAATTATACTACTACAAAAGAGAAGAGAAGAAATAAGATAGTTGGAATGAGAAGTTTTCATTCAACTTGGTGTGCTCTTACAATGAAGTTAGTATCATTTATATATGCCATTTGGTATGATTACAAATGTGCCTTAGCAATGTAGGACTAAAACATACACCCCATGTACATTGAAATGGTTACAAAGAACATGACAATACAAAGACCAGTGGAAGTACATAACTACACAATATGTTGGTGTACATGCATGGTCATCCATACTTCACAACACTCCCCTTGGATGACACTTGCTTAGAGATTGTGCCTCGTTAAAACTTATACTAAGAAAAACCCTGTGGGAAAAAATATAGTAAAAGAAAAAGAGTACACTATTCTCATAAATATTAAGACGGGTATAATATTGTTAAGATTGCCTCATTAAAAACCTTGCTAGGAAAACTCAATGAGATAAAACCATAGCTAAGGGAAAAAGAGTGCAATACACTAATCAATAACTCCCCGTCGTGTGAACATGAGTGAAACTTGTTCAGTTTCTTTGCTTGCAATGTCTTTAAGTTTACGAAAGCCAATACCATATGTAAGCCTTTTAAATGTCGTAGTTGGTAAGGCTTTTGTGAATAGATCAGGCAAGATTACCACTCGATCGGATTTGCTTGACATCAATTTCACCATTCTTCTAAAGCTCATGCGCATAAAAGAATTTTGGTGAAATATGTTTTGTTCTGTCCCCTTTTATGTATCATTCACTTAATTGTGCAATACATGCTGCGTTATCTTCATATAATATGGTTGGAGAATCTTTTATTGAAGACAATCTACATGATTCTTGAATATGTTCAATTATATTTCTCAACCATACACATTCACGACTTGCTTCATGAATTGCAAGTACTTCGAATGGTTGGAAGAAGTAGCAACCATAGTTTGCTTTACTCGACTTCCATGATACAATGATACATACCACATGTGAATACATATCCCGTTTGAGAACGACCTTGTGGGATCAGATAAAAATCCAAATCGAAGATAACCTTGGAGATTCAATTTTACCCCTCGAGTAAAATAAACCCATGTCACTTGTTCCTCGAATATATCGGAAAATATGTTTAACACCATTCCAATGTCTTCGAGTTGGTGTTGAGCTGTATCTTGCAATTAGATTGACAGCAAAAGCAATATCAGGTCTTATACAATTTGCAAGATACATAAGTGCACCAATTGCACTTAAATATGGTACCTCCGGACCAAGTAGCTCTTCATCACTTTCATGAGGTCGAAATGGATCCTTATCCACTTCAAGTGATCTGACAACCATTGGAGAGCTCAATGGATGCGCCTTGTCCATATAAAATCTTTTTAATATTTTTTCAATATAATTTGATTGATAGACAAGTACTCCACTTGAAAAATGTTCAATTTGCAAACCAAGACAAAGTCTTGTTTTTCCAAGTTCTTTCATCTCGAATTCATTTTTCAAGTATTCAGATGTTCTAACGATGTCGTCGTGATTTCTCACTATATTTAAATCATCAACATATACAGCAATAATCACAAATCCTGTTGATGATCTTTTAATAAAGACACATGGGCAAAGCGGATTATTTACATATTCTTCTTTCAGTAAATAATCATTAAGGCGTTTGTACCACATTCGTCCTGATTGTTTCAATCCGTACAAAGACCTTTGTAATTTTATAGAATGCATGTTATGAGGTTTTGATTTTATTTCTTCTGGATATTATAAATCCTTCAGGGGATTTTCATATATATCTCACTTGTCTAGGGATCCGTCTGAGATATGTTGTAACGACATCCATTAAATGCATATCAAGCCCTTCAGAAACTGCAAGGCTTATCAAGAATCGAAATGTGATTGCATCTATAACAGGAGAATATGTTTCCTCATAATCGATGCCAGGTCTTTGTGAGAAACCTTGAGCTACAAGTCTTGCTTTGTACCTTGTAACTTTATTTTTTTCGTTTCTCTTTCGTACAAATACCCATTTATATCCAACAGGTTTTACGCCATCTGGCGTTTGGACAATTGGTCCAAAAACCTCTCGTTTCCTTAACGAGTTTAGCTCTGCTTAGATAGCATCTTGCCATTTTTGCCAATCGGGTCTTTTTCAACATTCGTCCACCGATCGTGGTTCGATCATCATCATTTTCACATATTTCAAAAGACACATTGAAAGCAAACATATCATCGGGAACAATTTTATTTCGATCCCAAATCTTACCGAGTTTAAATAATTTATTAAGATCTCATTATTTTCATCTTTTTCCTCATTTTCTAGAGGCGTAGATGTTCCTCATCGAGAATCAATTGCTCGACAAATCCTTATCAAAGGATTCTTGTGCTTTCTCGAGTATTTTGGTTTGCATTTATTTTTACTCCCGTTTTCCTCTTTCGAGGAATTGTATCCTTTGAACCAATCGGTCTTCCACGCTTTAAGCGTTTAGTTGGTTCTTGTGCATTTTGTTGCACAGAGACATCAATTCTTGCAGGAGCATTGACAAATTTGGAATATATGATTTTGTCACTTGTTTTGCATCATTAAATGCATCGTGTAATTGATTTGCGATTTGTTGCAAATGAATGATATTTTGAACTTCAAGTTCACACCGATTTGTGCGTGGATCATAATGTGATAAAGTTGATGCATTCCAAGCAATTTCACGCCATTCCTTTTGAATTAGCTTTTTATCTCCCCATAATGGTGGGAAAATTGCTTCATCAAAGTGACAATCAGCAAAACGTGCAGTAAATAAATCATCTGTTAAGGGCTCAAGATATCTTATAATGGACGATGAGTTAAATCCAACATAAATCCCAAGTTTTCGTTGTGGACCCATCTTAGTTCTATTTGGAGGTGGTATAGGAACATACACTACACAACCAAAAATTCTCAAGTGTGAAATATTTGGTTGTTGACCTAAAATGAGTTGCATGGGGGAATGTTCATGGTATGCAGTAGGCCTATAACGAATGATAGATGATGCATGAAGGACTGCATGTCCCCAAACTGAAGTTGATAACTTAGTTCTCATGATTAAAGGTCTGACAATTAGTTGAATGCGTTTGATAAGAGATTCTGCCAAGCCATTCTGGGTATGCATGTGTGGAACATAATGTTTAATGGTAATTCCTATAAACATGCAATAATTTTTAAATGATTGAGATTGAAATTCCCCGACATTATAAAGACGGATGGTCTTTATTGGGTTGTCGTGGAATTGTGCTATTAACTTAATGATTTGTGCTAAAAGTCTAGCAAATGCAACATTGCGGGTCGAAAACAAACAAACATGTGACCACCTAGTTGATGCATCTATCAAAACCATGAAATATCTAAATGGTCCACAAAGTGAGGATGAATATGTCCACATATGTCTCCCTGAATGCGTTCTAAAAAAATTGAGGATTCCACAACAATTTTACTGGGGATAGTTTAACTATCAATTTACCTTGAGAACAGTACTAGCACAATTATAATCACCAAATTAAAATATTTTGTGACTCCTTAAAGGATGTCCATGCGAATTATTAATTATTCTTCGCATCATTGATGATCCTGGATGACTAAGTGCGGTCATGCCATAAAATGAATGTTTTTGGATCATTAATTTTCTTATTCAAGACGACATTCGTTTCGACATGCCTTATATTAGTAAAATATAATCCGATGATAAAGCTGAGAATTTTTCTAACACTTCTTTTTTCTCATTTGAAACCAATGTGACATAGAGAAATTCTCTATTATTTTCGTTCACGGTTTCAATGTGATATCCATTTTGTCGAATATCTTTAAAGCTCATTAAATTTCTTCTGGATTTTTCAGAGTATAAGGCATTGTCAACATGAATTGTTGTTCCCCCAGGCAACATAATATTTGCTCTTCCAGAGCCATTAATCAAATTGGAGATGCCAGATATTGTTTGAACATTAGCATCAGCTAAGTTCAAATTGGAGAAATATTCTATGTTTTTAAGGATTGTATGCGTTGTAGCACAATCAGCAAGGCATATATCGCTCTTATTTGATTCATGACTTGAACACATGATTTGTTGATCCATCCGACAAATAATGTTTGGCAAATCGAAAAAAAGTCATATTTCAATGATAAAATTCATAATATTTTGCCTTTGATTTTGAATGCATGGTAAAGGTCACAAAAATATTCGGCATATATATGACAATATTTAGGCAAAATAGCACTTTCATATATAACTAAAAAAATGTCACAATTATGAGCTCATTGTCAATAATTATTTGCCTTTTGTAGTGGTGCACCACTTTTATTCCAATTTTTGGTGGAATTGTCAATACGACCTTTACCCGATATTTTCACCTTTTCCACGTCCATAAATTTATTATTACGATCATGATCATTATATGCAACATATGCTTCTTAATTTGAAGTTCTAACTAATTGACTGGGAGCGATATTATATTTATAATATCTCATTATTTTACTCAATACCATGAGACAAAAAATCAATCCTTAATATTTATTGGATTGACGTGCGCACTCGATATTTGTTGCAAAGAATAAATCGAGGCGCCACGTGACCCTTTTATTGTCTCATCACTCATATTTCCACATAGCCTCAACATAGAGGTAATTAAAATTGTGGAATTATAATTAATATTTGATCGATTAAATTTTGTAGCATGAGACCCAAATTGCCGCTAATTTTGAGCTTTTTGGAGCATTACCCTTTTGGTATGTATATATATAACTCCATAAGGTGAAAATATATATAAAGTGAAATATTCACTTTTCAAATCTCTAAAGAGAAATTTGTGAATGATTGTGTACAACATACAACCTCGCATGGATACAAGCTTTATTCATAATTTGTAATATCTAATTATCATGACAAGAATTATAATAAGATAACAAATTCAACTATGGTTGATTAATATTTTGAATGTAAATATAATATAAAATAATTTTCTCTTTTCTTTTATGTAAAAAAAAACATAACATATGATTAAGTATATATTCACAACTTGATTTATTAATAATCAAATGTACTATTCGTATGAGTTGGTGGGACAACCTCCAGTGTTGGGTGGCGAGACAAAGTCCGCTTAATGCCATGCCTCCTCGAACGGATAACCCGTCTCCCTTTCAATGTTTAGCTTTATCTAGGACAAGGCTTACCCACTATCAACTCAAACTTATAGCATGATTTGTATTATAAAATCAAGAATAGAACAATAACTAATCATTTGTAGTTTTAAGAGAAAACTAGTTATGTCACATATTGACTTTTGATTTCTGATGTAGAAGATCGTACAAGACGCAACTACAGAGCATATTTTCGCAATCGGTGACGCTATAATGCATAATATATGAATAAAGTATGCATAGATAAAAGGAAGCAACCATGATAATATAGAAGTAAATTGAACTTATTTAAATAACAAAAATTATACCTTCCTAGCTTTCTCTCCTTAACAAGCCTTCTTGAACTTCAAGATCTCCTTAATGCTGAGCAAGCTCGTGCCGATAACGTGTTGTAAACTAAGTTGGAACTTGCTAAGAACTAGAGAAGGAAATTAGAAAACTAAGAACTTATACTACTACAAAAGATAAGAGAAGAAATAAGATAGTTGGAATGAGAAGTTTTCATTCAACTTGGTGTGCTTTTACAATGAAGTTAATATCATTTATATAGGCCATTTGGTATGATTACAAATGTGCCTTAGCAATGTGAGACTAAAACATACACCCCGTGTACATTGAAATGGTTACAAAGAACATGACAATACAAAGACCAGTGGAAGTACATAACTACATAATATGTTGGTGTACATGTATGGTCATCCATACTTCACAACAATATATATATTTTTCGCCATCTCTATTACCTAACCTTGTATATAGATCTTCCGTGAAATTTGTTTTATCTTGACTAACTACATTTTCTAGCTTCTCTATATTGATTGTACACATCTTTATCTTGACACTTATGTATTTTCCTATACATCTCTCTTTTAGTCTTAATTGCTCGTTGGACATCCTCGTTCCACCACCATGTTTCCTTCTTTGGTGGTCCAAGCCTTTAGATATACCTAATACGTTTGATCTCTCTCTTTATGCAACTACTCATTTCTAGCTACATTGTATTAGCATCTAAGCCAAAATCCAAAATATTTTCCTTTAGTAGTTTTTCTTTAAACTCTACTTGTTTACTATGTTTTAGGTTCCACTGCTTTATTCTAGGGTCGCTAACTCTTTTATTTATATTATGTCGTCGTGTTAGCTTAATATCAAGTACTACTAACTTATGTTGGGTAGTAAGTGCTTCACCAGATATTACTTTGCAGTCTCTACATATTTTTCTATCTATTTTTCTTGTTAAAAGAAAATCTATTTGACTCTTGTTATAACCACTACTAAAACTAATTATATGCGACTCACTCTTCCTAAAACTAGTATTTGCTAAGACAAGATCGTATGATGAAGCAAATTCTAAGATTGATTCTCCTTCTTCATTTATATTACCGTAACCAAAACCTCCATGAACTCTCTCAAACCTATCGTTACTTGCCCCGACATGCCCATTTAAATCTCCTCCAATAAAAATATTTTCATCTAATGGTATACTTTGCATAAATCCATCTATATCGTCCCAAAACTTGCGTTTGATGCTCTCGCTTAATCCTACTTGTGTTGCATAGCCGCTAAGTATGTTAATTTTTTCGTCTCCAATAATTAATTTAACTAGAATCAATATATCCTCAATTCTTTTAACCTCTACGACCTTATCCTTATAATCATTATCCACCACAATTCATACTCCATTGCATTTTCTATCTATACCGGTGTACCATAATTTAAACCATGTGCTTCATATTTCTCTACTCTTTTATCCTACCCATTTTCTCTTGGAGGCAAGCAATATTGACTCTCCTTCTAATCATGGTATCTACTAGTTCTATTGACTTCCCCGTAAGTGTTCCTATGTTCCATATTCCTAAACGATTTTTTCTCCCATTTGTATTTGTTTTCTTTTTTTATTTCTATTTTGTCTAAAAGATCTAGTTTCCGTATCTATGATTTTGTTTTATTTTCGTGTTTGTTTTGAACTATCTTCTTTACCCACACCCGTCCTTTGTGTGGGAACCCTTGCTCATTTTTCTTCACATCCGGGCGACGATGTGAAAGAACTAGCTTCTTTACCCACACGCGTCCTATGCGTGGGAACCTTTGCTCATTTTTCTTCACACCCACGCGGCGATGTGAAACACACCCTTGCTCATTTCTCACTACACCCGGGCTCCGATGCAGCGCGTAGCTAGGTGGAAACTGTCACATCCCAAATAATTAATACACATTTAATTCGTTACTCATGAAAAAATGATCCGTGACGTGGGACCCGCAGCGAGATACGTGTCACTACCGAGGCACGGTGGCCGAGGTAAATGTTACATTTGTGTGTTGTATGCCTAGTGTACTGTATATGTGTAGACTACTAAGTCATGTACGGTATGAAGGTATCGAGACGAACGGGGACGCGCCTCGAGTCGCGTGTCGACATAGGACCGAGGTAGCGACATTTTAGAGGTAAGTGTGATTTATTTAAATAAAATATGAATTTTTGAAAATGTGTGGTGTTAATATGGCCACATGGAATTAATTAAGCAAATGGGTGTAAAGTTAAGAAGAAAAAATGTGTATCACTAGATATACATCTAGATACACACACACATCTCAACACAATGTGTCACACTTTTGAGTCACTCACAAGTGACACAAGGGACAAGTGTGGTATTGAAGACCACAAGATGTGCCTCGAGATACGTGTGTGGAGAGATGTGACTTCCAAACACACCAACCCCAATCATATATAGATTGGTCAAAAGAGACCAAAGTCCAACCTTATCCATGTTTATCTCCAAAGTCGATTGGGAGAGGAAGAAGAAAAATTCGACAGAGAAAAAACGTAGCCGAGAGGAAGAAAAATGAGAGATCTCGGGAGAGAGAGAGAGAGGAGAGAGAGAGAGAGAAGGGGGAAGCAAGGTGAGTTGCTCTGTCGTTGTGTCGTTTGTTGTTGGGGTTCGAGGTGGCGAGCTCGGATTCCGAGCTCGAGGAAGGCAGTAGTAGTCTCCCCGCATACGAACTCCACCCGGGGTCTGGGATGGAAGCCTAACCCCAAAGGTGAAAAGAATAATAAAAAAAAAATAGAAACATAGCCGATGCTCTGTTTCAAAGACAAGAAAGAAGAAATCGGGGTCAAGCCTGGGCGAGTGGGCCCTCGATCGGCGGGACCGAGTCATCCGACCTGGATCACTGACCGGACTGCAGATCGTGACCGACCCATTACAAAAATATATATATATATTTAATTAGTTAAATTAATTAAAATGATTTTTAATAAATAAATCCCAAAAAATATGAAAAAAACTCAAAAATTTCAGAAAAATAGGGAAAAATACATTTGTAACTCAAATCAATAGAAATTCGAGATTTCCATAAAAAGTTAAGAATTTGGAAGTCGGTCGAGACGTTATACGGGAGTTTTACCTCGAAAAACGCGAAATGGGTCGAATGGTTGAAA
Source organism: Stephania cephalantha (assembly GCA_039657325.1). Classification (NCBI taxonomy): domain Eukaryota; kingdom Viridiplantae; phylum Streptophyta; class Magnoliopsida; order Ranunculales; family Menispermaceae; genus Stephania; species Stephania cephalantha. The sequence goes on from CM077579.1 coordinate 4,312,631, forward strand.
ATAAATAAAAAAGGTTTTTCGAAATTTGTCTCGACTTCGATTTGGCATAAGTGAGACATTATTGAATGTTAGGGAACTACGGGGGAACTCAGGCGTTTGAGCACGCACTTCAATTTGTCGAGGGATCAGATAGACTAGAACAAGCGTGTGACTTGTAAGTACAACTGTGAGAATTTTATATTTCATTTCATTCACCCTTATTGATTTATTGGTATATTGGTAGACATTACTACTTGTCATCTCACATCATTTTCTTATTGTATCTATTCATGGATGAATATTGTGACATGATGCCTTGTGAATTATTTCATTGACTCGATTCCTACACTTGATGTCATTCTTGAACAAAATTGATAAAAAACATGCTAATGGAATAATGTGGATTGAAGTAGACTTGTATTCAATTTCCTTTGGGCTTTGTAGCTGAATTTATTTTGGTATCCTAGAATTTTGGAATTTGTTTATCTTTGAAAATAAAGTAGAGATTATCTTATGTCCATTCCACGAGAGATGCGCGGTTCACAGAGACATGGGTATACCGGGGTTCCGGCACTCACCACTACACTTGCGCGGCACACGAGTTATGGGGCTCGGGGTGGTCGGCAAGCATGAGATTGATGTTATAAAGCGTAGAGCGCAGCTCCGCTATTTATGTGAGATATGTTGAGCGCAGCTCCATATCGTAGTGGGAAAAGGTAGGTGATAGGTCTCACCGCCGACCGGACGTAGATAATCTCGACTTAGCCTGCGTCTGTCTCTATATCTTTAATTGTGGTATTTACTTGCATTACTTGTTTTAGCAATTTATTTCGCTCATTTATGCTTTTAAATACCATTCTTTTCTTTTGGAAATGTGACATGAAACTCTCCAGTTAGTACTTAAATATCAATATACTCACCGTCTAGTTTGTGACGGTGGGTGTAGGTCCATCGAGCAGCAGCAGCAGACCGGGGAAGAAGAAAATCGGTGACTTCATCTGAGCAGCTCGGCGACTCTCCTCACTCATTTGTATGTCTCAACTTTTGTTGTATTATTATTATTTGTCATTTTGGGTTATACAGTGGGTTGAGTGAATAGTTTCATATCTATACATGCATGTGATGCTGTAGTTTTTCTTGGTTTCCACACTTATGAATTTTTTGGAGAATTAATGCTTCCGCAATTGCATCATCATTGAATTTGAATGACCTTTAAATTGGATAATATATCAATACGTGGATGTGGAGAAATATAGGGACGATAAGCTGACTAATACGTACTTAAGTCTTAGATCATGTGGATTAAGGCTTGAGTACGGGATTAGCCGGCGATGCCCTGTTTAAAAGTAGGGGCCGTCACAGAAACGCCCCAACGTTTATATATGTTTGATCCATTTCATGAAAAGTGACAAATGTTTTACGCTGGCTGTCAACCTATCGCAACCCTCCTCCATTTTCCTAGAATGGAAAATGAGCTTGGGGTCTCCCTCCCCCACTTTTCACGTATTAAAAGTGAGTTTAGGACCTCCCTTACCCATTTTTCGGTATGAAAAAATGGGCGTCAGAGTCCTCATCTTTTATCCGAACTTCGGACCGGCTATGTAGCACACATAGTGTACAACATAGGTGGAGTTGGACATGAACTGGCTAAATAATCAAAAAATGAAATATTTTGTTTATTGTTGGTTATGTAAGCGAAATATTTTTCACGGATAATAGCTTGTTGATCTTTAGGACAAATTTTACAAAAGATTGGTGTTAATGGATGTTTCAGAAATTGGTCTTTTAAGCTCGCGTAATCAATGATAAATTCTTCCTTTGACTAGAAATCATATGAATTTGATAATCGACAAAATCATTGATACTTATTGTATCTTCTGAGGGTGTTACTGAGTAGGCTACATGTGTAGGTAAGCCCGACATAGATACTCGAGCTGGTTGAGAAGGTATATGTTCGGTATGGGGTGGTAGAGCTTAACAAGACTTTCTAGAGACGAAATTTATTTCTACTGCTCCATCCTCATGGGTTATTAAAGTATGAATTTGATCGTATATATTATTTTTGAAATTCTCTTCTTTATTTTTATCTTGAATGATCCATGTTTTAGAGATATCGATATCTTTTCAATTTAATTGTTTACGAGTAATTAATTTATTTTTGATATTAGTGAGGAAAAGGGTTGAAGTGCCCTTTTGTAAATTGGTGTAAGCAATGGCTGGGATAATGGTATGCATTAATTTGTAATAAATTCGATAGACAACTGCTACATTGGAACAAATTCCTTTCATTTTGAATCTTTGGGTATATAAACTCAATGTTGCTGTTTCGTGAGCAAATTAGTCGTGTAAGCTTAATGTAAAGTTAGGAAAACAGTTGAAGAAGATGGGGCCTTCTGCCAGACTTCCTTCAATTATTTCAAATAAAGAATCATTAAAATCGAGGTGTCGTTTATCTCGTACAGAAGCTAGAACAGACGTATTGAGTCTTAAGGTGGTTAACGGCTTAATCGCAACTTGGATAAGACCAATATGTAGATATTTATAGATTTCTTTATACCGACTAATCTTGTCAGGAGGGATAAAGAGTTCTTGGCCTTCATCATCTATGTATTTTGTATCTTCTTCTAATTTGATAATAAAATCTTGATGTTTGGCAAAAGAACCTTGCGTATATATTTGCTTTGTATCAATAATTGGCATATCCCAATTTTGAAGAGATTGTTCAATATTGCTATAAGAAATCTCATTAATATTTCGTAGATCAAGTTTAGATGGTGTTTTCGTTATCTTTTGGGTGGAGCTTGATTGGTTTTCAGAGGTGGAACTTGACTCAAATTTTACTGGTGGATTTTTAAATGAAAGAACACTTTTCATTTTCTTCATTAAGGCACTCATGTTTTGACTTCAAAGGTTTAAACAAAACATGGTCAACGACTTACTGCTAGACTAGGAAAGTTTTTTGTTAAAAACAGCGAAGACAAAACAAGAGAACTTGATGAAGAAAAAGAAATGAAATGCTTTCAGTTAAAAATCAGAAATGTTAAGTCAAAATCTGTTTGAGAAAACATCAATGATATCGAAGATATATAAGAGAGAACATTACTTACAGTAGTTGTAGATTGTGCGTCGGGTGGAGCTGGAGACTCTACGCGAGGAACATGACTCTGATACCAATTTGACTGAAGACAATAAAGGCGAGAGAAATGGGCACGAGCTCTAAATCGAGCATTTGGTGAATATGGATTTCGATGATAAAAACTAAAAGGATCAATGATGTAGATAAATAGGTATACAAGACTTATTATTAAACAAATCAAGGGTTTTACACACTGAGAAACAGAAAGACTTAGAAACAAGCTTAAACTCACAAACTTAGACAAGCTCAGAGACAAACTCAAACTTAGCTTAGACTTCGAATGCCTATCTCCCTTTTGAACCTCCATATTTATAAAGATAAAAAGATTCTAAAGGAGTGGCTTCAACAAAAAGACGTACTACCGTGAAAAGATAGTCCTACATAATACTGACACGTAGTAGATACATACTGCTAATGATAACGTGATGCGACATAAAGAGATTCGACAGGATAAAAAATAACTGACAGGATAAAAAGTAACATCCAACTAGCCCTAGGCGTGAAGGATTGTTTATTTTTTACTGTAATACTTTCAACTTTTATCTCAATGCTTGATAAGGATGACAACTGGAGTGATGCTTTAACCACATAATTGAGGCAGGACGCTTGATAAGATTGACAGCTGGAGAGATGTAACTGCATAATTGAGGCATGCAAAGTGAGCCTTAAAGCATGAGCTAGAAAAGATAAGTGGCATGGGCCTGGTGGCAGGAAAAGCTTGGAGGCATTGGCTTGAAAAGATGAGTGGCATGGGCCTGACTTTTTTGTTTAATACTGAATGAAATCGCATAAAGATTTCATAGAGGTGAGAGAGATTTCCATAGTCCAAAATGAACAAAAGGAGGAAATCGTTGGATGACGTCATAATCAATATACACTTGGATACTGGGAGAGCCAATGATAAGCCATAGTGTGAGAAGAAGATTGCCTTCGGCATCGGACCAATGGATGACATAAGCTGCAAAAATGATAATTTGATTTGTCTGCATGACGGCTTCTGGCTGGAGCCCAAATGGATATAATTCATGAACTAAATAGTCGAGCAGTGGATTGTGAGTTTCTGGATTCATGATAGAGGCATATAAGGGTGAAACCATGTCTATAGTTCAATGAAATCGGAGTCTTGATGTAGCTTCCCTCCGTAATTTGTCATGGATGTAGCAGAATAAAGATCTTTAATTTGCTTGAGTTTGACTTCCATTTTATCTTCAATACATTTTTCCATTTGCTGAAGTTGTTGAAAGATAGTGGTGGCAACATCATGAGATATTATGGATTGGGAGAGATGCATTTGCTGCTGATTCTGTAGGAACTTTAGGTTTCGGTAGACTTGCTTCTTTACAAGTTTTGTGTAAAACGGGCAAATGATAAACAAATTCTGATGGTGTTATTGGTTGGACAGTTGCATGCATTGGGGTGAATGAGTTTTCTTTAATGGATTCAACATCAAACTTATCCCACCATTTTACATGAATTTCTTGGGTGAGATAGGTGAGAGAACAATTATTGGCTTTATTAATTTTATGAGTGTCATAAGTCCATTTGAAAATCCAAGGGATAGAATGTTTGTAGATGAACTGGAAAAAAGATAGCTTTTCTTTTTCATATAGGGTTTGGACTTTATAGGGCATGATTCCTGTGATTGGGCCGAACTTAACCCACTATTCTGTCATGAACCAAGTTGATAGGTTAACTCGCAGTGATTTTTTGAAGGTTATGTACCAAGAATGTCCTGAGGCTGGATCTTTATAAAAGATGATAACTTTTCATGCTTCAATATAATCTTTATAGTTAACAAACATTGTCTGATGAGTGGGTAAAAAAGTCATTGACTGATATGAATAGGGACATTGCTGAACAACATTTTGATGAGTCCATTCATTAATTGTGATAACCTTTTGAATTTTTAATTTAGAGTATGCTACTTCAGAAGAATCTGATTTTTTGAAATGTTCAATGATGACTGACTGAGTTTGAGTAAGGAGAGCTTCATTAAATCTTAAAGAGACATGAGGACGGGTTGGAATAAAATGGTATGATGGTGGCATAAGGATTTTTACTTGATTGTCAAAAGAGTGATCTAATAGGTCATTTTCAACAAGGGTAACAAGATGACGTTACTAAACTTATAGAGGGATTTGTCTTCATTAGCTCGATTATAGGCATTAAAAAGCGGAGAGAATTTATTGGAATAAGATGACTGGTAGGTCAAGAGGGATTTACCTTTATCGGCCATAATTTGTAGAGAATGAATTTGAGGAGTTACAAGGAATTCTCGGGATAAGAAATCATGAAGAGAATTGTTTTCTCCTCGTATAAGTGCTTGCCAACAGGCAAATATTTGTTTTGAAAATATTTCTTTAGCAGCTTTGCAATCAACTCGTATCAAAAACTTTTGATTTAAAACATCTGATTGAAATTTTTGAACACATAAGACAATTGTCAAAACTTCCTTTTTTAACAGTGACATAATTTTGTTGGGTTTTATTCCATAGTTTAGAGGTACAAACTAATTGTTCTTTTCCTAATGGTGGGGTTTGTAATAACTTTATTTAAGGGTTTGTAATTAATTACTAGGCGTGGTGATCCTTGTTCTAATTCAGTGGTATTTTCAACATAAAAAGCTGTACAACTGCATGGAGATTTGGAATGAGTAATTAATTTTTTTGCCAAAAGATCTTTGATTTCTTGATCACGAAGATTTAATAAACGAGCATTCATTTGAGACGAGTTTGCCTTTGTTGGGGGTAAACCCGCAATAAATCGTTCTTTCCAAAACGGAGCATCGGTTGTGGCTAAGGTATAGACTTTTGATAAGAACGTATCTTTATACCATCGAAAATCGTTGAAAGTTCTACAGCGAAGACTTTGTAATTGATCACACAAAAATCCAAAAGGTAATCACAATTAATGAATGGACTCATCAAAATGTTATTCAGCAATGTCCATATTCATATCAGTCAATGACTCTTTTACCCACTCATCAGCCAATGCTTGTTAACTATAAAGATTATATTGAAGCATGGAAAGTTATCCTCTTTTATAAAGATCCAGCCTCAGGACATTCTTGGTACATAACCTTCAAAAAATCATTGCGCGTTAACCTACCAACTTGGTTCATGACAGAATAGTGGGTTAAGTTTGGCCCAATCACAGAATCATGCCCTATAAAGTCCAAACCCTATATGAAAAAGAAAAGCTATCCCTTTTCCAGTTCATCCACAAACATTCTATCCCTTGGATTCTCAAATGGACTTATGACACTCATAAAATTAATAAAGCCAATAACTGTTCTCTCACCTATCTCACCCAAGAAATTCATGTAAAATGGTGGGATAAGTTTGATGTTGAATCCATTAAAGAAAACTCATTCACCCCGATGCATGCAACTGTCCAACCAATAACACCATCAGAATTTGTTTCTCATTTGCCCGTTTTACACAAAACTTATAAAGAAGCAAGTCTACCGAAACCTGCAGTTCCTACAGAATCAGCAGCAAATGCATCTCTCCCAGTCCACAATATCTCCTAATGTTGCCACCACTATCCTTCAACAACTTCAGCAAATGGAAAAATGTATTGATGATAAAATGGAAGTCAAACTCAAGCAAATTAAAGATCTTTATTCTGCTACATCCAGGACAAATTCTGAAGGGAAGCTACATCAGCAGCTCCTGATTTCATTGAACTATAGACATGGTTTCACCCTTCTATGCCTCTATCATGAATCCAGAAATTCACCATCCACTGCTCGACTATTTAGTCCATGAATTATATCCATTTGGACTCCAGCCAGAAGCCGTCATGCAGACAAATCAAATTATCATTTTTTGCAGCTCATGCCATCCATTGGTCCGATGCCGAAGGCAATCTTCTTCTCACACTATGGCTTATCATTGGCTCTCCGAGTATCCAAGTGTATATTGATCATGACGTCATCCAGCGATTTCCTCCTTATGTTCATTTTGGACTATGAAAATTTCTCTCTCACCTCAATGAAATCTTTCTGCGATTTCATTCAGTATTAAAAAAAAAGAGTCAGGCCCATGCCTCCAGGCTTTTCCTGCCATCAGGCCCATGCCACTTATCTTTTCTAGCCCATGCTTCCAGACTCACTTTGTCTGCCTCAATTATGCAGCTACAACATCTCTCAAGTCTGTCAATCTTATCAAGCGTCCTGCCTCAATTGTGTGGTTAAAGCATCACTCCAGCTGTCATCTTTATCAAGCATTGAGATAAAGGTTGAAAGTACTACAGTAAAAAGTAAACAATCCTTCACGCCTAGGGCTAGGTGGATGTTACTTTTTATCCTGTCAGTTACTTTTTATCATGTCGAATCTCTTTATGTCGCATCACGTTATCTTTAGCAGTATGTATCTACTACGTGTCAGTATTATGTAGGACTATCTTTTCACGGTAGTACGTCTTTTTGTTGAAGCCACTCATTTAGAATCTTTTTATCTCTATAAATATGGAGGTTCATAAGGGAGATAGGTATTCGAAGTCTAAGCTAAGTTTGAGTTTGAGTTTGTCTCGAGCTTGTCTAAGTTTGTGAGTTTAAGCTTGTTTCTAAGTCTTTCTGTTTCTCAGTGTGTAAAACTCTTGATTTGTTTAATAATAAGTCTTGTGTACCTATTTATCTACATCATTGATCCTTTTAGTTTTTATCATCGAAATCCATGTTCACGAAATGCTCGATTTAGAGCTCGTGCCCATTTCTCTCGCCTTTATTGTCTTCCGCCAAACTGGTATCAAAGCAACCGTAATCAAATTGAAACCTAATAATCCAATCACATGACTCAATTTCTCTCAGATCGGAAATATGAAAACGCAAAACTCAGATCAATCAACTCAAGACAATGAAACATCGACAAGTTCAACAAGGAATCAACTCAACTGACCTGACGAACATGATTGAACAATTGGAATCTGTCGAAACTAGAAGAATTGGAATGTTTGGACGTTAGTTTGATTCGATCGAAACCCTAGCATTGAAATGGTTGTGAAGCTCGTGTTGGGAGAGATCGAATGGCACGATGGTGAGGCCAGATCCTTTGAAGGCCCCAAAATCAACCCTAACATGCCACATTGGAGAGAGTTTAGAACAAAAATTATGCCGATTGAACAAAATTTAGGTCAAATTAGAAAACAAATAACAATAAAGTACTACCTGTAATCTAATCAAAATAGCCTAACATTACACGATAAGAGTCGAGTACTATGCATATGCTTTCGATCAATACTGACTCTAATAGGAAAAGAAATAAAAAGCATTTATTAAGTCACATTTATACACCATCCTATACTGCGACAGCTAGTTACTGCTCTCCATTGCATTTAAATTACTTAGAACTAATAACTCCTCTTCTCATGTCTTTTTTCATAGAGGTCCACATCTAATGACCTTTACACAATATTTATTCCTTTTGCTACTAATCATGTAAAGGAACATTTAAAATAAGATATAAAAGAATGCTTAAACTTAAAGTGCTATGAGAGAAAAATCTCTTGGGGGGAGGTTGGGAGAAACTGACATGATCAGGCAAATAAATATCTCGGACCAACAATGAAGAAGCCATTTTAGTTATTTGATCTAAGTATGTTAGGAAAAGGTAATGGAGATGTCTGAACATACCAAAAGATTTTGAGGCTTGATGTCTCTATGACACATGCCAATACTTCCATGAATGTAAGCTAAAGCCATGCATATCCGACAAAACATAACACATTGCCGCTATGAGTCATACCTCCAGTTCATCCATAAGCTCCTATCTAGTTTTATCTAAACGGTCCTTAAAGTGCAAAAATCTCCATGTTAAATGCTTACGAATATAGAACATTAAAAAAAAAGATGTTTTTTTTTGAAAAAAAAAAAAAAAAACAAGAAATAGAATTACTAGGTACATATAAAGCTTGACATTTATCAATGGCATCTGTTGAATCATCTTGTTCTAGTGTTTGATAACACGATGAACTGTCTCAGGTATACGTACTAGAGTACCAAGTTAAGATAAAGCTCATATTTTTCTATAAGTCAAGCAAACACTTAAATTACCTGGAACAAAATACCAAAAGGATCCATGCCCAACAACACGTTAAGCCATATAGTGATAGTCTGCAGAAGAAAAAAAAAAAAAAAAAAAAAAAAAAAAAAAAAAAAAAGCAAATTGCAACAACTAAGTAGTAAAACCACAACTCAAAGAAGCAAATCATCAAACAAGTGGAGGACACCTGATCTATAGAAGTTCCATTGTGATGATTTGGGAGAAACTCAAACGATCTAGCTTTCCCTTCATAGTAAGCATCAATCAAGCACTTACAACAATTAAAGTTTAAGATTTGGCAGGAGAATTTAAGAACCAGATTTGCAAATGCTAATTTCCACTACACATTGAACTCACTCACACATTCATCAAATTACTCCCACCAAAACCAAAAAAGGTCATCAAAAACATCAAAAAGGTCCATAATTTCCACTGCAGAACTAGATTTGCAAACGCTACCAACACAAAACGAACAAACCTGAACCCTAACTACCAAATTCTCACACGCCAAATAGTACCAATCGTGAAATTCACAAGCCTTGAAACACAGATCAGCAGATCAGATCACTACAATAGTTAAAAATGAAAACCTGTACATGCTACACGAGATCCACCAAAAATTGAGAAAAAAAAATGAAAGCGTGGATGAAATCTTGAAAGGCAATGATAGGTTTGAACTTCGAGACTGATCTTGTTACGTGTAAACCTAGAAATGGAATTACCAACACAAGTGAGTCGCCATGGCCGAGAGGAATGACTGGTTGATCGCCAAGGCCGTGTTCACCATCGTTCGGCTTGAATCACCATTCCACCCCTTTGTTCTCTATTGTGGCAGCTTTGATTTCGATTTCTAGAGCTAGGGTTTGGCGAGAGAGGGCGAGAGGGGTCTCGAGCGATAGAACGAGAGGGTGGGTTGACTTTGAAAGTGGCAGAATAAATTTCCAATCTACCCATCCCTTCTACAAAATTGATATCTTCAAACGAAAAATTTACAAAATACACATGTATTTAATTTTAATGAGGAAAATAGGGGTTAAATGATTTTATTTCTGGGAAGTAGGCAATAACGCCTATTGTAAATGCGCTATCTACGTGGCAATTTTTTTTTTTTTTGATGTAGACACATGGATAGCGCCTTTTGAAAATGCGTTATCTGTGTAATCGACGCCACGTAGACGTGAGTACATTGATAGCGCCTTCTCAGAAGGTGCTATCAGTGTATTCCGGTCCACGTCGACATGTCCACGTGGACATGTCGACGTGGACTTGTACACTGATAGCGCCTTCTGCCCGGTCTACGTGGATCCACGTGGACCGGGAAAACCCGTGACATAGGGCGCGAAATAGCGCCTTCTCAAAAGGCGCTATCCGCACCCCATCAGTCGCTTTCCAAAACCGACGCAAAGAATCTTTGCGTCGGTTTGGCTTTCCGTGAGGGTAGGGTTAGGGGGTAGGGGGTGGTAGGTCACGGGTTTATCGTGGCTAGTGGGGTGGGTCGGCTATTTCGGGAGGGGAGGGGGGGGAGCGATCCGTGGAGAGAGAGAGACCGGAGGGAGGAAGGCGAGGGACGGCGCGCGAGAGACAAAGCGGTGCACACGCGCGGCGGAGACGGAGGAGAGGAGGTGCGGCGGGGTCACCGGAGCAAGGAGCGACGGCTCTCGGCGGCAGTGGTACGTGGAGGCATTTGCGCGGGCAAGGTACGTGGAGGAAGAACAACGGCTAGGCGGCGAAGAGAGAGGATCTCCGGCGGCGGCGCAGATCGGAGGAAGGAGGAGCGGCGGCATCGACGACGAGCCCGCAGCAGTGGAGTGGAAGGAGGAGGTAAGTGTAGTTGAGTTAGTTGAGGTAGTTAGTTTATTTAGTTAAGGTAGTTTAGGTTAGATGTTTATTATGTGAAGAAGGAAAGAACGGGTACTTGTGTTCGTGAAAAAAAAATATTCGTTCTTATTATAATACTCCAATACTTAAATATAATGTGTTTGCACAACTAGCTAAAACAATGAGAAGTTTGAAAAAAAAAATGATGATGATAATCATGCATGTATCTTGTATGTGTTTTGTTTGATATTGTTTGTAGTAATTAGTGAATAACAAACGAATGTTGTTAATGATAAAAAATGAAGATAATGATAGACAATTTTAAAAAAAGTCCAGAATAGACCTCACATTCCCGATATCATCGGGAGATAAAAAGTACCGAACAATTGCAAGTTTCTCAAAATCAGCCAACCAAGAACAAAATATCAAATAATTATATGATCATAAAATATTAGTTATGTATGATAAAATTACAAGGTAATTAATGTAGATGATTAAGTTTTTTCATTTTCGAAGAAAATTTAGCTTAAAGTTGATAATCAAATTAATTGGATTACTGAAAATCTAGTATTATCGATAATTATACATTTGAGTTAGTTAGGGTACTTATGTTTGATTAGTGTACTTGAGGTTCGCGTTGTTCGGGAATTTTAGGTTAGTATAGTTAAGTTAGGTAACGATGTTGAGTTAGGTTAGGTTAGGTTACGTTGGGTTCACATAGTTAGGTTAGGTTATGTTAGATTAGGTTAAGTAAGTTAAGTTACTTGACTAACTTGTTTAAGACTCATTATTTGGGTAAATGATAGCCACGGTTACCTATGTTAGTTAACTGTGATTAGTGTACTTGAGGTATGTTGTTAGGCAATTTTAGGTTAGTATAGTTGAGTTAGGTCACGGTGTTGAGTTAGGTTATGTTAGGTTAGGTTAGGTTACGTTACGTTTGGTTCACATAGCTTGGTTAGGTTATGTTAGATTAGGTTAAGTTACTTAGTTAAGTTACTTGAGTTTAGTTTAAGACTCATTATTTGGGTAAATGCTTGCTACGGTTACTTAGGTTAGTTAATTGTGATTAGTTTACTTGAGTTCTGTTGTTCGGCAATTTTAGGTTAGTATAGTTAGTTCATTGACAATTTGTGGTCCATTGTTATAGCGCCTTTAGATTAGGCGTTATTGCCTAGTTTGACATTAAAAAAATTCCCTCATTTCCATTCTTTTAAAGTAAATACAGTCGTAATTTTGTTAATTTTTCGTAACAATAGGTTGTAGTAAAAAAAATATCATCTCTTCGTGCGCAAACGAATTTGACAATTAGTGAAGGGTTGTTTGTTTAGTGAGTTAAGTTAATTAAGTTAGTTTATATTTGGTATTTAGGTTAGTTAGTTTAGTTAAAGTAGTTTGTTTAGTTTATTAAGACGGTTAAGTTAGTTTAGTTTATTTTTGTAGTTTAGTTAATCGTTTTTAGGTAGTTTGTTTAGTTAGTTAAGTTTGTTTAGTTTAGTTTAGTTTAGTATAGGTATTTAGGTTAGTTAAGGTTAGTTAGTTTAGTTTGGTTAGTTTAGTTTAGTTAGTTTGTTTAGTTAATTTTGTTAGTTAGGTTATTAATGTTTGATTACTTTACTTTAGTTTTGTTGTTCGAACAATTTGCGGTCAGTATAATTTAGTTTTGTTGGGTTCGTTAGTTTAGTTCACATAGTTAGGTTATGTTAGGTTAGGTTATTTAATTTGCTTAGTTATGTAATTAATAGTTTTTTAATTTTCTTACTTAAGCATTTTAGTTGAAATTAACAATGGAACAGCTTTCGATGATGCGCTTTCCACTTGACTAACTTTTGTTTGAGAAATGCGGTGTTTACTTTTTATGTTTGTTAGCATTATTTTAGTACTAGTAGTTCAAATGTTATTATATCGTAATATCATTTGTTTGAGAAAGTTAATTGAACCACTTCTCTATGTAGATTCAACTTTCAAAAGGTGAAATGTTGTGGTTGTTTATGCAAAAGATTGACCAAGAAATTTTTCTTCACTTCTCTGCCTTGTCATTTTTATGTGCATGCCTTCATGTTTGTCTACAAAGCAGCCATTTTTAGAGAAAAGGAATTAGTGGCTTCACAACTTTTGACGGACTAAAGGGATTAGCTTATGTCTGCCTACATTTTTAAATTGAGAATACACTTCAAGCAATCTAGATATAAAAACATTATGAATTAGCTATATGTGTAAATAACATAGTTAGGTTAGGTTAGGTTAGGTTAGGTTAGTTAGTTAGATAAGTTACTTGAGTTTAGTTTAACACTCATTACTTGGGTAAAGGTTTACTTAGGTTAGTTAGGTTAGGTATGTTTGATTACTTTACTTTAGTTTTGTTGACGTGGAACTAACGAAAATAAAATGTCACTGCAGGATTGTTACATTGAAGACAACAAGCGGAGGAAAATAGTAAGTTCACGAATTTGGTATCTTCCTCCTTACCATTTTGATCCTTACGCACCTGGGCCGTCGTCTTCATATGTGGACCATGGAATGCCTCATCGTCAAATGTATCCGTCACTGCCTCAATACATGTCTAGTCCATATACTCCTACTCCTTATAATTACAATATGTCATATAGTGGAGATCCCTCATTCATGAACTTGTTGACCATGCTGCAGCCTCATGTTCCTTTCCCCCAACCCTATACAGGAAGCCAATATTTTGGAATGGTTCCACCTCCTATTTTTTGGAGCATCAGTAGCAGAGGTGAGTCGCGTGAAGCACCAGAGGAAGAGCATCAATCTACTCAACGTGATTCAATGCAAGACTAGCCACCTCAACAACCTCAACCGGATGTACAAACACAACGTCCAACTAGACAAAGAGTACGTCCGGTTTGCATCACCGAGCAACAACGTCAACGTAACCGTCGTAATAGACCTGCATGATGAGTTTTCTTGATGTCATGGTGATTTGTAGATAACTTATATTTTGGGTGAACGAAGTACGTGTATACAACCTTATCATTGAATAAACTTATTTCTCATGTTTTCCATATTATTATAATGTCGTATTTGTGATTACTCTTCAATATTCCATAACGGAAACTCATCACTGTGAAAGATATATATATCTCGAAACATTAGAAGATTCGAACTTATAAGAGTAATTTTGCAAAGAGAAAAAGGATGGCGAGGTGCATTAAATGAGAGAAAAGCGGATGGTGAGGTGCACTAATCGCAGTAAATGTATAAGAGTTATTTTGCAGTAGAATTGAATTTTTTTTAAGATTGACTTTTTCGTTAGAGCTCCTTAAGTAAAAGGTGGGGTGCGTCTAGCTTCGCTCATGTGCTTTCGTATATGTAGGATTTGTGTATTTTTATGTTGTTTTTGTTAACCTCACATTCAAGGAGGAGTCCTACACGTATATCAGTAACTGGCGTAAATTGTGTTTTGATATGCGTGCGATGTACTTCACGATACGTATCATGCACATCTCGATGAGTCTAGGGTACGATATCCAAGTTCTTGAAGTGATTGACTTAAAGTTCGGTGCTTAATCAATAAATTTAATCAATTTTATTGATATTATAATCATTTAATTGAAGAAAACTCTCAAGCCGAATCATATGAAAGAATATAAATAGAGGGACTTCAATGTGAGTATGGCTAGGGCAGAGCTTTACCAAGTAATTTGTTTAGTTTGTTAAGTGAGTTTAGGTTATATGTTTAATTTAACTTAAGTGGTTAGCTTAGTTAGTTAGGTGTATGAGGTTTGTTCACATTAGTTTAGTTTGGTTAGGTTAATTAGCTTAGTTAGTTAACTTAGTTTAGTTTAGGTGTTGAGGTTAGTTTAATTTCACGAATTTGAGTTAGGGTATGTTCGTTAGTATAGTTTAGTAGAGTTTAGTTTAGTTAATTTAGTTTACATAGTTAGGTTAGGTTAGGTTAGTCGAGTTTAGTTCACATAGTTACGTTAGGTTAGGTTGTTAACAAGTAACTCTCGAGCTACTTGGTTGTTCTTTTAGTTTCGTTTCGTAGTTTAGGTAATTGTTTTTTGGTTGTTTGTTTAGTTAGTTAAGTTAGTTATTTTAGTTTAGTTACTTTGTATTGTTTAGGTGGTTAGGTTAGTTAAGGTTAGTTAGTTCAGTTTGGTTAGTTCCATTTAGTTAGTATGTTTAGTTTGCAATTAAGTTAGTTTATTTTTTTGTTGTTTGTGTCAGATTCGTCACGGCCTTCATTGAACTTCGACACAAAAAACACCACAATGTCATGCACAAAGTTAAGGACTCCTACGATGCAAACATACTTTTGATTCTTTTCAACTAGAGTCGAACCCAAGACTTTTCCAAAACTTCTAATCTATGTTTATTTGGTTCATGCTGATAACTGAGCTTATATATATATATGCAACTTCGAGTTGTCAATTATATCCTTTATGGAAATGCAAGACAATTCGAGGAATTTGTCATAAAAATATTAAATTGGACCATACCAAAAATCTAGTCAGGTTCTCGTTGTTCTTGTTCGCTCTTTAGTAATAAGATCCGCTAAGCCGTCTTTGGCTACTCAATTAGCTACTGTACATGGCCATCATGGGGAAATCCTTTACGAAGGAGATACATTAGTTACATTTATATATGAAAAATCTAGAACTTGGGGATATAACGCAAGGCCTTCAAAAAGTATAACAAGTGTTAGAAGTGCGTTCGAGTGATTCAATATCAATGAATTTAGAAAAGAGAGTTGAAGGTTGGAACGAATGTATATATATATATATATATATATCTTGACAAAACTTTTGTCATGTATTTGAAAATCATGTTAAGGATTTTCATGTTGCCATAACTAAACAGATGGATATGCTTTAACTCATTTTTACTTGTTAAGGATTTGATTGCCCCAAGGCCTATATAGAACTAAAATATATGGTTAGTTGTTTTATTTTACATTTTAGCAGTAAATATTTGGAAGTACTCGCAACTACTTGTGCGCAAATTTACTTTCCATAGCTTGGAAGTGTCAACTTCAGATTTTTTATATTTTGTCACTAATTTATGAGAACAAATTACGAAAGTACTTTACCATTTAGTTTAAACCCAAAAAATATGTGTGGTTTTTTTTTTTTTCTTTTCTCTAAAACTAGGCTATCTCGTCTTTCCTACAGTGCTATTAGTTGCGTAGATTTTTTCCGTTAACGCGGGCGCTATCCGTGAAACACAAATTCACATATGACGCGTGAACATGAGCCGCCCGAAAGTTGGTTTAACTTATTGGTTAGTTTTCTATGAATACTTATGTAAAAAGCAAAAAATTCGAGTCATTGTGGGTAAGTTCGTTTCTTTCTAACCCTGACGAGTTGATCTAGTGGTAAGGTGAACGTAGGACTATGTGGGTTAGGTGCACGATCTTAAGTTCGATTCCCACTACCACAATTGTTGGGCCTGATGGTCTATTTCGGCAATCTCAGGGTAAATAAAACTATTTAAATCTAGATACACATGGTTAATCAAAAAAAAAAATGTTGGTTTCTTTTTTATACAAAAATAAACTCCTCCTATGCATATTCAAAATTGGTTGTCATTGTCGAGATCGCTCGACTACGACGACGACGGCCAGCGGCGAGGGACGGAGCGGCCGAGGACGACGCGGTCCAGCAGCTCGCGGTGACGGCGGCCCACAGATATGGCGCGGCCAGCAAAGAACGCGCGCAGGGAGGTCGCGGACCAATGCGCATGGTGGCGGTGGCGGACGGTCGGCGAGTCCGGTTGGTGAGTGGTGGTGAGGTGGTGGTGACGTGGCGGCGAATTGTATAGATAGCGCCTTTTCAAAAGGCGTTATCTATATTTGGCCCGCCACTCACCGCCACCTCACCGCCACCTCACAAACAACAAAATTAACCAATAACGCCTTTTCAAAAGGCGTTATTAGAAGTTGGTGAGGTGGCGGTTAGGTGGCGGTGAGGTGGCGACCAAAATGTATAGATAGCGCCTTTTCAAAAGGCGCTATCGATACAATTCGCCGCCACGTCAACGCCACCTCACCAACTTCAAAACCAATAACGCCTTTTCAAAAGGCGTTATTGCCTACTTTTGTTATTTCAAAGTACACCACCCTATTTTGTGAAATAAATTGTAAAACCCCCTTACTTTTGGAAAAACACCTCTTCAAACTCTTTCTTAATATACTATGACAAAAAGACTATTTATTAATATACAGTATATAATAATTTTATCAATGACATCTACAAACTGTCATAAAAACGTGATAAAAAAGTTATCTTATTGAAAAATAATTGTTTTTTTTTTGTCAAAGTGATTTTGTATTGAGGTGTTCATAGTCCAATCGGACAAACATCTATTACAAATAGATCTTACAACAATGAAGTACGAAACAAATTTCAAAAACGAGGCACACAATCGTGCAAACCCCTACCCCAACCCTAAGGTTGAGCCAACTATTCCGACAACGGGGACAACAAACCGCGCTTAGGCGGAAATACATAACATATACATAGCGAAAACACTAAAACCTTGACTCGAAGAGAAAAAGATGTAGAGATTGGATGGATCATGCCGCATCAATAATGCCAGCGTTGTGCCAGTGAGAACCGCCACGTCGGTTGACTTCACCGGTTGCGGATACCCGCATTCCGCAACTCGCCATCTTCTTCTCAAGATCAAGCCTTAAGCAAAATGGTCACTGTCGGCGGCGACCTCGCCGGAAACCCGCGACAATCCCACATCTAGTCGGGAATGTTGCACAAAAAAGCGGAGTAGAGGAAGAAACACTGGTTGTGGGGGTAGAATAGGGTGAATGGAAAATGAGGGAGAAACAGTAGTGGTGGTGAGGATGGTTCACAGGGGTGACGGTGAAGTCATCCCAATGAACGGTGATAGTGGAGGGCCGGTGGTGGTGGGGACAAGAGAGGAGGAGATGAGGGAGGTCGCTCCAAAGAAGGAAAAGAAAGAAAAGAGAGAAATAGGGGAGAGGGGGGACCGATGACCGAAGCTGCGCTTGCCGGAGCAAGCCAAGAGTCATCATCTCCCGAATCTGGTTTCTCTTTGTCGCGGCTGCTCCTATAAAAAAGTTATCTTATTGAAAAATAATTGTTAATTCTTATTCAATGACAGTTCATTAAGAACATATCATTATTTATCAGTTGCAACGACAATTTTCTAGAACATTCATAAAGTTAATGTCATTAAAACTTGATTTTGTAGTAGTGATAATTAGAACCTTGTGATTATCTTTTGTGATGATCTCTTTCAGGTATTTCTGTTTTGAGTTTTGAAAGTTTAAGACTGTAATATTGACATCAAATTAATATTTACAATATTTGATGATGTTGTCGTATTCTATGTCGTTAAAACTTATATGATATTTAATTAATATCTAACAAATAGTCTTTTACTACAAAAAATAATGACTAATAAATTTAACAAAATTCTTTGTTTTATAACATCTTATAAACCATTGCATGTAATACTTTCAATTAGAGGCAATTTATAATGTTTAATTATGTGCTAATTAAATTTTAAGAATGTTATTTTTAGCAACACACATTAATGTTTTGAAAAATAATTTCTCTTTACCAAAAAATAATTTTCTATTTTCAAAAAAAAAAAATTCTTGTAGATAATATAAAATTACTCCTCGCTAGCTTGATTATACACCAAAATCCCTATTAATATAATAATATATCTTCACCCGTCGTAACATCAATTGATTGTGATCGAATTATAAGATCATCAATTTCTAATATTTATTCAAGTAACTTTACACATATATTCGTATTCGAATCTTTTGATGATACGAGAGATGTACTGTGCATCCTACAAAATTATAAAATGTTATTTGATAAACGTCTAAAGAAATAATTACTTGACACGAATGCATCATATAGATGGGATGAAAAGTGCTCACATATTTCATAAAGATCACCCAAATCTTGTTTCAAAGGAAGGACAAGAGATTACAATTAATTAATAGAACTAGCCAGCTATCTAGAAGGTTTACGTTGTACTTCATTAAGTCTTGCATCATAAACCATTTAGAGCTAGCTAGAAATTTAGATACACTTTGATTTTTTTATTATTTTTTTTTATCGTTTGCAGTACCAATTAATGTATCCAGAAGACCACTGGACCTCGACTAATTCAAGCTAAGTTGGGTTAGCAACTCTCCCAACAGAAGCGACTCTATTCTACTATATTTTAGGGCTAGTAGTTAAACTTAGATTTAAATAACTAAGCTGTAGAAGCTAGCTTATTAATTAAACTTGCCAACCAAAATTGCGAATAATTAAACTCTCAGACTCTTCTCTGATGAGTGTACATGCAAAATCAACAAATAAAAGGGGTGATTTGGGCCTGCACAGCTCTAACATTAATGGCACCATTGCCATCAAAACTTGCACGGTTGTTGTCATCCAAGTTCCATAAGCCACTCCACAACATTTCTTCACAAGGCCCATTAATATTCTCTAATGTTGGCATGTTGAGAGCTGATGTTATCATGCATTGGTCCTCGTAAGAAGTATTATTAGTACTGTTGGGGCACATAGAAAATATGTAGTCTTGCCTCATCACTTGTGCTAGAGAAGGCACTTTATTACTAGTAGTAGTGTTGTCATCATCTAGTAGGGCTGCCATGAGCCTTCTTATCACCACTTGTTGTTGTTGTTGTTGCTCTAATTGTACTTGTTTTTGTTGCTGCTCTTCTTGTTGTTGGAGTTGGAGTTGCTGTTGATATTGAAACTGCTGTTGATATTGAAACCGTTGCCTTCTTAACATTCTTGCTTTTGATTTCTCTGTTTGCTCTCTTGTTGAGATCTTTTCTTTCTTCTTGAAATGAGTTCTCCAGTAGTTCTTGATCTCGTTATCGGTCCTCCCTGGTAAACTTCGTGCTATCGTCGACCATCTAAACAAAAAATGTTGTCATATATGTATAACCAAAAAAAAAAAAAAAAAAGGCTAGACTCTTTGTAGTGCTCTTTGTAGTGCATGTCTCACCTGTTTCCCCACCTAGCATGTAACTCCAAAATTATGTTCTCTTCATGTGGTGTAATTCTTCCTCTTTTAAGGTCTGGCCTCAAGTAATTCACCCACCTAAGCCTGCAACTTTTCCCATTTCTTTTCAACCCTGACATAGTAATCATATAAAACCAAGAAAATTCATTAATAAAGCCATGTTTAATTATAATAATTTAATTTAATTAAATTTGACAATACATTATACATATATATGTAGTGTACATATCTAATTCATTAAGACTTTTAATTAGTATGTACTTGCCTGCAAGCCTTGCAACAGAGTTCCATCTCCCCTCACCATGCTGGCTCACATATTCAATGAGCAATCTATCTTCCTCTGCTGTCCAAGGCCCCTTCCTCCAACATTCTTCATGAGGTATATTTTCCCACCCCGCCAATTGTGCACCCATTTCGCCGATGTTCCTCGAACGAATCAAAATCTTGATCAACAGCCTAATAATTGAGCTCTCTCTCTGCTAGATCTCACTAATTAAGCTTAATTAGTTAGTTCTTGTCTCCTCAACTAGACACTTATAAAGTCTGTTGAGCCTTGCACATATATTTATATCAAGACAACCTAAGATCAAGAATTTAGATGCTATGGTCATGCGTAGCGAATCCTAACCCCTGAGAAGCTGCCACGTGTAGGGTACATTTGGAAAGCATTGCTTAATTAAATTTGTTTAATTATGTATTTTAATATCCAACTGTTCAAACACTCACTATATATAAGCTAGATAGTCATCACTTTCACTATCAAATCATCCATATCCATCTAGCATAGATTGGGCAAATCTCCAAAACACCACCCTGATCATCATCACATCATAGAATTAATGAATCTGACCAAAATGTCCTCTGCTACTAATCAATTACTCATTCTACGTGTTGTTTAAGGTAAGGACACAAGAATTAAAGTAGCTTTAATTATGAGTGTAATTTACATATATATCATTTGACTAAATGAATTGAAGAATTGAAGAATCATAAATGTTTGAATTGTATAGGGGTAAAATGGGTAAAAATGCAATAAATACACTATTGAATTCCAAAAACAACTTATAATTTTGAACAAGAAGTTTTTGCTAGAACGACTTATATAAATGACCGGAGGGAGTAATTAGTTAACTACTTTTTTTATTAAGTTAAAATGGATGATCTAGCATGGTTAGTATTCAGTATGATATTACTGAGAGATTAAATTAATTAATTACATATATATATGTATATGTATCAGATGGCTGATGTTTGCCACCAAGAAAAAAATTATTTTGATTCAAAAAGAATTAATATAAAGAACAAAAAATATGTATTATGTCAAAGCAATATGTGGTGAAATGGTAAAGATAGGCTCCAACCCCATTTATATGCCCACAGGTGTATGTCCCAACACTCTCTAGGCTCATGTATTTTTTGATGGTAATGATTTTGGGCTCGTATTTAAAGACTTGGTTGGGCTAGCAATGGGGTCTAGACCCCGTTTGTTGACCTAGAGTCTCTAAAGGTAGGCTTAGGCACATGTTTGTACATACCTCTAAAAGTAAGTCTGTGTTTGGCAAGTGACAATTAGTCCAGACCCAATTGCACTTGAACGGAAGTGTTGAAATATATAATCCTACATCGAAAATATAATAAGAGTTGATGTGGTATATGAGTGTAGTAGATTAGATTCTAGCACAAGCCAATTGACTTTGTGCAAAATGAGCTCCAACCCCATTTAATTTATATACCCACGTGTGCGTGGTCCAACACTCTCTAGCTAGACCCATGTATTTCTAAACTAAAAGGCAAGGTTTATGTAGGATCGGAAGTTGTGAATTCGACTTCCACTTCAATAAAAAAAAAACAAAAAAATATGTAATTTACTATATATATAAATATATACATATTTATTTTTATTTAATACATAATTTTTGGTAATTAAGTGATTTCTTTTTTGAGTGGTTTGATGATAAGTCTCCTTAATGCAAGTTTGAAAAGCAATGAATAATTTGGAATGCATTATGGAATGCTTTATAATTAAAAATTTTAAGAAAGAAAATATAATAACCCTCGTTAAATGGGATCTAGACTTCAAGAAAATTATTAATTAAACAATAATAATCAATTGGTAACTAATAAATAATTTGGTTTATATATATGTTCTCTTTTATAAGTGGTTGAGGGTTTTATTCTCTCTTGTATATGCAAGTTTGTGAGCTAGCTATACCCTATCAAAATAAAACGAAATAAAATAAAGCAATGCCAACACATAAGGTGACATGTATATATCATCGTATAACAAATCAACTAAATTATGCATTAAATGTTAGATTCTAAGTTGGAAGGAAATAAACAAATGACCACAAAGTCATGAGATGCGGGCACGTGCACATCTAGGCCTTATGTCTTGGCACTAAGAACTAAAACTTAAAACCAAAAAACTAATAGGCCTTTTTAATGACGCGGCTCTAAGCTTAACTCAAAAGAGAGCATTTGCACATAAAATAACATACAAAATCCAAAGTGGTCTTGTCCCTTTCTTCCTTGAAAAATACAATATTCCCACCAATGTATCTCCCACACCTGTTGCAATATAGCTTATTTTCTTGGATTCAAAGTTTGGGATATAATCTTCATTTGATCTTATTTTAACATATATAATAGCTTGTTGGATGCCATTTTGAGTATTGGACTCATTAAATATTACAAGAGCTCTGATGATAGGGGACACCTGGTATGCTGCTTTGGGGAGTGCTTATATTTTTTTTTTTACTTGTATTTGTGTACATTGTGTTTGAACATGGATTGCTTGCTTGACATGGCAGCCAATGTTGTACGGATGGGAGCCATCTTTTTGAGAATGAAAGTTTGATTAAAGTTTTTAGGGAAGCAATGTATTGATCGCCCTTTTGGTTTAGGAAGGGCCCTTAAATCAATTTTTATTTACATGCATTGATAATTGGTATAAGGATGTGAGAAGATTAGGGGACACGTACAATTAACATATATATATATATATATAATTAATGATGAGAACAAATATATATAATTAATTAAGATTTATTGAAGCTTTGTTGTTGTTCTTGTTGTTGTTGCGGTTGAGGATTGTTAATTAGCTAGCTTGTTTCATTTGACACATGGTCCAAGCATCGAGTTAAATTAATTTTTGGTACAAATTATCCTAGCTAATAGGAGAAATAATAATAGTTTTGTCGAATCAAAAGATTATTCGTATGCGTGACTTACATTTAATGATATAATGATATGATGATAATCAATATATATATATATATATATATATATATGATGTAAATAATATGAATCTAAATTTAATTTCAATTAATTTTTTTTAACTTCAAAACTTAATTTTCAATTTAGTAATTGAGTTTATGAAATTTCTAATTCAAAGAGTTTTAAACTAAATATATACGAAAATGCTAGAATGACGCCCTAAGTGAACTTGGCATGCATGCGGTGTAATGGCCCATTTTTCAAATGGACCGCCACGAGGGCCAATGCGAGCCCACAACCTGGCCTACCAGCGCAAGCTGTGTCCCACATGCTATCTCATCCACCATTTAATCATTATTAACCTCAATAAACAACAATTTACTGTTTAAATTGTTACTGAACTCAAGTCATCTGTTAAGATCGTTTTAATCCTTAATATATCACAGTGGAAGTTTTTTTATCATGACAATCAAAATACTAAACATTATAGTCATGCATTTAACTCTGATACCTAATGTAGAAAACCCATATATCATCATAGACCAAAAATACACCTCAATGTATCAAAATATCAAAAGTATAGAGTAGTCCTGAAGTATCTCACAATCCCAAATCCCAAAATAAAAACAAAGTATATATAATACAAACGTACAAGCCTGACTCAATATCTCTGAATCACAGGTACTCTGGAAGCTTGCCTTTGCCACGACTTGTACTAAGATATGCACTCAAGCCATCACAAAAGGCAGATGACTAGTCCAGAATGAGTATTCATAAGGAAACTAAGTGAGCAATACTGAAAGTAAATACTGGAGTTTAAACAAAACTATTAAATAAACATGCGAAATAAATACAAGCAAATCGTGATCATCGCATGCATAAGTAATAGTGAAAGCTCAAAGTGTGTTCCTGAGCCAGGGTCGACTAGCGCCATACTTCGGACTCCCCTTACGATCACTCACGACGAGTATCACTCAAGCAATACCAAGATCTAGATCCACTGGTGGCTGGGCGTAGAACCTACGACGAACCTACACGTGCCTAGACGCAACTCTTGGGTCGACCTATTCACCGAGATCCCCAACACTAGGGGTGGCAAAATGTGCCCGTCCCGTTTGTTCGTATTTGTCCCGGGACCG
This sequence comes from Stephania cephalantha, assembly GCA_039657325.1. Classification (NCBI taxonomy): domain Eukaryota; kingdom Viridiplantae; phylum Streptophyta; class Magnoliopsida; order Ranunculales; family Menispermaceae; genus Stephania; species Stephania cephalantha. Next base: position 4,336,966 of record CM077579.1, read on the forward strand.
TTTTAAACGGTCCTGGACATAATTTTTTGAAAATTAATACGGATGGACATGTTTTCTTGTCCGTTTTAAAAAATGGGACCAGTCCCACAAATTTTTTAAAAATGGGTACCCTGGATTTGGACATGAAAACATAAAAATTATGTATTTTTGTTAATAATTAAGTGAAAAAATTTATTTTATTTTATTAAAAAACGGTCCTGACAAAAAACGGGACTTGTATATTTTAAAAATATACGGTCCTGGACAAAAAAAAGTGTCCGTTTCAAAAATGGGTACGGCCCGAACACTATTTTTAGTCGTTATTAAAAGGGGTGTCCGGTCCCGTACCCGTCCATACCCGTTTTTTTGCCACCCCTACCTGGCACACGTGCTATGACCTAGTGGACATACACACGAAATGGCACGGAGGGAGAGCCTCAACTCCGTCCATTTAAATCAAACCAAGAATAAAGTATTGAAAGACATAATATGAATTCAAAAAGCAAAAATAAAGTACCGCTCAAGAAATCTCAGTTGGAATACTACACACCTCAAACCGCACTCCGTGTCCCGGTAAATAACCCCCGACCCGACTCCGCCCAATCACAGATATCCAAATTACCGCCAGAAATGACCTATTTCTATTTATAATCGATTTTTAGTCAATTGAATGTATTTTATGTCACTTAGCAAAAATAGTCTAAAATCTGCAATATTTAGCGCAATAGATATGGGGATTAGCGCGCTAGATTGCTGAGCAGCTAAACGTTCTTCGTCAGGAAGAACATTAGAGCGCTATATTTTTACCTAGCACGCTAATCGTCATCTAGTGCGCTAGATTACCTCATTAGCGCGCTAGTCGCGTTCTGGACAGCAGTTTGGCTGAAAATTTTGGTTTCCAACAACACCACCACCTCCACCAACCACCACAACACAAACCACTGAACTTCATAGCACTTAAAACCCACCAAAACAACTACTTAACAACCACTTAACAATCCATATTGGATTCACACTAACACCTCAAAAACTTATATCAAAAGACAAAGAAAATTGAGGCGATTGTGAATCTCACCTTGCTTTGATGATTCAACCACTTCAAGCTCCTCAAATGATCAAGTTGAAAACTCCAAAACCCTTGTTTCTTCTTCTCTATTTTCGGATTTATGATAAGGAGAGAGAAAAGGTGGTGAAAAATGAAAGTCAAATTTGACTTTTATACCCCTATGTGATCTCTCCTCACTTGTGCATCTCAATGCAATCTAGTGAGCACCATTTGCTCCATTTTCCAACCTCTAATGACTCCAAATGTGACACCAATGGCAAACTTGCCCTTGTTCTTGACCCAAAAAGTCATATTTCAGGTGTTTCGACGTCCGATTTCGCGTCCCGAACCGCGACATACGCATACTACCATGTCCCTAACCATCATATATACATTACATATTATTATTTAACCCATTTTATTCATTTTATGTGTGTATTATTTCCTCCGGCCTAATATTTAGTCTTTTAGCCTACCCGGTACCGGCGTCGACACGTATATCGAGGTGAATACTTATCACACAGTCTCGCATGTCAAATGTAATATAATTACACTCATTGCAATGTCGTTTACTCTATTTCAACGTAAACATCACAAATTAGACAAATCAGCACACAAAATAATTATTTACCTAGTTCCGTGCGCGCACTAGCCTAGCTACGGGTTCCACGAGCGTACGAGCCGTCACCACGTCCGAACCACGTCATTAATAACGGTGAATTAAATTCAGGTCGTTACATGCGGGCCTCACATTAAAATGGGTGTGCGTAAATAGTTATTGATGATTAGACTTGTTCATTAGGCTAGGGAGGCACTCAGGCCCGCTCGACATAGGTCGAGCTTGGTTTTACAAATTCAAGACAAGCTCGGGCCAGGCCCGAGCCTGAGCTCGCCCATTTAATGGATGGGTCTTGGTTTGTGCTTTTAGCCCAAGCTCGGACTGGGGCCCGACCCGCTTTGAATAAGAATGGTGTTTTTTATATGGAAAATGCTAAGATGACACCGCAAATGACACTCTAAGTGAAACCTTTGTGACGCGATGTGCAGGCCCTACACAAAAATGAGTGTGCGCAAAATAATTCTCCGTGCATAGCACGAGTTGTGTGTATCTCGAAGCGTGGAATACGACTCCCATAGATGCAGGTCTCGCGCCACGTCATAGGGGTGTCACTTGGGATGTCATTTGGGGTGTTATTTTAACATTTTCCTTTTTATATATGCTTTATATAAAAATAATGTTAGATGTAAGTTTGTGAAGTTCGAACCTACACCCTTACACTGATTTGAGTAAGTCCAATGTCACATCCGAGAATTTCGTAAACTTGATTAGGATGTTAATTAAGTATTTTCGGATTTAATTTAGGATTTAGGTATCTGAGGTGGGACCCACGCGTTACGGATCAGATATCATAAATTTAAATATTATTCTTGTGTGCCGCATGACTAGTGGGTGTATTGTACTCTATTCGATGCGAAATAAGGTCAAGTTGAAGTGTATACAAAGTATCTGCACCCACTGTCATAAAAAGGACGATGAGTACAATAAAGTAGAAAGTAATATTGAGAGACATTTATTCACATTTCCAAAATATACGACAAGTATCTGAAAGCATAATAATAAGAATTAAAGCTCAAAGGAAATCATGCTATAAGATACTCCGGCTAATTAATAAGAAACTGACATTACACTAACTAGTTATGATCTAAGGCGGATCGGCCATGAGTCATATCCCAATGCCTATTCCTCTATATAAAGATGAAGCTGAGCTCTACATCTCTATGAAGGTCATTACTATGCTCTACGCCTTTATAATTATATTAAGTGCCAGTCACATAGGATGTTTACTTACCAACAACCTCGAGTCTTATAATTCGTGAAGTCACCCAAGTTATGCTTGCCAACAACCCCGAGTCCTATACCCCTGTGTGCTGCGCAAGATAGTGGAAGGATCTCGATCACCCTAGCATATATCCACCGGACCTCTATCATGAAATGATCCTAGATAAAAGAACTACTTTCATATTACAAGGATTGACACGGTTTTGGAATCCAACAAAGCAATTGCATATCTAATGCACAAAGGAAATGGAATATACAATACCATAAACCACTACCTAATAGCATGCTATTTCATTGACTACATGTATCAACATTCAAAAATGACATAGCAAATGATTTGGAGTTAATGAAATCATTTAATCAACAATCTATACCATGAAAGCAACCTCATGAAATGAGAAATGACAACAAGTCATGACATACGAAATACAATGGCAAATCAGTCCAAATGACTGGAAGTGAACAAGTAAATAGGAATGAAATGTAAATAAATATCTCAATCAATTTACTTACAATCCACGCAATTTCCTATGCTATTTCGGCCTCTCGACACCTCAAATCTTGTATTTGAACCCCCATAACTTTTCCCTAGGTTCCTGATATCATATACTCCCTCCGATCATTTATATAAGTCTTTTAAGGTAAGGACACAAGAATTAAGGCAGCCTTAATTACGACTATAATTTACATATAAGTCCTTTGACATTAAACGAATTGAAGAATTGAAAAATCATAAATGTTTGAATTGTATAAGGGATTAAATATGTAAAAATGCAATAAATACACTCTTGAATTTTGAAAATGACTTACAATTTTGAACAAGAAGTTTTTGCTAGAAAGAATTATATAAGTGACCGGAGGGAGTAACATATTTTTGAGTGTGTTTGAACCTTTACTTAGAGTATTAGACTTAGTTAGAATGTTTAAGTAAATTTAGAAAAGCGCAGATTTTTATGCTGTCAGGGCAATTAGCGCGCTAAGTGATTTGATAAGCGCGCTAGTGGCCTAATTAGCGCGCTAACCACTGTCTCTAGCGCGCTAATCGAAATTAGCGCACTAGCTGATCTACCTAGCGCGCTATGTGCAGGAAAACCTTAGAATTTTGAAATCAGAATTCCGAGTTTTTCCACACATAGGCTACCCAAATGTCTTGGGAACCCTAATACATACCTCCAGAGTTCCAAGGCATTCAACAACAACATAAAACAACCACTCAAATCATCAAATCCATGAATTCATCAAATTGACTAAGTTGCTAGTGTAACTGATTACCCAGTCGAGTGAACCACCTAGTTGATTAACTCCTACAACTTCAAACCACTAATACCCACTGGTTTCTTGCTGATCTTTTCTTCTCCAGCAAGTTTCCTTCTCTCCTAAGCTATCAAAATGAAATGATTTGAGTTACTTGAGTTGATCTTAAGCTATATATATATGAATTGGATAAGGTAAATTAATAGCCTTTGATCTTAATGTACATACATATCTCGAGACTTATTGTAACGGCCCAAAAATCTCTAACTGTGTTTACATCTTGAAACAGGCTCAACGACCCGTACTGTGGGACCCACACCGTGATATGTCAGTTTACCGAGGCAAGGGCCGAGTTACATTTTATATTTGTTGTGATGTATGCCTAGTGTATTGTATATGTGTAGACTATTAATGTAATTTTCTACGGGTGTGTTGGTATCGAGACGAACGGGACGTACCTCGAGTCGCGTGTCGATGTGGGACCGATGTAGCGGCATAGTAGGGTAAGTGTAATTTGTTTGAATAAAATGTGAATTTATTGGGTAATGAGTGGTTGCAATGTGGCCTAATTGAACTAAAGGATTTAATGGCCTAAAGTTAGTAAAATAAATCATGAAGCATAAGATGTGCATCGAGACATGCGTTAACCCATCATGAGGCAATGTGTCACATTGTTGAGTCACTCACAAGTGACTTGGGGGACAAGTGGGACAATGTGCTCCACGTGATGAGCATCGGGACACGTATGCACACCAATATCAAGGGCAAGCATTTAAACCACATTTGTGTATATAAATTATACTAAATGGGTTTCTTATCCTATCCTCACCAAAACAATAAACGAGAGAAAATAGGGATAGGAGAAGAGAAAAAAAGAATTCTTTGGAGAAGGAGAAGGAGAAGGAGAGAAGGTGAGTTTGTTGTTCCATTGATTGGGGTGGAGCCGGTGTCGGTGGGGTGCTTGGAGGAGCTCGGGAGCTCGAGAGCTCCCATGCTCCCGAGGAAGAGACGACTCTCCTTTCTCTACACGAGCAGGGGTGGATTGCTAACCCCAGCTCGTGAAAAAAAACTCCCAATGAACCAGGGAGTCCCTGTTCGTTGGGGAAGAAGGAGGCCAAACGGGCCGGCCAAGGGCGGGCTGGAGGTCTGCAGTCGACCCGACCCAAAACAAAAAGAAAAAAAAAAAAAGAAAAGAAAAGAAAAAAAGAAAAATGGAGAAAAATTGGAAAACAATTCCGTAAAATAGGAAAAAACTTCGATAAATTATATTTCGACAACATAAATAGAAAATAATGAATTTCTATGAAAAATAAAATATTTGGAATTTTGGAAGAGCATTTTACGGTGGTTTTACCTCGAAAAGCGCAAAATGGGCCGATTGGTGAAAATAAATAAAAATTTTTTGTAGAAATTTGTCTCGACTTCGATTTAGCCTAAAATGCTACATTATTAAATGTTAGAGAACTAAGGGGAGAACTTAGGCGTTTGGGCACGTATTTCGAATTGTTGAGAGATCGGATAGACTAGGACAAGCGTGTGAATTGTAAGTACAACTGTGAGAATTTTATATTTCATTTCATTCATTTTTATTGATTTAGTGGTCTATTGGTAGACATTACTACTTGAACTCGCACATCATGTTATTCTTGTATCTATTCATGGATGAATATTGTGACATGATGCCTTGTGAATTGTTTCGTTGCCTCTGATTCCTACACTTGATGTCATTTTTGAACAAAATTGATAAAAAAACATGCTAATGGAATAATTTGTATTTAAGTAGACTTGTATTCGATTTTCTTTCGGCTTTGTAGCCTAACTTGTCTTGGTATCCTAGAATTTTGGAATTATTTGTCTTTGAAATTAAAGTAGGGATTATCTAGTGTCCATTGCACGAGAGATGCACGGTTCACGAGGACATGGGTCTACTGGGGTTCCGCACTCACCACTACACTTGCGCGACACACGAGTTATGGGACTGGGGTGGTCGGCAAGCATGAGATTGATGTTGTAAAGCGTAGAGCGCAGCTCCGCTATTTATGTGAGATATGTTGAGCGCATCTCCATATAGTAGTGGGAAATGGTAGGTGATAGGTCTCACCGCCGACCTGGACGTAGATCATCTCGACTTAGCTCGTGTCTGTTTCTACATCTTTAATCTGTGGTATTTACTTGCATTACTTGTTTCAGTAATTTATTTCGCTACTTTATGCTTTTAAATACCATTCATTTATTTTAGAAATGTGGCATAGAATTCTCTAGTTAGTACTTAAATATCACTATACTCACCGTCTAGTTTGTGACGGTGGGTGTAGGTCCATCGAGCAGCAGCAGACCGGGGAAAGAGAAGATCAACGACTTCCTCTGAGCAGTTCGACGACTCTCCTCACTCATTTTGTATGTCTCGACTTTTGTTGTAGTATTATTGTTATGTCATTTTGGGTCGTACATTGGGTTGAGTGAATAATGTCCTATATACGCGTGCTTGTGATGATGTCTTTTCTTGGTTTTCCACAATTATGAGTTTTTTTGAGAATGAATGCTTTCGCTTAATGATAATGGAATTGGAATTACCTTTGAATTGAATAATATATCAACACAAGTGATTTGGAGGACTATAGGGACGAAAGGCTGACTAATACACACTTATATCTTAAGTGATTTGGATTAAGGCTTGAGTACGAGATTAGGCCGAGCGTTGCCCTGTTTAGTAGTTGGGGTCGTCACACTTATCTAACGATATACGCCTTAACACATCTCCCACTAACTCTCCACTTACTTGATCTAAATAACACCAATTTAAACTTAATTGATCTTTAGATGTGTTAACGCGTGTTTCGAGAATCACCACATGGCTATTGTTTTAAGTTGCTTAACTTAGGTACATATATTATAAAACTAACTATAGCCACATTAAAATAACTATTTAAGCTATATTAAACCTAAATAAAATTACCACATCATTTTTTACTTCGGTTCCACGCCGACACGCATCTCGAGGCATGTCTCTGCTCACGTCTCGACATCTATATATAAGTAGGAGTGACTTTATAAGTCTACACAAATATATCACACTAGGCATTCATCACATCAAATCTAACACATTTCTCGATTCTCACACTAAGTATTTGGATAGTGTACCCGCTCTCGGTCACGTCTCGGGTCGGTAACCCTGATTAGGGACTAATTTACTATTAATAAATTCTTGGCCGTTACAAGTACATAGCTGTGTAGGAGTTTACTTACCTGACATCTTCGAGTTGTTTTTGATGATTTCAGGTTCTTTTGGAAGACAAGGAATAACAGACAAGAATTGAATATCTTGGTGATTGTTTTCAAGTTTAAAGTATAATTTTCTTGTTGTATTCACTTTATATATTTATTTTTTTGGGATTTGGGATGATTATATGACATAAAATACTTTTGAATAGGTTATGAAAGTCTCCAAAATTAGTTTGAAGTAGGTTAAGAGGTTTTTATGATTCAATTTTGGTTTATTTTGGGATTATAAAGTTGTAAATAAGGTTTCAGAAACTTTAAGTTAGTTTTAATGTTTCAAATTGATATATATTATGAACTACGGAGAATCGTGAGTCATTCTAGGCTTATCCCCATTCTGTTGTCTATTAAGTGGATTTTTTGGCATACCACTTTTAAGGGAGGTGCTGCCAAATTGTTTTTAAAAAAGACGGAGGACAATCAGTATGATTTTTTAATTTGCTATAATCAAACAAATCATGAACTGAATTTCATTGAGAATATAAATTTAGTTTTGGAGCATTATTGAGGATTGAATTATAAATTATTTTTAAGGTTAAGTTAATTGAATGGATTAAGTGTCTAATTAGGGGAAATTAGGCTAAGTCAGGATTTAGTGAGACGGGCCTAGACAAATTTGTTATCAGAGCCTATGTTTGGCTTGATAAAGGAAAATTTTGGTTTGAAACCAAAGAGTGATTTAGCGCGATTAGTTGAGAAGTGACTGTGAGCTGAGAATACTTTATTATTGTGATATTTTTGTTGTATATCATTATATTATCGCCAGATATGCGATAAGAAGTTTATTCTCATTGTCTGTTTGATAATTAATTCGTGAGATTTGACGAGTGAGATTAGGAACATACAATTAAAATGAGAATCGACTTATGAAACGAAACTGGGCGTGATTATAAGTGAAATATACTCGAGAAGTCTAAATTCATAAGGCTATTCTAAGTAGTTTGGTACTAATATAACTGAGAGAAATAATCAATTATGCAACCAATGAAAAATTGGTTGAGCAAGAAGTCTAGATGATTTAGAAACGTAAGTACTGAACATGGATTTCTTGGAAATCGAAAGTATCAAACTATTACAATTATAAAACGCTCAGGAAAATGTCAAAATGAACTCAAATTAAGTCTCAAACGATAGAGAATTGTTTGAAAAACATGAAAAATAAAGTTGAGACTTATGGGAAGCACATATTATGTAATATCTTGAGTTTTAAAATGAGGTTAGTACCGGTTGAGTTGGTAACTCGGGAAGACCTATTTTACGAAGCATTGGTTTAATTTATAACCAAATGCGAGTTGTTTCATAAATAGTCGCAATAAAAAGAAGAAGGAGACACGTGGTTATTGAAAATAGAAATTGTTTAGACAAAGTGAAGTTTTGACTAGAAAATCACAATGAGATTGTAATTGGATCGGTCAAGCTATCTAAGTCGGTTTCTATTGAAATAAAACACTTAGAAGCAAAGTATTGTCTCCTTTTCGATACAAAACACAAAATGAAATGTGGAATACAACCACGATTAAAAAGAATCTAATGACTTCTAAAAAGAAGTACTAATTTTTTATTATTTATTACTCAAATTATTTATTCATAAGCGACGTTGAGTATAATGGTTCTATGAGTCGAATAAAGAAATGATAAAACGAATGAATATACACGGGTTAGAAGTAATCTTTGTTAACACCAGATTAGGTGTTGTTACGAAACAATGATCAACGAAATTTCTAACTTGAAAATGAAAGGTGTAGTGATAAGATCAACGTGTTAGAAGTTAAGGTATTGAGGAAGTGGTTTAGTAATAGCTTGGATTAGCTATTAAACATCAATACAAGTGATGTATTTTCAAATTCAAAATACCCAATAGTCACTTCTAACTAAATAAGAAATTTTGATGTTTCTCACTATGACTTAAAAAAATGATGAAGAGATAGACGTACTGATTGAGTATCAGTAAATTATACTTATAGGAAGTTGGTTTGAACTCTTATATCGTAAAAATTCTCGTTGCTATGACTTAACGGATTGACATAATATCTTTTAAGAATTTGATTAGTCATTAAGTTAATCAGAGTTTGAAAATTCAAAATTTCCTATCTTTTCAGTTGAATAATAATGGAAAGGTGAATTCATTGAAAGTAATTTGATGAACAATAAAATACATAGTTATCTTACACAGTCACTTGAAAAGTATTGAATTTCATTTTGAGAAAAAAGGTCAAAAAATTTGAAACTGATGTAAACAAATTAAGAAAATAACAAACGGTAGAACTGTTTGAGTTGCCAAATTTCTCTATTTCAATAAAGGTTAGTCAAGGAAGACTTCAATTGATTGAATGATCATAAGAAGCGTATTATCTTTAGCTAAGTTTTCGAAAAGAGTAGAGGTGTAAATTGCATTTCTAAGTCAAAATAAATGAGTTGTAATTAGCCTGGTTGTTGAGCAAAAGTCATAGTAAGTTTATAAAAGGACCAAAATTGAGATCAATGTGAGAATAGCTAAGATTGACAAAAGAATGAACGAAATAAACTATGTGTATAAAATAAAATGAGATGTAGAGATGACTTGTGATCTTGAAAGGGCACAAACGAACTCCTTTAGTCAAGGTAAGACATGTGCATGACCAAAGTCTAAGTAACTTCATTTCATAATCATGATTCATTCACAGCGTAGACGATCAATGTGGCGTCCACAATCTTTGAATAATTGAATGAATTGATGATAGTCGGAATAAAAAGTCTATGAAGTTTTGTTAGAGTCAATTGGAAGGTGAAATATAGGCAACTAAATGGTCAAAACATTCTCACATTAGTATGAAAATGGAAATTTTATGTTAAAGAGTCCCGATAAACTTAGGATGTCAAACTATAAGTTTAATGGAAGGTATATCTTCATAAAGATCTTACTAGAAGTCAAACTCCAAATGTTGAAAGTTTTGAACTAAAGTAATACTCAACTGATATCATTGAATATATTGTATATTGGTTCAAATATTGTGCTACACTACGTGACTAGTCGATGTGGTGTAGTTTAAAACACTACTTATTGTAATTTGGAGTTGATATAAGATACACGAATGATGACGAATATACAAATGAAATGAAAAGAGAAGCACGACTTACAACTCAATTAGTTAGTATTATCCGTATTGGTCGAGAATATTAAATAGAGGACAATATATCTGACTAGATATGTTGGAAGAATTGAGTATTCTTCCATTATAATTATGGGAAGTCAACGATATGTATTGAATAGAGATGCAAAAGAGATAACATATTTATAAACTTGTATGAAATTCAAGTTAAAAGTTATACTATGAGAGTATAATCATCAAATATGTCGATATTTTTTTAGAAACATATATCTACTCAAGTTAAGGATAACTGTCTCTATTCAGGTAATGAAAGAGGTTTAATGAACAATAATGATTGGAGAAATAGTGGAAATTTTAGAATTTCGGGAGTTAAGTGAATTGGCTGACGGGTTAGAATTGGTAATTGCTTTATAGACCACAACTTGAATAATATTTTGAGTAGACATTTAGAGAATGAGTGAGAATTGCACGATGTTTCCGGTTTCATTTTCTGATTGGATTGAAATTTGAGATCTATTGTCATGGGATGACAGATGTAATTAGAGATCTATAGTCATGGGATGACTTGTGAACTTTCAGGTTTATGTTGAGAAATAATGAAATGGTGAAGGATCAAATAGACATGTAATCCTACTTTGTATCTAATATCGTGCTCAAGTATTATTTGCATCACCATATAAATATTTAGACTAATAATAGTCTAAGAATTAATCGACGACAATTTTGATGAAAAGTGTTCAAAGTGATGAAAAGCAAATTGGTATAGGTACCAAAGTTTTGGTGGATATGGAAATAATTATCAACGATTTGTAGAATAATATTCAATTAAGAATGAAAATGGTGTTATGAAAATCAAGATAGGTTAGATCTTGCTAAGTGTTGATCTTTGAATGAGATTCAAGATAGGAAATGAGCATAGAAACAAGGTTTATCGGATATTCCACAAAGCTAATTGTTAACTCGTCGAAATTTTCAAATTGTCAGGATTGACAAAGTAACATAGATAACTTTTCATTAAACCGAAAAATTTGGAAATGAAAAGTTGAAATGGTTATGATCTCTACCACCGAGTTGTTAAATACAACGAAAGTGATTGTGTCCATTTAATGGTTTCACCTTGGACATAGTTTTACAGGTTTGGATTGAAAGAGTTATATATGAATGATCATTTTCTTTTATCTTTTTGGTTTATTAACCTGTAAGTTCAAATTTCGAGGACAAAATTTTTAATTAGTTGGGAAGATTGTGACATCCGAGAATTTCGTAAACTTGATTACGATGCTAATTAAGTATTTTCATATTTAATTTGGGATTTAAGTATTCAAGGTTGGACCCACGCGTTGTGGATTGGAGATCATAAATTTAAATATTACTTTTGTGTGTCGCATGACTAGTGGATATATTATACTCTATTTGATGCGAAATAGGGTCAAGTTGAAGTGTATACACGGTGTCCGTAAGTTTCAGAGCAAGTTGGGAATATTTTTCAATTTTTGGCAAAATTGGGATATTTTTCGAAATTTAACTTGCACTTGAAATAATAGATAATCATGAAATTACATAAAATAATTAATAAATTGGTGGGCGCCTAGTGACGCGCAGGGTCGAGGGTGACACGCGTGTGATGTACAATATCGTGCACACGTGAGGATGGTCGTTGGCGTGCGTAGCGAATTTATAGCCGCGAAAATGCGTAATTGTATATAAATTTATATATGTAATATTGTTTATATATAAATATATATAAATGAATCCTATAGTTTAATTTAAATTTAAAAGTATACATTGGATTTGCCTCGTGATACGCGTAATGTGAGCATCGATGAAGAAAATGGTTGAATGTTCGTTATTGGAGGTTATCCACACCTCGTGATGCGTGACATCACATCTCCAGGAAAATGATTTGCTATAAAAACCATATAATCTACCTCAAGATAGGCGATACGTATCTCGAGTAGATCAATATAATTGATCTCAGCGAGTAGATCAATATAATTGATCTCATCTAAGACGGTTAGGTGATGACGATCTTGTTAATAGCCACAAGATCGATCTCGAGATACGCAACACGTATATCAAGAAAAATCAAATTAATGATAATAAACTATTATATCTGATTCGAGATTTGTGCGATGCGAATCTTGAAGAAATCTAATATATATATCTTCAAACAACACACCACCATCTCCACTGTGGTTCGAACAAGAGAAAAAAGAAGAGAGTTGGAGGGATCGAACCAATGAGAGAGGGAGAGACATAGAGAGATCGAGAGAGACCGAGAGAGAGATTTTGAAACCAAGGGAGGCGATGAAGATGGATAAGGTTGTGTTGTTGTTGTTGTTATTGTTGTTGATGGATGAAGTTGTTGTTATTATTGTTGATGGATGAAGTTGTTGATGTTGTTAGTTGTCGTTGATCGTTGTTGTTTTAATTTGTTTGTCGATGTCGTGATTGGTGATGAGAAGAGGAACCACGCCCAAACCTCGGTGGCACCTAATTAAAAAGGAAAGAAGAAAATTGAAATAAGGAAACACGGTTTCTCTGTTTCGATCTAAGTGGAGGTTAGGGATGAGCCCAAACCGAACCTAAACCGGTTCTGCTTAGGCCTGTTCAGGGGTCAAACCCATTTCTCCCATAAATTAAAAAATGTTTTAAAATTGAAAATATAAAGAAAAAACCCTAGAAATTGAGAAAATTTAGAAAATGGAATTTTTGGAAAAATAAATAGATATGGGAGATTTCTATGAAAAATGAAGATTTTGGAATTTTCTCGAGGAATTGTACTGGGGTTTTTACTTGTAATATGTGCTACGATACTTGAAAATGCCCAAAAATAAATTCATTTGCAAAATATAGTATAAAATGCCCGAAAATAAAGTCATTTGAAAGCTACATTGTTAAATTTTAATTAATATATAATAGTACATTACTCTTATTTTAAAAATGAAAATAAAGTCATTTGCAAAAATAGAATAAAATTAATAATATGATATATTTAACATCTAATTTATGTTCAGGATGTATTTTATAAGTTTTCATTAGTTGATAGTATTATATTGATTTATCGATGTTTCAAAGACATTTTTAGAAATGAATGTACAATTCTTATGATGTGAGACGTACTTCGTTAGAAAACTAATAGGCAATAAGTATTGGCAACACATTTCTCCGATTATGGGTTTTTTTTATAATATATTTAGGGAGCGACTATCAACACAATTATACCCTATATCAACCCTCTATTTAATTTAATACATTTTTAAACTAAAATATCGATCTTTAGGCAAAATTACATCAGTAACCTTACACGTACTAAATTAAATCATGAATTAATTTCTACTTTTTACTATCTACACCTCTCATATTTTTCTCTTTCTATTTTTTACTATATATCTACACCTCTCATCAACTCTAATTTTACACTTTACGCCCCTCATAAATGAAACCTTATTTAAGCTCATCCCCAACTCTTATCTCACTCACCACATGCAGTACCCCAAATTAAACTCACCCCTTCTTCTCTTCCACTATTAATTTTTACTATCTATTATACCCCACCCCAAAGTAAAACTCTAAACTCATCTTATTTTCTTTTCTCCTTTCTAATCTCCATACCCATCCCATCTCTTTATCTATAAACTCAACAACTCACCATGCACCAAATGCAATATTAATTGATTAAAGTTTTTTATTGATGATTTGATTCACATTCTTAAATGGTTAGAACATTTTTTATTTTGAATCTTAGCTTTTTATAAGGACCAAAGAAACAATTTTGGAATGCGACATAAAGCAAAATGAGGTAAGAGAGAGAAAAAGATGATGCGCAACAAGGGTTTGGAAGTTGAGGATTACAAAGATGAAAAGAGAGTTTTCTTTGGAGAGTGAGATGGGCAAATATAGGCTAGGGGTACTTGGGAAGTTTACTATTTAAGAGGGTGCTTATAACATGAACTAACTTATTAGGAGCTATAAATAAGATTAAATTAAATGAGAGGCTGATATAGGGTATAAGGGTGCTAATAGTTGCTCCCAATATTTATTGCTTGAGAAATCCATGCAACCCTGATGAAGAAGGCCTTGTTTGGTTAGATGTGGAGTTAACTCTCGGGAGATAATTTAGAGGGGAGTTGGAACTGATCTTGTTTGGTTGCCCAACTTCCCTCCAAGTTATCTCTCAACTCACTCATAAAGGTGATAGATATATCCCCACCCTTAGGGGAGTTATCTCCCAGAAGTTTGTAAACACAATTGCCCATCATTAATTACTTTTTATTACCCACATTCATATCTTTTATTTAAAGGGTATTTATTTCAATTCATATCTTTTATTATTAAAAAATTTACAACTTTCCTACAAGTTTAAAGTTGAACCAAACATAAAAATATGATATTTTACTGTGAGTTAACTCCGATGAGTTAAACTCTGCTTGCACCATAAGTTAGCAAAAACAAACCAAACGAGGCACAAATCTTCAAACAAGTGCAACTGTCTTTACATGAAAGCCCGTAGGTTTGAAGAAGTGCTTGCAAAGGCCATTGATGAGCGGCATATGTATTGGAAATAAAATAAGGGGCTTGCTAAACGCACACCCCTAATGCCCTTACGCACATTAATTTTGAAATGCACATTTAGATTTTGTTTACTTTGTGTAAAATGTCTTAAGTACCCCTATTTTCACACTACTACTACTACTATTACTACTACTACTACTACTACTACTACTACTACTACTACTACTACTACTACTACTACTACTACTACTACTACTACTACTACTACACATGAACACCACTTTCAACAATACACATCATCTTTAACAAAAAACATCATCTTCATCAAATACTCAAGTTTGATGTTAGCTTGATAACATCAAAGACAAAGTTTTGAGCAAAAAGACAAGTACATTGCGTTCACGGAATGTTAGTCGTTGTTTTGGTTATTCTTTTCAATGGTGTACATCACAATCATCTTGTTTTGGATTTACTAATGATTTCTTGAATATTTTGTTTAGGACATCTTGAAATTCATGCTTTTATGTTACTTGGAGTCAGAATCGAGTGTTAAGAGTGAATGTCGACCAAACGATGTAAGTTTTAAAGTAAAAAAAACAAATATATGTTCGGTCACCCAACAATGTCAAACATGAGGCCTACGTTTAGTGTCCATACCCAAACATTAGCTAGATGTTCTGTAGAATAACGCACGAACACGATTATGATAATTGTTTGTATGCCCAATACGTTTGGTCGCCCAAATTGAACATATGAATTATGTTCGCCACTCAAACTAAACGGAGGATTATGTTCTGGTTGCATGACCAAACATCGTGGTTATGTGCTTTACCGCTCTACCAAACAATAATAGATCAATTGAAATTTTGTGGAACAAATTTATGTTATTTCATTTCAAGGTACAAATGCATGCATTCTCATCAAAGTAGACTACATAGTGGTGTAACGACCCACTTTCCAAATGGATCGCCAATGGGGCCAATGCAGCCCACAACCTCCGCCTACTAACGCTTGGTCGTGTCCCACATGCCAACTCATCCACCATTTAATCATTATTAACCTCAAATGACAAAAAATTGTTACTTGAACTCGAGGCATCGTTAAGATCATGTTAAACCCAAATAAATCACAGCGGAAGTCTTTAGCATGACAAAATATGTATAATGGTAAATTCATGCAATTAACTTTGATACCTAGTGTGGAAAACCCATATATCATCGTAGATAAAAAATGTACCTCAATGTAACACAATATCAACAGTATATAGTTCTAGTGTATCATTCATAAGCCCAAATCCCAAATAGAACAAAATATGTATATACAAACGTACAAGCCTGGCTAAACGTCTTTGTATTCCTGCAGCTTGCCCTTGCCCCGGCTCGTACTAGGATATGCACTCAAGTCATCACAAAAGACTGATAACGAGTTCAGAGTGACTATTCCCAAGGAAATTAAGTGAGCAATACGGAAAGTAAATACTGAAATGTAAACGAAACTATTAAATAAACATGCGGAAATAAAATACAGGCAACTGTGCTCATCGCATGCATATGTAATAGTAAAAGCGCAAAGAGTGCGTTCCTAGCCCCTAGGGTCAGACTACCGCCATACTTCGGACTCCCAACGTACTCATCGCTCGGCGAGTAGCACTCAAGCAAGGCCGGTATCTAGATCTGCTAGGTGGTCGGCGTGGAACCTATGATGCACCCACACGTCACTCTCTCGGGTAGCCCTATTCACTGATATGGCACACGTGCTATGGACTAGTGGACGTACACACAGAAATGGCACGGAGGGAGAGCCTCAACGTCCGTCCATTACAACACAGCGGAAATAGAGTAATGAAAGACAGAAAATGAATTTAAAAGCAAAAGTAAATACTGCTCAAGAAAATTCGAGTTGGGATACTACACACTTCACACCGCACTCCACAGTGCATCACTAACCCCTGCTCGGCTCCACCTAGTCCCGGGTATCCCAAATTATAGCCCGTCTTGACCTATTTTCATGTATAAGTGATATATAGTCATTTATATGGGTGTTAAGTCATCTCACACAAATTATGTCACAATAGCGCGCTAGGTCCGAGCATTAGCGCGCTAGATGCCCAGACAATTATACGTTCTGAGCCCAGACGAACATTAGCGAGCTAATTTTCTGGACTAGCACGGTAATTGTCATTAGCGCGCTAGATGCTGCGATTAGCACGCTAATCGCGTTCTGGACAACAAAATCGCTGAAATTTCTGAGTTTTACACACACCCAAAAACCCAAAAACAGCCACAACATCAACAACAACACTTCAAAACACTTTAAACTCTTCATAACAACAACTCGACAACCTCCAAATCCTCACTAACACCTCTAAAATTATGATCAAAAGATAGAGAAAGGTGTGGTGTAAGTGATTCTTACATTGGATTTGATAATTTCCCCTACTCCAAGCTTCACAAATCACCACTTTGCTCCACCAAAACCCTGGTTTCTTCCTTTAAATCTCGGATAAGACGTTAAGGAGAGAGAAAAGGTGGTGAACATGAGTCAAACTTGACTTTATATAGTTGATTTTTGCATCTCAACTCATTGCCACATCTCTAGGCCATCCAATGACCTTCTTTTGCTCCCCTTCTAACCACTAGTGACTCCAATCGTGACTCGCTAGGGCACTTATCCTTGTTTTCACCTCAAAAAAACCATTTTCGGTGTTCCGCCGCCTCCTAGGTTTCTCATTTTGAACCGCGACATACACGTACTACCATATCCCTAACCACCAAATATACATTCCATATTCTTTATTTAGCCAATTTTATTCATTTTGTGTGTATTATTTCCCCCGGCCTAGTGTTAAGTAGGTTAAACTACCTTCGCGTCGACACGCTATCGAGGCGACTACTTAACACACGGTCTCGCACGTCAAATGTAATATACTAACACACATTGCATGCCATGTACACTATTTCAATATAAACATCGCAAATTAACAATTCAGCATACAAAAATTACTATTTACCTAGCTCCAGGCGCGCACAAGCCTAACTGCAGGTCCCACGAGCGTCGAGCTGTCAACCACGTCTGCAAACACGTCATTATTAACGACGAATTAAATTCAGGCCGTTATAGTGGCATGTTCACTCATGAAGATCCATTCAAGACGAGGGATGAGCTAGTACGTTGGGCTCAAAAAGTTGGAAAGAAAAATGAATTTGTTTTTGTTATCAAGCATTCTAATAAAGGTGGTAATAGGTGTCGTGGAAGGGTTTTCCTTGCATGTGAGAGATCTGGGAAGTATAGGGGATCTAAGCTCCAAAAAGGATAGGTTGTCGAGGTGTCTGCTTCACTAGTGCGAAATGGAATATATGACAAGAAGAGGAAGGATAGATCACATACAAGCATAATGAAATGTGAATGACCATTTCTATTAATATGAAAAAATCTCAAAGATGATGAGTGGATCCTTACCGTTTCATGTGGCACACATAACCATGATGCTGCAAATACATGGAAGTCATTCAATTGCGGGAGGCTACAAGAAGATGAGACTGGATTCATGAATATGATGTTAAAAGGACATTCGAAGCCTCGCGAGATCTTGGTGGCACTTAAATTTCACAATCAAGACAATTGTTCAACTAGGAAGCATATCTACAATGAACGCCAAAGACAGAAAAGGAAAGAGTATGTGAGGATGTCACAAATGCAACACTTATCACTATTCACAAAACGCCAATTTAATTTCAAGACCAATTTCTCATATAAAATATAAAACCAAATGGTCTGACACTATTCACAAAACGCCAAAATAGTCGAGTCCCTTATCACTTAGACCAACCGATTGTTGGTAACTTCCATGATTTCTTACGTGTCTTTCATTGTTTATGAGTCTATGACAAGGTATGTGGAAGTAGTAAAAAAAGGTTGCAAAAACTATGAGAGGCAATCTAAACTATGCACTTAAATTTGCAAGTTAAAAGCATGGTTTGCTCACCCTCTAAGCTAGTTTTCTATAGAGCCTACACCCAACTGATGTTAGCAATGCATGAACCCCATGAATCTCACCATCCATGTAACTTGAATTCCTCCCAAGTGAGCAAACTTCTTTTTTAGCTAAAAAAAAAACCTTCACCAAATTTTAGTCAATTGATCTACATTTAACATGCATAACACAACACTGCGGCATCAACAAATGATGCCCGTTCTCCCATGATCAATAAGCCAACCTAAAAATTTTAACATTTGGGAGACAACGCGGTTCCAAAGATAAGAAGCCTTACTCCCAAGTCCCAAATTAGTTGGGATTAGCTAAATAATGGTAAACAAAATTAGAAATAAGAATCTTTCTTGTCAAAGAAAGCGTTACAAAACATTAAAATTCGTAGAATCTTTGACAAAAAATAGCATAAATAAGTCCTGCATATTATTCTCAAGTCAGTTGTCAATCGGAAAGGATCATTAAGACAACAGAGGCCATGTTAAGGCTTACTTGAAAAAAAAAACGTCGTGAAGGCTTATCTGCAAGACTTCAAAGGTATTAATAACACACTCTCGTTGGGTCAAGTTTAAAGATAATAATAATAATAACTAATCAAATTACTAAGATAATGTATCACTGTAGGTCACCATTATATTAAGTAGATTATGAGGAAAACTCACTGATCCTAAGATGGCACAAGAGATGAATCATAAATGATAAGATACCAAATCCAAAAGAGGTTAGTCACTCCACATAGTGAACAAAAAGGTATTAGTAGATTCAACAAGAAAGTAAAGTTGTTACCAAATTCATCAAACCCTTCATCTACATATATATTAAGTTGATCTTAGTTCAAGTAAGTGCAAAAAGTTACAGTCAAGAAAAATTCAAAATGCAAATGAGAAGATAAGTCGTGATACAAAGGACTAATTTTTTCGACTCTTTTTACTATACAAGATCAGACCCGAATTTGAAAAATGGTCTCGACGCACGACTTTTGACAAACCATGGCCATGCGCGATTCCTAAAGTATGTCCATGCACGTCTTATGATGAACTCTGTCCATACGCAACATCTGATGAACTTGTCCACGCGCGACATCTAATGAACCCTAAGTAAGTGCGACCGATTGTTGTACTTGCTCGATGCCTCATTTTGACTAACTTTGAGTCCAGAAAGTATATGACACATTTGTTGGACACATCTTAATAAAATCGGCTTAGTCATAATGTCATTTGGCTTCTCCAAGTACTTATTGCCAACTGACAACTCATTTCAAATTCTCTACACCATTAACATGTAAAATGTGAGGATTTTGTAGGTGTAAAGAATAAAAAAATGAGAACAACCAAACAAAAAGGTGAAAAATTGTATGTTTGAGTGGTCGTCAAGAATTGGCTCACGAATACCACCACGACCAGAGTCTGGATTAATTAAAATTGGATGTGAGATTGTTTGGAACTAAGCTAAGTACTGCGGAACTGCATCATGAGGGAGCCAAACCCTTTGCCCATGGTTAGTGGGGGACATAACATGGTTTACCTAATCTTCCCACAAAGACTCAATTAAATGGTGCCTCATGGTATAGCTAGATCCATATACCCTTTCATCCTTTATAGGTTGGAGCAGGCCTTTGGGGATGGTTTGTACGTAACCTAATTGTCTCAGTATGCGTTGTGGGTGGTATGGCTCTACAACATTCAGGTAATAGGTAACCTGGTGTAAAATGACAACTCACGCACGGGTTCTCCATGGCTGCGCACTTGGTCGCACGGGTCCTACAGTACCTGTAGATAAATTAATTACTATTACACCAAGAGAAATAATAATCAATTATATTATGATAAAATGGATACTAACCTCTTCATGTATTAATGCATATAAAGTTGTCCTATAATCCATGATTTTGTCATCTTTTGGGTTTTTCTCATACTTTGGCTTCTATCTGTTAACCCTAGGTTCAGTTCATATATACTCTGCATGTAACGACTCAAATTAATTAAACTAGGATTATTGTTAATCTCGGGGATTAACGATCGTAATTCGGGCGTTACGTGGACAACTCGGTTGACTCGGACATGAGAACGGAGGAAACATGTTATGTATGGATGGTGGTTGTGTATATGTGGTGTTTAAAATATTATTATATTGCACCGCATATGTGTACGTTGTTATCGGGCGAGTTAGTGTGACGGGTGTTCGCCTCGAAAGGCATGTCAACACGGTGTCGGTAGGCGAACTATGGGTATGCTAGGAAACTAGACTAATCCATGTCAAGATGAATAGTAAATAAATTAAATGGGTAATGTGACCATAGGATAAGTTAATTCAAATTAAAACAATAGGCTATGGCGTGCTTCGAAATGCGTGTCGAGACGCGGGGCACCGGGTACTAGGTAGTCAAAGGTTAGTGGGACCATAAGTTAGTTATTTTTGATAAATAAAACACTAACCATATTTAGTAGAATGGGCCTAAGTTAGTGTGGCCAAATTAAAATAAATAAAGGCTTATAGTTTAGTCAATTAAATGGAAAGCATAAGATTTGATTAGAGATACACATTAGCATATCCAGGAACCTGGGGAGTGTTCAATTGGTGTTACATGGACTGAGTGAGTGGGAGTGAGTGTGCTAAGTGGTTAAAGGTGGACCGGTAGATAATCATCGGGATACGTAAATGCATGAGGATGTAGGGCTAGGAATGAATCGCATTATTATATATAAGGAGGATTGATCATACATGCTAATGAAATCAATATCATTCTGGAATTCAGAGAGGAATAATGAGGGATTAAGAAGCTGGAATTCAACAACTTGGAGCTCAATTGGAGGATTAAAACCTAGGTAATCATTTTCTCCATCATCTCCTCTATCTAATGAACCCATTTTGGGAGTTTTGATGGAAAATTGAATTTAAGGGTTAGATCCCTGGTTTTTGGTGATATTTTGATGAATTACATGTTTCTTTGTCATTTAAATGGAGATTTTACAACTGATTTAGCTAGAATTGGTGTTTTGAAGAATTTGGGAAAATTAGAGGATTCATGGGAGTTTGTGAATTTTGATCAAAATTGATGTTCTGCGGTTGTCTGGTTGCTGTTTTAGTGTAAATTGGATAGGGAGAGTGTGATAGATAGTATAAAGTATGTAATTTAAAAGGGAAAAATAGAATTCTCGACTTGAGAATTATGTCCCATAGGCTAGGTAGCGCGTTACCTAGGGAGGATAGCGCACTAATCGTTATGGGTTTCCTACTGTTCTTCAGGATGAAGAACGGTAGCGCGCTACATCATTCATCTAGCGCGCTACAACTACATAGCGTGCTACACCAAGCCTATAGCGCGCTAACTGCAGATCAAGAATGGAAATTAAAGGTTGTTTTGGTAATTTCTCACTTAATACATGTCTAAACACCTAAACACGTACTAAGCATGTAAAATTGGACTTCAGGGACTTAGAGGATCGTAGCTCAGGTATCGGGGATCTAGTCGGGTTTGATACGAGAGTTCGGGGAAGTCGGAGCACAGATTGAGGTGCGTAAAACCATTGGAATGCCTCACAGAATTCATGATTTGGTTTATTGATTTCGTATTACATGTGTGACTGCTGGTGGGCACACATGGGGTTTTCACTCCTATTTCGGTTTGCGTATATATTGGTTATAGCTAAATCACTTGCATGGGTTACTTATGATAGTGCTCGTGTCGATGGCGTATAATATATTTACGACCGTCGGGAGGATTAAGGTGGTCCCGATGTGTAACATCGTCGGGAAGGGACCATGTCGTTTCTCGAAGTTGAGGTTTAGTCACCGTAAGCTTTGTAAGTATATACGTGGTTCATATTCGATTTATCGATTACTGGCTGGTGTAGGTCAAGGTTTTCTCGTGATTATACGGATGTTTAATGATTTATGCTTTATTTCTGAACCGGTTTAGTTGGTATATGTTGTTATTTATTTCATGCTACTGATTTTGCTTGTCGTGTGCTTCCTACATTCATGAGAATATGACGTACTGTTGCCAGGTGTTATATTTACATGTCTCATAGTTTGTAGTTTTATTTCATGAATATTGTGTGGACTTCTCTTGGGATTTTACTTACTGGACTCGTCACTGTATTTGTTGGGTGACTGGGTGCAGATCCTTTCACGAGCAAAGGTAAGGGCAAGGAGGTACTGAGCGACTACCTCTGAGATAGTAGAGCCAGCTCGTGTGTGACTGCAATATGTATTTATTTTACTTTTGTTGGGTTTTGGGAATCGTAGAACACTGATTACATGTATATGAATCTTTTGTTTATCTCGCCTTGATATATACATGATATATTTTGCTTAGGGTTTTCCACTACTTAAGATTGTTAAATACTTGCATAACTTACTTGATTTAAGACTTCCATTTGTAAAATTGTAATATAATCTGGATAAATTGATTAACTCGCTAATGGGATCGTTAATATTTATATGGAGATTAATTAGTTAAGTTAAGATTAAATGGAAAAGTGTAAGTAGTCGGGTAGGTCGCGGACGTCAAGGATAAACGGCCATGACGTGGCAAGGCTTAGTGATGTAGGATGCGACGTGGCGGGTAGCAAAGCAGCCTGGAATTTGGGGCCACTGCACCACATTCCTGTACTGTTTTATGAATGGAAAGTGATAATATATCCATCATTTCAAGCAGAACCAAAAAAGAAAAAGATTAGAATTCTCCAAAGTACTTATACAAAGACTTAAAATTATGACATCAAACCATACCTCAAGAAGCGTTGTGTACCCTGCTATCGACCATTCGAGGCTCGAGAAGCAAGACCAAACTGACGGTGCAAGTGAGCTAGTGCCGCCACCCCCATGCATATGAAGCAGTTTGATTGACGTCCTTAAGTAATTGAAGAAGAACAACACTTACTCAATCGTCTGACTTATTAATAAATAAGGTGCTCCCAAGAAGGTAAAGAATATACACCCTTGTCGTCTGAATTGTTGTGGGATATGAAGAAGTGTCTTTTGCAGTACCAAATTTCTCTCATAATCAATTCAATCAACCACGTTTCCTCTAACTAAAGAGAGTTCTTTGGTTGCATCGGCCTCTGTGACACCAAGAGCTTTTTGGAGTAATTGAACTAGTTTAATAAACCCTTCCGAATCCACCACCACTGCCTTTCCATCCATCGGGATCTGTAGGAGTATCCTGACATCATCAAGAGTGATGGTCATATCACCAAATGGAAGGTAGAATGTATTGTTCTCATGTTGCCACATTTTTTGAACGTTGAAATCAACAAATAATCGGCAGAGACGTACGAACATGACATCTAAGGTAGTAAGCCTGACCCCTGCATGATGTTATGGAACTCAGCTGCATTAGGATTACAATTCAAATCCCACGACTGTAACCTCCTTCCGTGGTTAATACACTTCAATGGACCTCGAAGCTATAAGAAAAAAATGAGAAAGTTTTATCAGAAATTGCGTTGTGGTTCGTACACAATTTTTTAATCAAATAGTACATGAGTAATTAAATAGTTAACAAAGCGCTTACCTCACCCTTCTAAATTGCGTGAGCAACATGATGCTTAAAACTTAGAAACACTATGCATGCGGTCGAGGCCCACCAGGAAATGGTTTATTTGGATCATCTTCAACTTGATTAATTTGGCCTTCTACTTGATTGGTGTACATCTTTTGTTCTTCCTTTCCATCTACATACTCCACTCGATCCTCTATTCCTTCGTTTGCTTGGGCACGATCATCATAAGGTGTTGTCTCCGCTATGTCCTAAGATTCTTTTTCCTATTGGCCCCATCTTGCTCTAAGGGACGTACTTGGACGAGTTCTAGATGATCGTGTCTAGCTTGGCTCGATCCCCGATCGACATCTTTGACCTTTTAGATGCCATTACAAGCTCAAATAGAACACCTACATCAATAAAAAGATAGTAAGAAAGAAACCAACTTTAGCTATAAGATATGTAGCTCAACTCCCAACAATTAATATTTCCATTCACAAAACAAAACTCAAGTTCGAGTTGAGCTAGTTTATTTTTTACTAGAATTGGAACTTCTTTGCATGCTTTGCAAATTACAATGATTGATAGAAGCTTCCATTAACAACACTAGAAACTGATAATGACCTAAACAATGAGCATGGAAAATATCTATCACCAATCGAATCTCTTTTGTACTTGTTAAGGGTGTAAAAGCAAATTTAGTGTAAAAGAAGAACAAAAGTAGGCAACCATCATCAAAAGGCATAAAGGGCGAACATATCGATCATGTACATGCCCAAATACCGAACATATCAATTACGTTCGGTCACAGAAGCTGAACATATCAATCATGTTCGGTCTTAAAGGGCAAAAAATAATCATGTTCGAGTGAACAAACCGAACATGTTCATAGTGTTCTTCCCTTTAGGACCGAACATGGTGACGATCATAAACACCAACCATGTACCGAGACCACATTACAATGAACAATCAAGCCAAAAGCATAAGATTTCACACAAATTAGAAAAAACATGCCAAATTGACATTAATGAGCTGCCAAAATAGACATGCCAATCGAAACCCTCTCCCACTCAATCAAAGATCAAGCAAAAGATCTATCTATCTCTCAACACCAACACAAACGAACAAAAAACAAACAATTCAGGATAAACCTGCAATGCACGAAGGAATTGAATGCCTTGACGCACTGAAACCGAAATTAGCGCAAAATGCATGACTTTTCAGTGGCGCAGAATCGCAGATCCGTCCTGCAATGGCAGTGGTGGCGATGCGACGCTCGATCGATCAATCGACTGATTGGCTGAAAAAGAGCGAATTGAGAGGTTAGGGTTTTTGGTTGATCAATGATTTGTCGGGATTTCGTTTGGTTAGGTTTTGTTTGATCAACATCACGTGTGTGTGTGTGTGTATTTAGGTTTGCAACTAATGTATGTGTGTGTATTTTTAGGTTTGCTAATGTGTGTGTGTGAAGGGCAGTTTTGTCTTAAAAATATAAATTCGGTGTGTGCAAAGTAAAAATAATTTTGACAAGTGTGCATGTCAAAATTGGTGTGCGTAAGGGCATTACGAGTGTGCGTTTAGTAAGCCCCTAAAATAATCGACATAAAGAACTATGGCTAGGACGTAGATCCTTATTGCTAATTAAGAATATATAATATTTGTCCTAATTGTACTGTTACAACTTTTTTTTTTTTCATTATTTTTCTACAATTCTTAAATGTGTGCTATATTGTGATTGTGTGTTAATTTAGGATCTAATAGAATTAATTTAATGTGCCATATTGTGATTGCATGTTAATTTAGGATATAGAATTTAATTAACATTTGAGTTTTATTTTTTGTTACAAATTTGAATTTTGTAATGAAAGTGTTATAATATATTGAAGTACTCCTCAGATAGAATCCTATAAATATCTTCAATGAGATGTCATGCATAGAATCCTATATATACTACTCAAATAGAATCCTCACTAAATTAATCATAATTAAGTGAGATGCATCACACATCACTTACATCAAAGACACGGTTTAGGTGTTGTAATCAACTAAGGTAGCTATATAGCTTTATATATGGGTATATAATTAGTGAGAGAACCAGTGGGGAGATAGGTCTTTGGTAGGTATTATATATGGACGGTGAGTGATGATAACTCACTTGCTGTCCTCGTCGTCTGATCATTTGACTGATCACTTTTAGCCGTTGTTGACATTTTTTTTTTTTTTTTTAGGATTTAGACATGCATTCATGCATGCTACCTAGCTTTGACCGTACCTGTCGTCAACAGAGATTAAGCCCATTTGGGTCAATTGTCTTTGTTCATCGACCTTACCTGTCATCACTAATTAGATCACTAAAGTTGATGAGGCCAAACTAAGTTTGAACGTTCAAAGACACAATTGATGGGATTATTTGAATCTCCTTTGACCCACCCCTATGTATATCCTTTTCGCTTTTTTACACTTTTGCGTGCGTTTTTGTAAAGATATATATTGAGCAACTTTTGTATCCTCACCACTCACAATGGAAAAGCTACGCTTAGGCCTTGTTTGGTTCGCTTTAGCCGATTTACAGGCGAGTTTCTTTTACGAGCGGAGATGACTCTCTTGAGTTAACTCACTGTGTGTGTAAGTTCATATTTTATGTTTGGTTCAACTTTAAAGTTACAAGAAAGTTGCAAATCTTATATTAAAAATAGTAAAACGTGAGAATTGACATAAATACTATTCAAACATATTTTTTGAAGATGAATAAGGATTCATTATTATTTTCACCACATGCACTACTATTTATTTATTCAAAAATAAAAAAATTGAACTAAATAACAAACATAAAATATTATTTACAAATATATTAAACAACATTAAATAATTTAAAATATTTTTATAATTGTTTTGAAATAATATTTTAATAATTGTTACTAATAAACATACTAAAATACAACTAATGATGATTTTTAAAAACATTTCTCTTACTTGAAAAATACTTTTTTTTTTAATCAAAAAATACTTTCTTTTGTGAGTTATTTATTTAATCTTTATATTCATGAATTAATAACAAGCGTTTGAGTTCTTCTAAAAAGAATAAAACATTTTTAGAGTTGATTCATTTGTAAGTTATCTCCAGAGAGTTAACTCCACTCTTAAACCAAACAAGTCCTTATTTGGTGAAAATACTCACCTAACCACTTTTGTCTATGCATAGTGTAATGCGGCTCAAGAAACTAAGCTCACATTCCAAGCATTGCTATGTAAGTATAGTTACATGAGTATGTGTACCAAGTAAGTGTATAGAGCATTTGTCTTGTTAAAAATATAGGAAACTACTGCCCATTCAAAAAGTCATTAATTTTAGAAAAGAGCATTATAACTCTAACTGAGATAAAGATCATCAATTCGATTCTTAGTAGCTACATTATATTCTCCTTGATTTCTTCCGATTATAGGGTTGAAGTGCCTAATTAACTCTTATAATCAAAGTAAAGAGGCAAACAAAAGTTTGGAACACCTATGGTTATTAAAAAAAGGTCATTAATGTCAGCCACCTCGTCATTAAGATGACTGACCGACTTAAATTACCTTAATTCTCTGATAATCTAGAGTCTAATGCATTATTTTAGCTTTGACCTAAAAATACTTTGTTCCAATCCTTAATAATAAAGCTCCAAAATTAAATTTACATCCTCAATGAAACTCAATTCATGATTTGTTCAATTGGAGCAAATTAAAAAATCATATCCATATTTAATAAAATTTCAGCGGCACCTCCCCTAAAAGTGGTCTGCCGAAAAATTCACCTAATAGACAGTAGAATTGGAAAGAGACCTGGAAGGACTCACAACTCCCCTTAGTTCACGATATATAACGAATTCAAATTTATAACCTAACTTAAAGTCTCTGATAGCTTAATTACAACTTTACAATCCAAATAGACCAAAATTGAAATATAAACCTCTCAATTTAATTAAAATTAACTTACGATACTCTCATAATCATTCAACGAAACTTCACGTCCTACACTCACCCCAAGAATCCCAAAACAATATAAAATAAGAATTTACTTGAAATTCTTGAAAACAATCACCACAATCTTCGAGTCTTGTCTATTCTTCCCTTGTCGTCATAAAGAGTTTGGCATCATCAAAAACAAGTCGAAGATGTCAGACAAGTAAATTCCTACATTGATTTGTACTCTTGCAATTGTTAGTATGATACATTGAGACATATAATTGCATTTCCAAATAAATAATAAAATATATGCGTCAACATGACATGCAATCCACTCAGTCACTGTCTCCTAACTATAATCAGATGTTGACTTCCAGAAATAGTACAGAGACATTATTAAGAGATCATGAAATGTAGAGATAACTTGTCGGCGCTAGACTCCGCTAGTCTTACTAGACGACGTAGAGGCAGGACTGAAACCATGTTTCAATCAAAACAGACTCCAAAACAAGCTTATCCCCCTCACTCACTCTATGTATGCATGACCAAGAATGATAAAATGCAATGTAGACTGTGGTACAATTACAGGTACAAAGATATATTTCATAAATAGTAAATATCACTGTAAGGTTTACTTACAACTAAACTAACTTTGAGCATAATTTTCGGGGTTCTCAAAGCGTCGGATCACTTTAAAAATAGATCCAATAGCTTCCATGCATACCCAATTATATTATGCGTTAAGCTTTAAGTGAAATCAAATCACTAAACCCAATGAAAATGCCAAAAGTACGCTTGAGAACAATTCCCAAAATATTAATTTATATAACTATTTCAATTGGCTTTCAACTAGCCAACTTGGGGTAACTTTTTAACCTTGAAAACCTCAATATTTGTCATGATGACCTGAAAGAAACTTATAGTAATCATGTCATACTTTCTATAGACTCCAAGAACATTCAAATCGGGTCACCGACGGAGAAGTTATGAATTTTCCAATATTATGGCATATCAACTAGACAAACTTCACTTATTTTGAACTGAAAAACTTCTCCAAATCAATATTTTTCGCAATTAAATCCTCAAAACTCGGCAACAAACACCATAAAACCACTCGATACCAACATCAAGATATTTCTATAGCTCGTGTCAAATCGGATCAAAATCAATAATCAATTTATACAGAAACCTAATATAAATCAATATCAACTATAAAACATCTCCAAAGTCGTTATCAACTTAATCGCATTAGTTCAATTCTTCAAAACCCTAGCCTACATCAGTTGAATTTATTCCAAATTGGTGCAAATCAATTTAATATATCAATTCACAACGATCTTTACCAATTTCTATCAAAACTCCGTGAAAGAAATTGAGAAATCGCGAGAATTCAAATTAAATTGAGGAAAATTGTTCTGAATTGAGAACTTACTAAATCGCGTATGGGTCGAATACCTCGTTTCCTCCGTGGAAACTTAGCTTGAACTGACCGTCTCGAGATGCTCTACAGTTTTGCAGAAAAAAACAGGGTGAAAATCGGACGTCGGGAGATCGCAGAGCGAAAATCCGAGTTTAGAGCGTTTAGAGAACGAACGAATTCATTCCTATTGACTCAAAACAACGTTTTGATTTTTGGTTATATATATATAAACTCACAGCTGCTTGTCAACAACTTAATTTTCTTATTTAGTAATTCTCGAAATCCTTATTTTATCGTGTTTTAACTTTCGGTGCTCATTTTCGATTCGATTTCTCACCAAATTGAACCAAACTCTCGTCAAAATAATCTAACTCCATTAAACATCTATGACACTGGTTTTGGTCATACCAAAACCCTAAAAAACTTAACTTTATGTCAGACCTCACTTAATTAGAGCATCTGACCAGCTTAGATTACTTTAATCCCTAAATAATCTAGCAGCCTTCACATCTTCATAAATAAACAATTAATATTAAGATCTTATAATCATTAGTTATAAAACTTTATCAACCACTTTGGAATCTATAGTGAATCTTAAACCTTAAAGTTCAGTAAAAATTAGTTATAATCCTCAAAGTTCATTTAGATTGATTACATTATCATCAAAATTTTGTAAAAAATTTTCGACAGCATTTCCTCTATTTTTAAGCCTACACCGGAAATCCTGGCCTCTAAAAATCTTCAACAAAACTTACTCTGCTTTGGTAGAAATGCTGAAGGACTCACTATTCACCCATAACAATACATATTGCATCAACTAAATCATATATTCATTCTAACTTTATTTAAAGTATCAAAAATTTTAAACTAGCATTACCTTAATTCTAAAATTATTTCAATTCATCCTTAAACCGTTCTCATCATTTCAAAGGAGATCATAATCACACTCGAAGCCATAAACCCATTTATACAATATAATATATTCAAAAACTAATTCATACATATAGAAAAGAACTAAGCAAGTCACATACAGTCGGAAAGCTTTCCCTTTCCCTTTCCCTTGTCACCGCTAAAACTTGTCATTATTTAATTATAAAAAATCAATAATGTCAGATAAGTAAATCCAACACTATCCAATGCACCTATAATAATCAAATACATAATAATCCAAAGAATTTAAACGAAGAATATAATCCAAGAAATTTAAATACAACCATGAATCCATCACATTTTTGTTATCTGACCACAATCAGATAACATTTTCTAAAAGTGGTAAGTAAACAATAATAAAGACTCATGCGTGGGGAGAATGACCGAACGAGTCTCGTTCCACTAGACTCTAGGAGTATGATTTGGCTCAACGTGATCTCATGATAACCATGTGATGTAAAATATCAGTGACTCTAGCCCCTCAAGCATAATATAAAGTTCTATAACCACGGTATAGTCTACACTATAAGGAAACTTGAATCGCCTTATCCTCCCAACATGTGTATGCATGTACAACAAAAACGCAATATCAAGGATCAGTGCAATTTATACGAAATTATAATCATACAATGTAAATGTTACTATATGGGATTTACTTAACCTTACAAACGCGATATCACAACTTTCTTGCACTCCGAGTCGGTAAACTAGTCCACACGAGGCTCCAATCGCAGTCCTACAATTCATTAATACGTCTTGTAAGCCTCTACAACAACTTCACTATTTTTCTAATTATTTGCAATTTAATTAACTTAATCGCGTCCTGAAACCCCTAAATTACTTCCAAAATAAATTATCCGATGGTCGAATTTCATTTTTGACTTAAAATTATTGTTCAACAACGAAAATTACGTTATCTAGGCTTAAATATAATTTTTTCAATTTTTATATATTTATCGGTCCTACTCGACCATAAAACCCTGAAATCCCTCCAAATCTACTCCTTCGATGTCCGCATCTCAATTTTGACTCTAAATTGTGATTCAGAATCGAAAATTAACTTAGACTAGACTTTAAAATAATTTTTTAAATTTCTAGCATTTTCAAGTATCGTAGCACGCATTACAAGGAAAACCCCGATATAAATTCTCGAGAAAATTTTGAAATCCTTATTTTTAATAGAAATACATAATTTCTATTTATTTGTCTAAAAATATAATTTTTCTGATTTTTTTGGATTTTTTCTATTTTCTACATTATTATTATTATTATTATTATTATTATTATTTTAAAACCAACCCCTTAATTCTTCCTCAAGCCCTTATCCTCCAAAAATAGATCCGTTTCATCTTATTTATTTATTTATTTATTTTGGATTACTAGGGTTGGGATCTCATCCCCTCCCCTATCATTTTCTCCTTCCCCTAAACCACTCACTTAGTCATCTCCTCAACCATCCAAACCTTCCTCTCCCATCGCTATTAACAACAACACAACTAACAACATCGACCAAATGACAATCAACACAATAACACACTCACCTTATCCCGCCTCCATCGTTGATCTCCTCCTCCTCTCGGTCGATTTCCTCCTCCCACTTTTCCTCTCGGTCTCACTGTCTTCCTCCATTAATTTCGACTTTCATCACTATCAAAACTAAACTAACGATTTTGTTAATTTGGAGACATATATTAAAATTTCCTCGAGATTCGCCTCGCAAGACACGAATCTCTAGGCAAATCTAATGATTCACTTATTTAATATATTGATCTTCATCGAGATACGTATTGTGTATCTCGAGGTCGATCAAGTGGCTATCAACTATAGAAGCACCACCTCTTGACCGACTCACTGTGAAATCAATTATTTTGATCTCTTCGAGATACGTATCGCGTATCTTGAGGTAGATTAAATGGTTTTACATATAAAATCAAACACCGTTGATTTTCATTGAGATTGTAGGTCATGCATATCGAGGCGTGAACAAATCATCTCACCAACAGCAACGTTCAACCATTTCTCTTCCTTGACACTCATGCAATGCGTATCTCGAGACGCATCCAATGTATATTTTTATTTAATTCAAACTATATGATTGATTTATATATTTATATATATAAACTATATTATATATAAATATATATACACCTATGTATTTTTGCGGCTATAAATTCTCCACATGCGCCAACAACTATCCTCGGACGTGCACACTATTGTACATTCCACGCGTGTCATCCTCGACCCCGCGTGTCACTAGGCGCCCGTCAATTTATTAATTATTTTACTTAATTTCATGATATTCTCTTATTTTTAACTCCAAATTAAATTCCGAAATATACCCAAAAATTACCAAAAATTGGAGAAAATTACCAAAAATAATATTCAAGTTTATGATCTCATCAAATCCACAACAAGATAAAAATAATATTCAAGTTTATGATCTCGTCCCATGAGTCCCACCTCGGATACCTAAGTCCCAAATTAAATTCGAAAATACTTAATTAGCTGTAATCAAGTTTATAAAATTCTCGGATGTCACACTTTGTCCATGACATACTGAACCTTTATGGACCAAATATCTTGCCATACTAAACCAAACTTACACCACTTTGGACTCAATCTCAACCTTAACTATAGCCAACTAACACGTAACTCGAGCCAAAGTCTTGTACCAACTTCGTTTTCATTTTACTTTGCTACCGATCCAATTTGCATGCAAACCGAGACTAAATCTTCACGTGGGGATTAACACTTGATTAATTAGTTTTCAAGCAACTAATAATTTATTTTCGCTCGTGCCTTTTAGACACGCACTTGCAACCCCAAGTATGACAAACTGAGGATACACCTCAACATAACTCGACTTTCTGACAAAATAATGTATAATACATCACTAAGCACCCAACATACAAAAATAAAATATATCTTAGGATCTCTGGTCTGTAATGCGTGGGTCCCACCTCGGATACCTGAATTTCAAATAAAATCCCAAAAATACTTAATTAGCATCATAATCAAGTTTATGAAATTCTCGGATGTCAAAATCTTCCCAATTAATTAAAAATTTCGTCATCGAAATTTAAACTTACAGGTTACTGAACCAAAAGAAATATGAGAAAATGATTCTTCATATATAACTCTTTTAATCCAAACCTATAAAAATCATTTCTAAGGTGAAACTATTAAGTGGACTCAATCACTTTCATTGTAATTAACATTCAGTGGTAGAGATCATAACCATTTCAACTTTTCATTTCCAACATCTTGGTTTAATGAAAAGTTATCTTCATTACCTTGCCAATCCTAGCAATTTGTGAATTTCTGATGAGTTAAATAATCAACTTTATGGAATATCCGATAACTTTGTTTCATTTCTCATTTCATATCTTAAATCTCATTCGAGCATTAATACACCACAAGATCTAGCCTATCTTATTTTTCAATAAAACAATTTTCATTCTTAATTAATAACAATTCCACAAACAGTTAATAATTCTTCTCATATCCACCAAAATTTGGTACACAACCCAGTTTACTTTCTTATCACTAATCATCCCTTATTAAAATTTTCGATCGATTAATTTTTAGACTATCATAAGTCTAAATATAAGTGATGCAAATAATATTTGAGCATGACATTAAATACAAAGTAGAGTTGCATGCGTGTCTATTTGATACATCATCATTCCAACGTTTCTCAACAGAAACCTGGAATGAATATAGATCTCGAATTACATATGTCATCCCATAACAAGAGATCTCAAATTACAATCCGATCAAAAAAGGAAACCTGCACATCGTTCAACTCTCACTTATTCTCTATATGTCCACTCATAATATTATTTAGGTTGTGGACTAGAAAATAATTATCAATTCCAACTCGTCAGCAGATTCACTTAACCTCTTTTTGACTGGTTAAAAAATTAACGTATTTTCTAACTTCGTTAAACATTCTCTATTCATGAGGTTACCAAAAACCTCATTCATTCACTTAACTGCCAAATTTACATATTTCACATTTTGATCATTACCTGGATAGAGACAGTTATCCTTAACTTGAGTAGATATACGCATTTGAACAGAGATATCGACACATTTCATGATTATACTCTCATAGAATAATTTTTACTTGTGTTCCATACAAGTTATAAATATGTTATCTCTTTTCACCACTACTCAATAAAGTGAAAGAATGTTCAATTCTTCAAACATACCAAGTCAGATGCACTGTCTTCTATTCAACATTTCCAACCTAATAAAGATAAGGCTTACAAACTGAGCTGTAAGTTGTACGTCTCTTTTCGTTTCATTTGTATCTTCATCGACATTCATATATCTTACATTAACTCCAATTTACAATAACAAGTGCTAAAAAATTTCACCAATGACTTATCATGTGGCATAGCACTACATTTGAACCAATATACAATATATTCATTGATATCAGTTGTATATTACTTTGGTTCAAAACTATTAATATTTGGAGTTTGATTTTTTAGTAAGACCCTTGTGAAGATATGTTATATTCTAATATCAAACTATAGTTTGACATTCTAATTTGATTGAGACTCATTAATTTGAAAATTTCATTTTCATACTAATGTGAGAATGTCTTGACCATTCAGTTTCCTCTACTTATGCTTCCAATTGACTTCGATGAAACTTCATATACTCTTTTATACCGAACCTCACAATTTATTTGCTTATTCAAAGACAAGTGTCGCGATTCACTAGTCTTCTACGATGTGAATGAATAGTGATTATGAAACAGAGTTACTAATACTTTTGGTCACGCACAACTACTCCAGTGTCTGGCCTTGACTAAGGGAGTCCGTTCGTTTCATTTCCAGCAGTCACAAGTCATCTCAACGTCTCGTTTTATTTTATACTAGAATCTATTCCATTCAGTTTTTGTCAATCTTAGCTATTCTCACATTGATCTCAATCTTGGTCCCTTTCTAAACTTACCAGCGACTTTCGCTTACATGACCAAGCAACTTATAGCTCCTTAATCTTGACTTGGAAGGGCAATTTATATCTCTTATCTTTTTGAAAACTTAGCTAAGGATAATATGACTTCTAATGATCATTCAATCAATTGAAACCTTCCTTGGCTAACCTTTATTCGAAACAGAGAAATTTTGCGACTCAAATAGTTATACTATTTATTATTGCCTTAATTTATTTCTATTAGTCTCGAATTTCTCGACTTTTCTTTCTCTCAAAAAGAAATTCTATATTTTACAAGAGACTGCGTAATTAAGATAACTTTGTATCTTACTGATGAATTCATTTGTCCGTTGTTGTTCATCTGAAGAGATAGAAGAACTTGAATTTCCAATACCTTCATTAACTTAACAACTAATCAAATTCTTAAAGGAAGTTGCTTCAATCCTTTAAGTCTTATAAATGGAAATTCTTGCAATATAGGAGCTCGTCCTCAAGGCGTCCTATACCAATCACTTACTGATATTCAATTGATGTGTTTATCTCTTCTTTTAATATATTTTGAATTGTAGTGATAAGCGTCATAACTTAATGTCGTTAGAAGTGATTATTGAGTACTTTGAATCTCAAAACACAACTACTCGTGTTTTGTTTAATAGCTAATTCAAACTATTATTAGACCACTTCTCCAACACCTTAACTTCTAACACGTTGATCTTATAACTGCACCTTTCATTTTTAAGTTAGAGATTTTTGTTGACCTTTATTCTATAGCAAAACCTAATCTGGTGTTAACAAAGATTATTTCTAACTCGTGTATTTCCATTTTCTTCATCAATATTTTTATTCGACTCATATAACCACTTACTCAATGTCACTTATGGATAAGTAACTTAAGTAATAAACAATCAAAAGTTTCAACATTTTATTTTAGAAGTCATTTGATTATTTTCAATTATGGTTCTACTTAAACTTTCGCTTTGAGTTTTTATTTTGGAAAGGAGACAATACTTTGCTTCAAAATATTTTATTTTCGTAGAAACCGACTTAGACAACTTGGCTGATCTAATCACAATCTCATTATGATTTTCTAGTCAAATTCAGTTTATTTAATCAATTTCTATATTTTAAGCCATGTGTCTCCTTTTTCCCTTGTTGAAACTATTTTAACATTTTCGCGAACATTTTATAATTATAATAGTTCGATACTTTTGGTTTCCAAGAAATCAATGTTCTGTACTTAAGTACCTGAATCATTGGACTTCCCTTTCAACCAATTTCCTATTAGTTTTATAACTGATATTTTCATCAGTTATATTAGTACTGAACCACTTACATCAGCGTTATGAATTTAGACTTCCTGAGTCTATTTTCTCTCTTTTAATTATCCGTTTGTAATCTTATTTGTTGTATCTTACGAGTTAAGTATCGAACGGACAAGGAGAAGAAACTTCCTATCGCATATCTAGCGATAATACATACATACAACACAAACATAACATAATAATTCAAAGTCACTTCCTAACTAATCGCGCTCAATCTCTCTTTAGTTTTCAACCAAATTTATCCTCAAATTGAGCCAAACCTAGGCTTTGATATCAACTTTGTCAGCCCTCTCATTATTATGATGACTGACCGACTTAGATTACCTTAATTCCCTGATAATCTAGTCAGCCTAATCCATTATTTTAGCTTTGACCTCAAAATACTATATTCTAATCCTTAATAATAAAGCTCCAAAATTAAATTTACATCCTCAATGAAACTCAATTCATGATTTGTTTAATTGGAGCAAATTAAAAAATCATATCCGTATTTAATAAAATCTCGGCGGCATCTCTCTTAAAAGTGGCATGCCTGAAAACTCACATAATAGACAACGTAATAAGGAAGACGCCTAAAAGGACTCACAACTCCCCGCAGTTCACAATATATAACAAATTCATATTTATAACCTAAATTAGAGTCTTCGATAGCTTAATTACAACTTTACAATCCAAGTAGACCAAAATTGAAATATAAACCTCTCAATTTGATTTAAATTAACTTAAGAGACTCTTATAATCATTCAATGAAACTTCACATATGTGATAACCCAAATTTCTAAATAGTGGATTTGGTCTGTAATTAAGAGTCATTGACTTGTGATGTGGCTCGAAAGCGGGTCCACATACCCAACACTCAGCACGAAAACCAAGTAATGTATTGTTTATTGTATAATGAATGCTTAGTACATTGTATATAAGTAGACATAGTAAGTCACTCCTACTTGTGCATAGCGGCCGAGACGTGAGCGAGGACGCGCCTCGGAGTGCGTGCTAGCATGAAACCGAGGTAGAGAGTGATGACTTAAGCTAATTTAAGTTGATGTGGCTTAAATAGTTAAATATGATAATGTTATAGTTGATTTACATTAAATGTACCTAAGTTAGAAAGTTAAAACAATAACTATTTGATGTTCATCGAGATACGCATTGACATATCTAGAGACCAATTGAGTTGCAATTGGTATTATTAAGAGTGAGTTAATAGAAAGTTAGTGGATTTGAAATAAGATGTGAGCCATTAAATCGGCCTCGAGATGCGTGTATACATCAAGATCAAAGTTTCATATTCAACCTTATCTATACATATATAAGATTGAATGGATCAACTCATGCAAATTATTTCATTCTCATTTCACAAACTTGAGAGTTAAGTAAAGTGTTGAGAAGAGAATTTGAGAACAAGATTAGCAAGCGATAAAGGTTGATTGATTTAGAGAGGTTGATCAAGCTAGGAGTGGTGTACAACTTGGTAAGTTGATCTACACCATTAACTTAGTTTAAATTCATGAATTTGATGATAATTGTTGAAGTGTGGCTATTGTTGTTTATATGGAGGATGTTTTGGGTCTCTGAAGGTGTAGTACAAGAAATCCCAAGGTGTTGGAGGTAGTCATGTATGGAGAAAAATCAAAATTTCAATTGTAGAATTCTAAGTTTTCCTGCACATAGCGCGCTACCTACTTGTAGCGCGCTAATAAGTTTGAATAGTGTGCTAAGTGGGTCACTAGCGTACTAGATAAACTACCCAGCACGCTAGGTGCTCTGGACATCACACTGACTGCAATTACTAAAATTAAATTTACAAGTTTAACACCCTAACTGAGGGTCTAAACACATTATAAAACATGTCTAATGCTACCAGGTGCCTAGAGAAGAGTCTCGGAGGTTCGGGTACGTGTTTTGAGGTGTCAAGAGGTCGAATTAGCATAGGAGCTTGTGACATCCAAGAATTTGGTAAACTTGATTAGGATGCTAATTAAGTATTTTTAGCTTTTATTTGCGATTTAAGTATCCGAGGTGGGACCCACGCATTATGGACCGGAGATCATATGTTTAAATATTATTTTTGTATAATGAATGCTTATTTGGTGTATTATATGGTATTTCGTCTCGAAGTTGAGTTGTGTTGTTGTGTATCCTTAATTTTTCATACTTGGGGTTACAAGTGTGTGTCTAAAAGGCACGAGTGAAAATAAATCATTAGTTGCTTGAAAATCAATCAACCAAGTGTTAATCCTCACGTGAAGATTTCATCTCGATTTGCGTACAAGTCGGGATTGGTGTAATGTAATGTGAGAACGAAGTTGGTAAAAGATTTTGCCATGAATTTCATATCATTTGGTGGTGGTCGCTATTGAGATTTGGTCTAAATTAGGGCAAGTTTGGCCAAGTATGACAAGAAAATTGGTCCATAAAGGTTTAATATATCATGAACAAAGTTAAAGTTTTTGGGGTTTTAGTGTGACCAAAATCGGTGTTATGGATATTTTATGAAGATGGACAATTTTGTCAATGGTTTGGTTCAATTTGGTAAAAAACGGATTGAAAACGAGTGCCGAAAATTAAAGCACGTCAAAATAAGAATTTTGGACATTAATAAATAAAAAGAAATTAAGTTGTTGACAAGCAGCTGAGTGTTTATATATAAATGTATATAAAAAATCAAATCAAAATAAAATCGTTCATTTGATTTCAACAGAGAACGAAAACAATTCATTCTCTAAACCCTCTCACTCGGGTTTTCACTCAGCAAGCACCTGACGTTTGGTTTTCGTTTGGTTTCTTTCCGCAAAACTGTAAAGCATCGCGAGACGGTCAGTTCGAGCTAACTTTCTATGGTGAAAATGAGGTATTCGACTCGTAATTTGGTAAATTCTCAATGCACGACATTTTTCCATAATTCAATTTGAATTCCCACGATTTTTCGATTTCTTTTGGGGGTTTTGATAAAAATTGGTAGGAATTATTGTTAATTGGTATATTGGGTTGATTTGAATCAATTTGAAATAAATTACACCGATGTGGGTTAGGGTTTTAATGAATTGAACTAATGCGATTCAGTTGATAACTATTTTGGAGATGTTTTAGGGTTGATATTAATTTAAATTGGGTTTTTGGATGAATAGATTATTGGTTTTGATCAAATTTGACTCCACTAGCTGTGAGAATATTTTGATGTTGTAATCGAGTGATTTCGTGGTATTTGTTATCGAGTTTTGAAGATTTAATTGCGAAAATATTGATTTGGAGAAGTTTTTCAATTCAAAATAAAATAAAGTTGCCTAGTTGACATATCATATTGGAAAATTCATAACTTCTCCGTCGGTTGTCCAATTTGAGTATTTTTGGAGTCTATGGAAAGTATGACATGAGGACTACAAGTTCCTTTTGGGTGATCATGATAAATATTGAGGTTTTCGAGGTTAAAAAGTTACCCCAAGTTGGCTAGTTTAAAGTCGAATTTGAAATAGTAATATAAATTAATGTTTTTGTAAAATGTTCTCAAGTCTACTTTGGCCGCAATTTTCATTGGGTTTAGCAATTTAGTTTCACTTGAAGTGTGACCCATAATATAATTGGGTATGCAGGGAAAGTATTGGAACCATTTTCAAGGTGATCAGATGTTCTGAGAACCTCGAGAATTACGCTCAATGTTGGTTGGTAGTAAGTAAACCCTACAATGATCTTTATTATTTATTGAATATTTTTGTACTTGTAATTGTATCATAGTCTGTATTGCATTTTATCATTTTTGGTCATGCATACATAGAGTGAGTGAGGAGGATAAGCTTGTTTCGAGTCTCGTTTGATTGATACTAGGTTTCGGTCTCGCTTCTACGCAGTCTAGTGAGACTAGCGAAGTCTAACACTGACAAGTTATCTCTGCATTTCACGATCTCTTAATATTGTCTTTGTGCTATTTTTGGAAGTCGACTTCTGATTATAGTTAGGAGACAACGACAAAGTGGATTGCATGTCATAATGATGCATATAT
Source organism: Stephania cephalantha (assembly GCA_039657325.1). Lineage (NCBI taxonomy): Eukaryota > Viridiplantae > Streptophyta > Magnoliopsida > Ranunculales > Menispermaceae > Stephania > Stephania cephalantha. The sequence goes on from CM077579.1 coordinate 4,378,004, forward strand.
TTACTGTTTATTCGGAAATGCAATTACATATCTTCATGTATCAAACTAACAATTATAAGAGTACAGATTAATATATGAATTTACTTACCTGACATCTGCGTGTTTTTTTTATGATGTCAAATTATGTATGACGACAAGGAAAGTATGACGACCCCAACTACTAAACAAGGCACCCCCCGACCTAATCCCGTAATCAAGCATTAATCCAAATCACCTAAGACTTAATTACATATTAGTCAGACTTTCGTCCTTATATTCCTCCAAATTCATGTCTTGATCTATATTATCATGTTCATGTAGTTTAAAGATCATGTGGAAGCTATTATGAGTCAAGATTCATAAGTGTGGAAAACCAAAAAAAGACAGCATCATATGCACGTATATATAGGACATTATTCACTCAACCCAATGTACAACCCAAAATAACATAACAATAATAATACAACAAAAGTCGAGACATACAAATGAGTGAGGAGAGTTGTCGAACTGCTCAGAGGAAGTCGCCGATCTTCTCCTTCCCCGGTCTGCTACCCATCGTCACAAACTAGACGGTGAGTATAGTGATATTTAAGTACTAACTGGAGAATTCTATGCCCCATTTTCAAAATAAACGAATGGTATTTAAAAGCATAAAGTAGCGAAATAAATTGCTGAAACAAGTAATGCAAGTAAATACCACAGTTAAAGATGTAGAAACAGACACGGGCTAAGTCGAGATGATCTACGTCCGGTCGGCGGTGAGAACTATCACTTAACCTTTCCCACTACTATATGGAGCTGCGCTCTAAGCTTTACAACATCAATCTCATGCTTGCCGACCACCCGAGTCCCATACCTCGTGTGTCGTGCAAGTGTAGTGGTGAGTGCTGGAACCCCGGTAGACCCATGTCCCCGTGAACCGCGCATCTCTGGTGCAATGGACACTAGATAATCCCTACTTTAATTTCAAAAACAAATAATTCCAAAATTCTAGGATACAAAGATAAGTTAGGCTACAAAGCCCAAAGAAAATCGAATACAAGTTTTCTTAAATCCACATTATTCCATTAGCATGTTTCTTATCAATTTTGTTCAAGAATGACATCAAGTGTAGGAATCGGAGGCAACGAAACAATTCACAGGGCATCATGTCACAATATTCACTCATGAACAGATACAAGAACAACATGATGTGCGTTCAAGTAGTAATGTCTACCAATAGACCAATAAATCAATAAAGATGAATGAAATGAAATATAAAATTCTCACGATTGTACTTACAATTCACACGTTTGTCATAGTCTATCCGATCTCTCGACAATTCGAACTGCGTGCCCAAACGCCTGAGTTCTCCCTTTAGTTCCCTAACATTTAATAATGTAGCACTTTAGGCTAAATCGAAGTCGAGACAAATTTCTAAATTTTTTATTTAATTTCGGCCAATCGGCCCATTTTGCGCTTTTCGAGGTAAAACCCTCGCAAAATGCTCGTCCGAAATTCCAAATATTTCATTTTTCATCGAAATTCATTATTTTCTATTTATTTTGTCGAAATATAATTTTTTGGAATTTTTTTCCATTTTTTTCTCTTTTTTCTTCTTTTTTTTTCTTTTTTTTTTTTTTTCTTTTTGTTTTGGCAGTGCGGGTCGACTCCGCCCAGGCTCTTGGCTCGGCCCGTTTTTTCATCTTCCCCAACGAACACCCGGTTCATTGGGGAGTTTGTTTTTTTCTTTTTTTGGTTTTTCACGAGTACCGGGTTGGCGATCCACCCCCAGGTTCTCTGTAGGAGGGAAGACGACTTCTTCGGGAGCACGGAGCTTCCAAGCTCCTCGATCCCTCATACACCCCACCGACACCTCATAACCAAACAACGAACTCACCTTGATCTCTTTTTCTTGGTCTCGGACTCTCTCTCTCTCTCTCTCTCTCTCTCTCTCATTTCTCCTTCTTCCTTCTTCTTCTTCTCTCTCTCTTCGGGTTTCTTCTTCTTCTCTCATCTAAGTTTCATTTTTTTTTTTCGTTGAGAGTGAAAAAGAGATAAGATTGACTAATGGGGTTAATTGACTTTATATATACCATTTGGATTGGTGTGTTTTTTAGCCACACATCACCAACCGCACTCGTATCTCGAGGGACATCATGAGTTCTTGCTGCACCCGCTTGTCCCACTAGTCCATGCTTTGGTTGACACCAAACCTAACACCATTTGTGTTGAACCATGGTGATGCGTGTCTCGATACACATCAAGTGACCTTGTTTTAAGTTCTCTACCTATAGGCACATTAATAGTTACATTTAATGTGACCACATCAAAGCCACAAATATCTCATGTTTAATACACAAATTAAGTCAATTTATAAAACTTACCCCACGAGTTGCTACCTCGGGCCCATGTTGGCAGGCGACTCGAGGCGCATCCCCGCTCGTCTCGGTATATGCGTACCCGTAGAATTGACTTTGTAGTCTACACATATGTAGTACACTAGGTATACAACACCACAAATATAAGAATGTACCTCGGCCCTTGCCTCGGTAAACGGACACATCATGGTGTGGCTCCCACGGTACGGGTCGTTGAGCCTGTTTCAAAACGTAAACACGGTTAGAGATTTTGGGCCGTTACAACTCTTCCCAACTAATGAAAATTTCGTCCTCGAAATTTAAAAATCGAACCAACATGTATACCTTACTCGAATAGGTACGAAAATCTATCTCGCATGTAGTCTGCCCTTTCCCAAGTGAGTTCCGTATCATCGTGAAACTGCCACTTGACAAGTACTTTTGGGATAGACTTGTTCCTCAAATGTTGTACCCTTCGATCTATGATCTGAACAGGCTGCGCCTCGTATGACATATCCTCAGTCAAGTCTATCTGGCTCAAATCTACAGTCGGACGATCACCTGTTCTTGCCTCAGCTAATCGAAGCATGGATATATGAAAAACTGGATGAACTCCTGACATCAATGGAGGTAGCTCAAGCTCATACGTAACCTTTCCGACCCGTATCTTAATTCTTAAAGGTCCGATAAATCTCGGTGCAAGTTTATCTTTCACTCCAAACCTCTGAAGACCTTTCCGAGAGGAAACCTTTAAATAAACAAAGGATCCCTCAGTGTACGTGAGATCACCACGATATCTTTTCGCATACTTCTTCTGTCGATCATGGGCTCCCTTGAGTCTCTGACAAATCAGTCGTACCTTCTCCATGTGATCGACAACAATCTCAGGCCCCACGGTCTTCCGGTCCTCTAGCTCAGCCCAACATGATGGCGAGCGACACGGTCTACCATACAAAGCCTCAAAAGGCGTCATTTCAATACTGGCCTGATAACTCTTGTTATATGCAAACTCACATAACGGTAGGTACTCCTCCCATGATCCGCCAAACTCCAAGACGCACGCCTGTAACATATCCTCGAGAACTTGTATCAATCTCTCAGTCGGCCCGTCAGTCTGAGGATGAAAAGCCGCACTAAATTGTAGGCGCGTACCATACTTCTCCTGCATACTCCGCCACATCTTGGACATATACATAACATCTCTGTCTGACGTAATAGTCACTGGAACCCGTTGCAGTCTAATAATCTCCCGCTCAAATAGTATACTCAACTGAACAAACGTATAATGTGCAGCCACTGGTAGAAAATGAGCAGACTTTGTCAGTCTATCAACAATTACCCAGATAGAATCATGTTTCCGGGCGGTTCTCGGCAATCCTATCACAAAATCCATAGCAATGTCTTCCCACTTCCACCGTGGGATGGGAAGAGGTTGTAGCAATCCTCAAGGTCTGCGATGTTCAGCCTTCACTTGCTGATAGATCCCACTGTTCCTAATAAACGTTGACACATCTGCTTTCATCCCAGGCCACCAAAAATGCCTCTTCATGTTGTCGTACATCTTGGTCCTGCTTGGATGAATAGTGAATCGAGAACGGTGTGACTCCTGAAGAATCTCCTCTCGCAGCTCTGGTATTGACGGTATCCACAGTCTGCCCCTCAAGCGCAAACACTTGTCAGATGTCTTCATCCAATCAACACAATCTGCACTCTACGCTAACTCACTAAACACGGAGTACAACTGTTCGGTCTTCCACCTCTCGACACTCTCTCGTGTGTAGATACGGTGCATCTACTCATCATCATGCAGCAAATCTCAACTCGAGTTGTAGTAAGAACCTCCGCATCTCCAATAGGTATCCTACTCAGTGCATCAGCGACTACATTCACTTTTCTCGGATGATATTCCAAGGAAAAGTCATAATCTTTCAGAAATTCTAATCATCTGCGCTGCCGCATATTCAAATCCTTATGTGTGAAAAGATATTTCAAACTCTTATGATCAGTAATAGTGTAAACGTCTCTCCATACAGATAATGTCTCCATATCTTCAACGCAAACACTACTGCTGCCAGTTCTAAGTCATGCATAGGATAATTCTTCTCATGTACCTTCAACTGTCTGGATGCATATACTATTGTACCAGTACCCTGCATCAACACACATCCCAGACCTCTATGAGAAGCATCAGTATAGACGGAGAATCCATGTCCAACCTCTGGTAACACTAATATTGGCGCAGTAGTCAATAACCTCTTCAACTAAGCGAATGCCTCCTCACATTCCTCAGACCAATGAAATCTCACGTCTTTCTGAGTCAATTTAGTAATTGGTGAAGCGATTTTCAAAAAATCCTTCACGAATCGGCGATAATACCCCGCCAAACCCGAAAACTTCTGATCTCAATCACTGAAGTCGATGCTGGCCAATCGATAATCGCCCGAATCTTGGCTGGATCCACTGATATCCCCGTTTCCGAAACACGCCCATAAATTTGACCTCTGGCAGCCAGAATGCACATTTACTTAATTTGGCGTAAAGTCTATGCTCCCTCAAAGTCTGCAACGTCTCTCTGAGGTGTTGTTCGTGATACTCTCTCGTCTTCGAGTATACCGATATATCATCGATGAAGACTATAAAGAAACGGTTAAGAAATGGTCTGAAAACACGATTCATCCTATCCATATACACTGCTGGAGCATTGGTCAGCCCAAACGGCATGACTGTGAACTGAGAATGTCCATATCTGGTGCTGAAAGTTGTAATGGATCTATCCTCGTCCCTGATCCTAAGCTGATGATACCCTGATCGCAGGTCTATCTTGGACAAAAAATTTTCTCCTCTCAGCTGATCAAATAAATCATCTATCCTCGGGGTAGATATTTGTTCCTAATTGTGACTTTGTTCAATTGTCGATAGTCGATACAAAGTCTCAACGTACCATCCTTTTTCTTCACAAAAGGACGGGTGCTCCCCATGGCGACATAGAAGGTGTGATGAATCCCTTCTGTACCAAATCCTGGAGCTGAGTCTTCAACTCTTCTAGCTCTCGTGGCGTCATCCGGTATGGTGGTATGGAAATCGGTTTCGTACCTGGTACCAACTCAATAATGAAATCGATCTCTCGCGGTGGCGGTAAACTATGTAAATCCTCTGGAAAAATATCAGGAAACTCTCTAACAACCAGTATATCTTCCACCCTAGGTCTCTGACTCTCTTGTACAATGTACAGCGAAATCAACGCTTCCATCTCCTCACTAGTCGCAAGTCGACCTCTCGTACCTACAGTCCTCACTGCACTACCTTTATAAGTGAATGACGGACGTCCTGGGATCTTAAATATCACTATCTTGCTGAAACAGTCGATATGATCGTGGTATGCAGCTAACCAGTCCATCCCTAAAATTGCGTCGAACCCCAAACATTCGAGGACTTGGGCCGTTACAGGAAGGGTATATAAGACTCGAAGATTGTGGTGATTGTTTTCACAAATTAAAGTAAATTCTTATTTTAAATTGTTTATATTTATTTTTTAGGATTCTTGGGGTGAGTGTAGGACGTGAAGTTTGGTTGAATGGTTATGAGAGTTTCCTAAAGCTGGTTTAAAATACGTTAAGAAGTTTATGTTTCAATTTTGGTCTATTTGAGATAGTAAAGTGGTGATAAATTTATTGGAGACTCTAAGTTTGTTTTTAAATTTGATTTTGATATATATTATGAACTGTATGGAGTTGTGAGTCCTTCTAGGCCTTTTCCCAATTCTGTTGTCTATTAGGTGAATTTTCCGGCATGCCACTTTTAGGGGAGGTACTGCCAAAATTTTTGTGAAATACAGACATGATTTCTGAATTTGCTTCAATTGAACAAATCATGAATTGAGTTTCATTAAGGATAAAAATTTAGTTTTGGAGCTTGTAAAGGATTGAAATAATTATTATTTTGAGGTCAAAGTTGAAAGAATGGCTTAAGCTGACTAGATTATCAAAGGATTAATGTAATCTAGGTCGGTCAGTCGTTTTAATGACGAGGGGGTTGACAGAGCTTGGCGTGGTTTGTAAGTAAACTGATTGAGATATTTCTCTCCATTTCATGTCTTGATGTTGTTGCTTGATTATATTGCTATGTATTGTTATTTGTGCCGAATTCTTGGTGTTATAATTGATGTGTTTTATCTTGTTATGTAGTTGTAGTTAAATTAGAATATGTGTGTTTAGGTTAGCTGATGTGGTTTGGGGTATACGCGGCGCACAGGGTATGAGACTCGGGGATATCGGTATAGCAGACTAGTTAGTGTCACAGACCTACCATATAAGGTTGATGAAATGTACAAGCGGTGACCAATTAGGGTAATACGAAGTACTATATGTGATGGCCTATTACATGAGGTCGATAAGCCGTGTTTCACAACAAACAAGGATAGGATATATATAAGCTATTACTTGAAAGGTCATATCTAGACTAATGTATGAAATGATTAAGCAAGCAACCAATAAGGGTAATACCAAAGTACTATGTGTGCGGACATATTACATGAGGTTGATATGCTGTGTTTCACAATCAATAAAGAGAATGTCTATATGTATAGCTAAATAAGTGACTACCCAAGGTATATGTGATCAATAGGGCAATAATTAGGCTAATGTATTAAGTACACAATTTAATATATGTGTGATTCATTTGAATAGTCTATTGATGCTACATTGTTTGATAATATGTTTGTGTATCAATGATTATTGTAGTGTAATGAATGTATGTATTGTGAAATTCTATCTTGTTGTGTTTGGAAATGTGGATAAATGTCTCGCAGTGTTACTTTCTACATTACTGTACTCACCGTCTTTTTTATTACGGTGGGTGTAGATCCATCGAGTAGCAGACCGGGCAAGGAGAAGATCGGCGACTACCTCTGAGCCAGTGGAGAGCTGGTACCTTTGTTGTAGGTTTTTGGTTTTATTATTTGACCTATATAGGTTTTTTATCCACTTTTGGGGATGTATACTATGGGTTGTGAGATAGTTACCTGACCAGATACGTGTTCATATATAGTTATCGTCGTTTTGTTATATATATGCATATGCTCTTTGTTACCTGGTTTTTCACATACTTAGGTTGTATATGAATGGCTTCTATTAATTTGTCAAGACTTATTTGAATAATTTTTAAAGCTTGTATAAAGTTCTAATTTGCACTAAAATACCATTAAGTATGATAATGAAGTAAGATTTATTAGAAAAGTAGCTAAATAGATGAGTGTATTAGAAAGGCTGACTAATACATTGTTAAATCCTACATGGCAAAGGTTAGGGCTTAATAACAGAATTAGTAAGGGCGGTACCGTTTCGAAGCCGGGACGTCACAACGTCCTACACTCACCCCAATAATCTCAAAACAATATATAAACAATATAAAACAAGAATTTACTTCAAATTCTTGAAAACAATCACACAATCTTCGAGACTTATCTATTATTCCCTTGTCGTCATATAGAATCTGACATCATCAAAAACAAATCGAAGATATCAGACAAGTAAATTCCTACATTGATATGTACTCCAGCAATTGTTAGTCTTTACATGGAGACATGTAATTGCATTTCTAAATAAACAATAAGATATATATGTCAACATGACATGCAATCCACTCTGTCGCTATCTCATAACTATAATCAGATATCGACTTCCAAAAATAGTACATAGACAGTATTAAGAAATCATGAAATGTAGAGATAACTTCTCGGCGTTAGACTCCGCTAGTCTCACTACTGCGTAAAGGTAGGACTGAAACCAAGTTTCAATCAAACTAGACTCTAAAACAAGCTTATCCCCCTCATAGGATTAGGGCTTCTCCTTGTTCCTACGGCAACAAAAAATCTTCGGCGTGTGTGGGCTTTTCCTAGTGTTTTCTTACTAAGTATCGTTATGATTTTTTCAGCCGTTCAATCTATGTATGCATGACGAAGAATGATAAAATGCAATGTAGACTATGGTACAATTACAAGTACAAAGATATATTCCATAAATAGTAAAGATCATTGTAGGGTTTACTTAGAACCAAACCAATTTTGAGCGTAATTTTTGGGGTTCCGGAGCATCGGATCACCTTGAAAATGGATCCAATAGCTTCCTTGAATGCCCAATTTTATTATGGGTCAAGCTTCAAGTGAAATCAAATCACTAAACCCAATGAAAATTGCGGCCTGAATACACATAAAAATAGTTTCCAAAAATATTAGTTTATATAACTATTTCAACTGGCTTTCAACTAGCCAACTTGGGGCAACTTTTTAACCTAGAAAACCTCAATATTTGTCATGATGACCTGAAAAAAACTTGTAGTATTCATGTCATATTTTTCATAGACTTCAAGAACATTTAAATCGGATCACCAGCGGAGAAGTTATGAATTTTTCAATATGACATGTCAACTAGGCAAACTTTATTTATTTTGAACTGAAAAACATCTTCGAATCAATATTTTCGCAATTAAATCCTCAAAACCCGACAAAAAACACCACAAAACTACTCGATACCAACATCAAAATATTTCCACAGTCCGTGGAGTCAAATTGGATCAAAACCAATAATCGTTTTTCCAGAAGCCTAATGTAAATCAATATCAACTATAAAACATCTCCAAAATGGTTATCAACTTAATCCCATCAGGTTCAATTCATCAAAACCCTAACCTACGTTGGTGGAATTTATTTCAAATTGGCGCAAATCAATCCAATATATCAATTCACAACAATCCATACTAATTTCTATCAAAACCCCGTGAAAGAAATTGAGAAAATGCGATAATTCAAATTGAATTGAGGAAAAATGCCATGAATTGAGAGTTTACGAAATTGCGAGACGAATACCTCGTTTCATCTGTGAAAATTTAGCTTGAACCCGGCGACCGTCTTGCGATGATCTACTATTTTGCAAAAAAAGAACCGGACGAAAATAGGCCGTTGGGAGATCGCAGAGCGAAAACCCGAGTTGAGAGTGTCTTGAGAATGAATGAATTTGTTCCCTTTTGATTTTTGTATATATATATATAATAAGCCTACATCTTGAGTGTGCCACGGGCGGTTTCGAGCCTTCTTGTAGCGCCACGTGGCATATTCAAGATGTAGGTTTATTATATGGCATATACCATGTATCTTGTATGTGCAATGTGGTGATTTCAAACCTTCTCGTATTGCCACGTGGCCTGCCCAAGTTGTAGGTTATGTGACAAGTATATATTGTATTTGATACGTGGCATTTTTTAGCCTTCTCAATGCGCCACGTGTCATACTCAAGATGTAGGTTTCGACGACCTATATATGGTATGTGCCACGTGGCATTTTAGAGCATTCTGAACGCGCCACATGTAATACCCAAGTTGTAAAAAATAACAAGACTTTAATTTGTATTTAGTAATGGTTGCCCATTTAATTAACAAATTAAGGCCCCTTAATTATTTTTGAATTTAACGCCCCCTTAATTACTTTTAAATATATGGAGTGTAAGTTATGGACTTTCCAATCAGAATTTAAATTTGAAAAATTACCCCCCTTAATTGCTTTTGAATATAGCGCCCTTAATACATTTTTCTTTCTTGCCCAAGTTCTTATTTGATTTTTTTGGGTCAAATGAGTTCCTATTTGCTTAATAGATTAATGTGAACAATAGCAATTTACAGTAATTGTATGCAGCCATTTAAATTTAAAATGATTTAAATGTGACAAAAAAACCACTTGACATAAACTTTAAAATTATTTAAATATATGTGCCCATTAAATAATTAATGAGCACATGTACTTATATGTAACATATACGTAGGTTAATTAGCATGTTAATTACTTAAATGTGAAAGAGAATGTAATATTCTATCATGTACATGAATGTAACATATTTATTGGAGAGTTTACCGTATTTGTAAATTTGTATTAGAATGTAATATTCTATCATGTACATGAATGTAACGTTTACCCATTCAAATTTAGAATTATTTAAATTTGTATTAAATTGTATGTAATGCTTGATTTATTTTTTTTTGGGACTTTTCAATTCCATGCAATGCAATGTACTCCTATAACTGATGAAATTTAAAATTATTTAAATTTAAATGTGACAAAAAACCACTTAACATAATTGTAAATGTTATAAATTTGATCAGACGTTATAAAACGTTTCTTTACCCACCTTTTATTAATCAAACTTTTTACAATTGTGTATGAATTTCATCATTTCAAGTCTTTATATACCATTGATTGTCAAACTTGATCATTTGTCCAAGCACACTCAATCATTTGTCCAAACACACTTGATTTGAACCATATAATGACGATCTACACGAAAATCACACTACTCAATCAATCCATCGAAAGACAACTTCAACAGACAGGTAATACTTTGTAGGAGGTGGGAGTCTATGAAATTGAAAAACGACAATTTTCTCAGCTTTAATTTGTTAATCTTCGATGAAAACGTAAGTATATTTGTTAATCCTAAAGTATAAGTATAAGTATATATTTTTAAATTATTTAATCTATTTAATTATTTGTGTGTATTGTTGTAGGAAACTTTGATTAGGATCATTTATAAAAATCAAGAGCGAAAATACAAGTCATATGCTAAATAAAGGGATGATTTTTATACAATTAAGGAGAAAGCTGGTATTTTCTAAAAAAGAAACACAAATCTTGGTTCCGTTAGTTTCAATTGAGCTCTTTATCTGTCTTTTTAAATAATTGAGTCGTTTCGATGCATAAAAGATAAATCTTTTGATTGTCTTAGATTTAGTACCTTCATTAGTGGGTTTTAATTTTGAAATGTAGATAATGACTCGATTGCTTTGATCCCAATCAATAATGTAAATTTTGTTTTTCATTAGTCTCGAAATGATCTGGAAATAGTACATTATATTACTCTTTTTCTGTGATGATTACTTTTTTTTACTCGTCTCAGTACTATTTTATTTATCATTAAATAAAGCATTTTGATTTAAAAAGGCTATCAAATTCATCGATACATACAACGATGTGTAATTTACTTGTAGGTCTATATATTGAAATTCATTAATAGCTATAAGACAAGCAAGCAAGGTTTAAGTTTTATAGATTTTATTTTTTTTTTACTCTCTTTTGATGGTTGATCTCTCATTTGCTATTAGTAAATCACTTGATTTTTTTCTATGATTACTTCGGACATGAAATGTATCAATTTTGTATTTTTATTTATAACTATTGGATGATATTTATTCTTCTTATCTTTGACTCCATCCAAAATCAGATACATAATAACTTTATTAGTTTCTTTACGTTCATTTTCTCATCAATTTGTTTTTTGAGTTGGATACTGATATATTTTTATTTAATACTAATATTCAGCCTCTCCCGTGCTTGAAGCGCGGGACAACGACTAGATTATATATAAACTCTCAACTACTTGTCAGCAGCTTAATTTCTTTTTATTTATTAATTCTCGAAATTTCTATTTTGACGTGCTTTAACTTCCGGTGCTCGTTTTTGATATGGTTTCTCACCAAATTGAACCAAACTCTCGACAAAACAATCTAACTCCATAAAACGTCCATAACGCTGGTTTCGGTCACACCAAAAGCCAAAAAAACTTAATTTTGTCCACGACATACTAAACCTTTATGGACCAAATCTCTTGTCATACTAAACCAAACTTGCACCATTTAGACTCAATATCAACCTTAACCACCAGCAATTAACACGTAACTCGAGGTAAAGTCTTGTACCAATTTCGTACTCATTTTACATTGCTACTGATCCAACTTACACGTAAACCGAGGCTAAATCTTCACGTGGGGATTAACACTTGATTAATTAGTTTTCGAGCAACTAATAATTTATTTTCACTCGTGCCCTTCAGATACGCACTTGCAACCCCGAGTATGACAAACTGAGGATACACCTCGACACACCTCGACTTCCCGACAAAATAGTGTATTATCACTAAGCACACAACATACTTAAATAAAATTTATCTTATGATATCTAGTCCGTAATGCGTTGGTCCCACCTCGGATACCTAAATTTCAAATAAAATCAGAAAAACACTTACAGGGGTGTATTCAATTGAGATTTTAATAGATTTTTGGTTACTTTTATAAGTGGATGACTTTTATGAAGTTTGTAGATTTTCGTAGACTTTTAATGACTTTGATAAACTTTTATATAAACTTCATTTTGATGACTTTTATTAACATTTAAGATTTTTAGTGACTTTTGTGAACTTTTTAAACATGATTTTGATTGATACTAGTAATTTTTTGTGATTTTTATATTGAAACAATATTTCGCACTTTATTATAAAAAATAGATGAATACATACATTTCTTTTTCTTAAGAACTATTACTGATTTTTTAAAAAGTATTTTGTATTTTAATAAAAAAAAATCATATATACATATTAATGAATTACTATCAAGATAGTAACATAACAAATAAGTAAATAAATATCAACAAAACAACTAGGTAAATGAATCATCTTTTAGCGGCAAAAAAGAATCAAATAAGATCATTGTGTTAAAATTTTGCACTTTTTTTTTGACTTACATAAAAAAAAACTTATATTTTTTCCTTCAGAATGATAGTTTAAAATTCTTAAAAAGCACTTCTTGCATTTGAAAAAAAAAATATACGATAATCTTCTCCAAAAATAATAATATTACACTTTTTGAGATTATAATTATACACTTAATAAACGAAACTTATTCGTAAAAAAATCTTATATAAAATGTACAATGATGCAAGAATGAGATCTTGTTAATAACGACATCATTTTCATTTTCATCAACATAGACATCAGAGCATAATAAGTGAGCAATAAAATCTATTAGTTGTGGAGTGGTTAGAGAAGTTGATAAAAAAAATTAATAAGAAAATACCTTGTGAACAATGAAGTCTTTATTGAATAAAGGAACCAACAAAAATTAAAAGTTGAAGATTTCTTTATTTATATTTTTAAACAAAAAATCTATAAAAGTCGAGATTTGTAACAAACCACAAAAGTCGCCAAAAAATTAAATACACCTTACTTTTATAAACTCTCTAAAAGTTTAAATTGAATACCTCGAAACTTTTATAGACTTTTAAAAAGTCTATAAAACTTCACATTTAATACACCTTACTTTTATAAACCTTTTAAAAGTTTTAAGGTACCTAATTTTTTTTTTAGTAATTAAAAGTAACATTTATCATTTTCGCTCATACAAAATCTAAGTGCAACTGTCATTTTAGCATTAGTGCATATAGGGCTGGCAATTTGTGTCGATGTGGCCACCGCCTCCAAGCAATCTCCCTCCATATTACGCTCATCCCTGCCTCTCTCTCCCTGCCTCGCCCACGGCCTCTGCCTCCTACTCCCTCTCAGTTCGTTCGGCCACCGCCACGGCCTCCCGCCATCGTTCCAAAGAGGTAAGTTGTTTTTGTTGAAATCTAGCCAGTTAGGGTTTGTTTTTTTGTTTTTTTTTTTTTTTATAGATCTAGCCCTAGCTCGTTCGTGTTGTGATGCCGCCTCGCTGCGCCGTTACCAACCTCTACCGCCGCACCGCCTTCCTGAGGAGTTTTTTCATATAATTTTATTTTTTTCTTTTTTCGATCAATTATAAGTTTTTATTTATTATTATAAAAATTGTTTTTAATACTTTTTTAAATATTGTTTTAAATTAAAAATTCTTTTTTTTTATATATGAATTTGTTTAATTTTTTTAATAATAAACTATTTTTTAAAATTAAATAAAACTATTTTTTTTAAATTAAATTAAATTGTTTTTCAAATACATTATTTTAAAAAAAAAGTAATTTCCAACAATTAGCGACGGGATTTGGCGACATGTTCATGTTTTTAATTGGCGACTAAAACCCTACCCCATCACTAACTCGATTAGCGACAGGAAAGTGACAAATTAATTAGGGACGAGATTCTCCGTCGCTAATTTGGTCGATTCTTGTAGTGTGTATAGTTTAAATTCCAAAGTAACTCTAAATAATATGACAATAATTTCTTCGTCAAAAATAAAATAAAAATATGACAATAATTTAATTATTTAAATGCAAATAAGGAAAGTTCAAATTATTGTCAAATATATGGTTTGTGCCATGTGGCCTTTTTGAGCCTTCTCGACGCGCCACGTGTCATACCCAAGATGTTGGCCTCATTATTACACATTAAGTTAAAAACATTTTTAACTCTATAAAGCAATTGTTCAGATTTAGTAAGGATATATAATTCAAATTCCATATTAACTCTAAATAAAGGCAATAAGTTAATTATTTGAATGCAAATAAGGAAAGTTCAAAATGTTGTCAAATTCAAATTTTGTATTTAGGAAGGAATCAATGCTACGAGGTGTATGTCAAGCACTCTGAACCTAGTAAAGAATCAATGCAAATAAGGATAGTTCAAAATATTGCCGAATTTGAAATTAGCTCTAAATAAATAATAAGACTTTTTTTTAGTAACGGTTGAAATAGGTTGATTAGTAGTGAATTTATTTAAATGCAAATAAGGATAGTTCAAAATATTGCCGAATTTGAAATTAGCTCTAAATAAATAATAAGACTTTTTTTTAGTAACGGTTGAAATAGGTTGATTAGTAGTGAATTTATTTAAATGCAAATAAGGATAGTTAAAAATATCGCCAAATTTGAAATTAACATTAAACAAATAATAAGATTTATTTTTAGTAACGTTTTTTAGGCAATCTCTATGTTTCATAAATTTGTATTAAGCAATGAATCAATGCAAAATTTAAAATTTAAAATTAAATATAACCACTTGACATATAACGTACTTTATCATATAGATTTACTAAATATGATTTTAAGATGCATAAAAAACTTTTCATCTGGGTTCACAAAATTACAAAAAAAAAAAATGGAAGTCATGTAAGTTGAATGTATAATTTAATGTAGTAACTAATGTAGGTTTAATATATATATATATTAAATATATTTTATGTTTAAAAACAAAATAAACGTTTCATGATAACTAAGAAAAAAATGTTTCACATGTGGAAAGTGCACGACTCTACTTTTACATAATTCATTCCTATAAATAGTATTGGTTCACGAACTTCAAACTCAATAATTTCCCAAACTCGATTTGCATACTTCAAACTCTATCATTCATTTGCCCAAGCTAATTATAATGGAGATCTACATAGAAATCGTTGATCACAATCCATCGAAGGATGATTACAACATACGAGTACTAGTATGTCGAATTTAGGAGTCAGATCAATATGACCAATGGGAATCTGCTAACCTTGGACTTAATATTGGTTGATGAAGACGTAAATATATATATACTCACTTTTTGATATTAAAAGAAAAAAACACTTTAAGTGATATCACTTGATAAGTATACACGACCCTTTCATTTTAACTACACAAATTTTCATGAATTTACTCATATTTATTAATTGTATGTACTATTCTTTGAAACTTAGATTCATTCCATCATTCGTAAAAATCAAGTGCGGAAATACAAGCCGTTACTAATGGAGGGAGGATTTTTTTCCATAAAAAATTTAAAAGTAAACTTGAGAAGCTGTGCTTTATCATCCCGTCGCTAACGAGCACAAAATATATTTTTTACATACAACTATAGTGAAACGTCTGGATGGTGTTGTTGAAATTCCTAAGCATAAGTTGCATAGTTGTTCACTAACTTGTTGGCCATGATATCCAGTAGCTTTTACGCAACGTCATTGAAGAGTAAAAAAAGGTAGTACTTTCGATTGATCAAAAAGCGACAAATGAATCTTGTACCTATAATTAAAAAAAAACATGATTCAAGTATAGGTAGTACCAAACATAATTAAGATAATACAATTTAAAAAATTATATATCTCATAACTGTAAATTTACATTCTTTTAGACAATTTTTCTCACACATGAAAATTGAGTCATGCCGGGCCAACTTCTTTTTGCAAATGTTACATGATATATAACACCAACCAAATCTATTATCAATATCAGTCACCTTTGTTTTTACGGTGACAATATCGAGATTATTAAAATCAACTTCCAAAAGTTGTTGTATTAATAATCGATTCATAAGCATATGTTCCTCTAGTGACACTTCTTTTGTTGGTGTTTTTGGCAACACTTGGATTTCATAGATGCATATCGAAAACTTGCATTCGACAATTATATTAGGTCAACATTTAATATTATTCTTAAAATTTGAGATGTATAATGAATACATAACCTAACTCAACAAAAGACAAAGGTCAAATAATATCAATACCTTTCAATGATGGAAGTTACCACATGAACTTCAAGATTTACATAAATTTTTGATCCGCTTGTGGTGAAGAATCCAATCAGACCTTTGATTTTTATTTATTTATTTATCAAAGTTGATGTAACAATCACAATAATAGGTGCAGTCCTATTGCGACAAACAGTATCATCGATAGATTCCCCTAACTTACCCCATAGAGTAATTTGCATCTTATCAAATTTGTAAAACATGTATGTAGGAATTAGTTAAATATATCTTATTGAAAGCATCACATTTCTACAAATTGACCATGCATAAACCATAAATTGACTCATTGATGAGGATTTGAAATCCCTTTTTCGCTTATTGCCATCATGTCCCACCATCTCGACTTCTCCAATGCTTGTTAAACAACCAATTACATCTACACAACTACGATGACAAATCTAAATGGTTAGTAATAATTGAATGAACCTAGTAAAAGATTAACTCATTGGAATTTTTAACTATCAAAAATTTCATATTGTTGACCCTTTCTTCGAGTACATCTTCAAAAACAAACTAGAACTTATGCTTGGGAATTCCAACAACATCATCCAGACGTTTCACTATAGTTGTGTATAAAAAATATTTTTTGTGCTCGTTAGCGACATGATGATAAAGCTCTCAAGCTTACTTTTTAATTTTTTATGGAAAAAAAAATCTTTCCTCCATTAGTAACGCTTGTATTTCGGCACTTGATTTATACGAATAATGGCATGAATCAAAGTTTCATGCAATAATACATACGATTAATAAATATGAGTAAATTCATAAAAATTTATGTAGTCAAAATGAAAAGGTCAGTGTATACTTATCAAGTGATATCACTAAAAGTACTTTTTTCTTTTAATATCAAAAAGCGAGTACATATACATACATCTTCATCAAACAATATCAAGTCAAAGGTTAGCATATTCTCATTGGTTATATTGACGGACTCCCAAATTCAACATACTTGTACCCGTATGTTATAATCATCATCCGATGGGTCGAGATCAACGATTTTTGTGTAGATCTCCATTATAATTTGCTTTGGCAGATGAATGATAGAGTCTAAAGTATGCGAATCGAGTTTGTAAAATGTTTGAGTTTGAATTTCGTGAACCAATACTATTTATAGGAATGGATTGTGTAACGATATGTGAAACGTTTTTTTTTTTTTAGTTATCATGAAACGCTTATTTTGTTTTAAATATAAAATATTTTTATTAAATATATATATTAAGACTTCATCAGTTACTACATTAAATTATACATTCAACTTACAATATTTTCGTTTTTGTTTGTAGTTTTGTGAATCCGGATGGAAAGTTTTTATGTATCTTAAACTCATGTCTTGGTAAAATCTATATGATAGTACATAGGGCTGGCAAAAAAATGGGTATAGACGGGTACGAGTTTGGACACACGCCCTAATAACAACTAAAATAGGTGTGCAAACCCGTATCCATTATTTAAACATACATTTTTTTCTTGCCAATCTCGTATTTTTATAAAATATATTAGACCCGTTTTTTGTCCTAATTGTTTTCAAGTATATTGAAATCCAATGTTTTTCTCAATTTTTACAATCGTGTGCATTGAGAAACTGCAAAATAGAAAAGATACACATAATGAGTCTGATTCATGATTATACAAAAAAAAACAATAAAACATTCAAAACACCGCCATTAAGTTCTAATACACATAATATTCAATATACATATGTGACGGAAATACACAAAATTAATACATTATAAAAAAGATTCAAAAATGAAAGGGGTGGGGTGCGTCGTTCTTCAAGTGAGAGACGAAAAGAGAGAGGAGAGAGAAGATGTTAAAGACAAAAGAAAGAGGGGAGAGGGAGAACAGAGATCGTGAGGGGTAGAGGGACGAGGGGTGGGAGTTGGGACGGCAAGAGTGAGGGTGAGGCAACGACGACACTAGAGTTTATGGTTTTATCTGATATATTATAGGAAAATTTACTAAAATAGCCTTAAGAATTTTGTACCAATCTATTTATTATACCATACTTATTTTCTTTAATCGTGTTAAGCGAGTCATAAACGAGTTAAGCAGGTTGACATGTTAATGACTCGTTCATTAGCGGTGTATAAACGTGTTAACATGTTTATGATCCAAACTCACTTATGCCAAACCCATGACATGTTTAGTACGTGTCGTGCCGTGTCGTGTTAATCGTTTCATGACCCAAATTGCCACCCTTTAAGTGTATAGTAATGTTTACGGCATCTCCAATCCAGTGCCATCCCCCAAATTGTCACCCTTTAAGTGTATAGTAATGTTCATGCAGAATGCTGATTTTTAATTTTGATGATTTACTCATAATGACATACACCTTTTTTTTGAAGTCTAAAATATGTTCATATATCAATGATCAGAGCCAAATACAAAAGATAACACTTGAGGTAGTAAAGATCCCCGGTGATAAGCTCTTGACATAAAAACAAAAACCCTAACAATGCTATGAGCTAACCGGTTTGGGACCTTTTAACAAAACCAACATAAAATACTATCAATCTCATCCATGATTGATTAATAAACACTAACAATAACCTCAATCCCTCTCTGTAGCCACGCTGAATGGCATATGATTCTAGAAAAAAAAAAAAAACCTTCTTTTTTTTTTCTTTGTCCAACTAAGAGCTTCTCGAATCTCTATCGCCTCCACCATTGCCACATTTTTGTTCCAACTTAAAATACTCATTTTTGTAGGCAGGCCTGCCCTGGAGAACCTACCTCCAGTCCGTTTTTTGATTGAGGATCGACTAGGGCTTTATTTGCTAGGCATGGCCCACCAATTTTAGACACCAACTCCTCCATTCGTGGCCTTTTTGGACCCACAATCACAAGCTCCTCTCCGTTTCGTGCCCAAGAAACGCCACACGTTGATTTCGATTTTGAAAGTCCCATTTACGAACGAAAACTTGTTTCCATTTATTTCGGCTCTTGCGACTAGTGTAGATTCCGAAATTAGTTTCAAAACTACCCCATTACTCGGTTACCGCAATATTCTCGCCATTATGCCCTCCACCTTCCTTATCAAATTCGGTTTCCATAACTGTTTCATCGTGTTCCTCATCTTAAAACGCTTGACCAACCAACAACGAAGAACTTCACCGGATCGGTTATGTGATCAAGCAACCACCGTTTGGCAATCTTCGAGGAGCTTGACTAACTTGTGCTCGTAGGAACATACCAAATTAACTCTCGGGAACAACATTGGGATTCAAGTACAATTTGCGATAAAACTTCTCTCCGTGCCCAATTCTTCCACAATAATAAATTAAGGTCGAACTTTGAAGTTGCTCACACTTGAAATTCACCCAAGCCCATTGTCGGGACCCTTATTCAACCTCAACTTACTCTGAAGAGGAAGACGAATATCGAAAGAAACTCGAACCTGCATAAAAAATTTCCAATTGCCAGTTAAATTCTTCTCACCAGGTTCAATATAACGGCTAACGAAATTCCCAATTTCCTTGCCCCACTTTCTTAGACATCAATCCAATCGGAACAATGTGTATTTGAAGCCAGAAATTGAGAGAATTGAGAGTACACATACCGGTTGTTCCCCTTCCTCAAGTTTCTTACAAATTAGCGCATGTTGCGAGAAAGTCCACGAACCATTTTCTAGCACTTTATTCTATCCTATTCATGGAAGAACTGGAATATATACCTTGGAGGTTCATCTTCCATTGGGATTTCTTGATTACATACGCTCATAACAGGGCGCCAAATTGATGCTAAAGTTTGCTTCATGGAGTTAAACTTGATTACCTTGTTTGTGATGACCCTCACCCCCGAGGGCCCGGGTCGCCCAGCCTAGACCGCCACTCAAGCCCTTCCATACACCAGCCTGGCCCAAGTGAAGGTCTAGTAAGCCTTAACCTGCAGAAAACATATACAGGACTATCTACAAGACAATATAAAACAAATAAGTGCGGAATAAAATGCCTTCTATATGTCTGTCAAGTACAAAATTATAGTCCTATAAAAAAAACAGTATGGAATAATAGTAGAAAGTCTTACAAACCAATTGTACCTATGGGTACCAAAAACATATACCCATTCATTAGAACCCAATTTTAATAAATCAAGTTCAAAATCGAAATAGATAATATAGTATCAACTCACAAACATAAGGAAAGAAAGTCTTTTAGGCGACGACTTTCCCCTTTCCTTTATTTAGCGCAGCTGATGAGGTACCTGGAGGGGGAGAAGTGGAGTGAGCAATATAATGAACAGGCTCAGTAAAGCGTAAGCCCACTTTACCCTCAATCATTCAAGTAATACTTAATGTATATTAACTACCATGCAACAATGGTTCTTAGTGAAGCCTACTATCATTTCGAGCATGAATAAGATAACATGAAAAAGCATACTATACAAGATAGAATAAGCAATGTCCAAACATGATAGTTCAACAAGGATAATGATGATAACATAATGTCATGTAGTCAAGAAAAATGGAAACTAGATATAAGCCCATGTGACCCGAGCTGCCAACTAAACCTTAAAGGTATCGTTTTATGATTCTGACCGCCTAGTTGAACATCAAGGTGTCACCATGATTTCAAA
This sequence comes from Stephania cephalantha, assembly GCA_039657325.1. Classification (NCBI taxonomy): domain Eukaryota; kingdom Viridiplantae; phylum Streptophyta; class Magnoliopsida; order Ranunculales; family Menispermaceae; genus Stephania; species Stephania cephalantha. Next base: position 4,399,179 of record CM077579.1, read on the forward strand.
TCGCTAAGATGAACATTGAAGGTATAGCGTTTGTGATCCCGTAATGCCAAACTTAGACATCAAGGAAACATAATAGTAAAGAGGAGGGTACCGGTGGCCGCCGATCCTTCAGTTCGATTAACATAAGCATGCATTCATCATATCATATCAGTTCCACAAGCATTCAATCATAGAGAGCTCAAAAGGACAAGATGAAGTAGTTCAACAAAATATATTTTAGTTTGATTCCAAGTGAGATATCAATCATTCACCACCGTGAATCCTAGCATCTCTACTAGCAAGACATGATTGAAGATAAATCAAACCCCACTAACCTCGAAACGCTGCTATCCTAATTCCAATCCTAGCTCGGGAAGTTCCTATTCAGTCCTCCTTGAGTGGTCTACATTGATATAGGTTTACATAATTTATTAAACTTGATTAATTGAGATAAATTATTCGTTCCACTTTGGTCTCAAATCTTTCCATTCAATTTTTAGTTAGAAATTTACTTGATTCTCAAGATTTGTTGATTCCACTTGATTCATTGAGACCTTTGAAGAGGACTTGGTCTCGGTGGGAGTCGGCCAAGACCTTTAAAGAGGTTTTGGTGGAAGTTAGCCAAGACCTCTAAAGTGATCTCCCATTGTGTGTCCAAAACCCACGCGCAGCTTCTAGGGCACCGTCAGGACCAGGTCTGACCTTGTTCGACGAAAAAACACTTCTATGACATTTTCGACCTAGTATGAGTGCTCTGCAATGGCCAAAGCGAGAAATTTTGAGGATTGAGGGGTGATGGGGGGTGGGGGTGAGGGAGATGGGGTTTGAATGTTGGGAGAGAAGGGTATTTTAGGGACTTCAGAAAAAAAAAAAAAAAGAAAAAAGGTGGGGTATGTTTATCAATTGGAATTCAAAAGTGGGTATGCTTGAGTAATGAGGTATGTTAAGCAACAAATGGGGTCCATTTAGCCGCTCCCTTATTATATCGCTTGGGTAGTGAGTCTTGGTTTACAATTTATGCATTAGAGGTATTCCTCTTGGTTAATGTGATTAGTTCATTTAGTTACATTGGTTCAAAGTTAGTTTATGGTTCATATGATGTTTTTAATACTGAGAAGAAACTGCTAGTGTATTGTATGGTTGATCAATTTCCTTGTGCTCTTTCTTGATGCGTTCCTTGACAATCCTTTGCAGCTGAAGGTTCTGGTTCAAGTGAACTGTGCAAGTGCTGCCCATAGTGCCCATGGTTAGTTTCTTTGTTCTTTTTTGTATTGGGCAATGACTTTATAACTATTCGGTTTATATTTGATCTAGTCTAAACTTGCAATTTTTGCCTTGTATTTTGCTTCTTGTCCTAGGCAAATCTTGCTGATTCCTTTTTAGCAGACCTCGATGATTTATCAGATAATGAAGATGACATTCAGGTGAGTATTTCCATTTCAAATTCTGCTAATATCTTATTTTACTTTATTTTATTTACATTGTTTTGGGTTGTACTGATCATTGCAATTGATTGGTGACCATGAATCATTCATGTCAGGATGAGAATGAAGGGGGCTGGAGACATGGAAGAGGATGTTGATGGTGACTTAGCAGACATAGAAGCCTTGAATTATGATGATCTAGACAGTGTCTCCAAATTGCAAAAAACACAACGTTACATTGACATAATGCAGGTAAAATGTCCTATGCATAACTGCTGCGGTAACCCGCTTTGGGCACCGACCTAGTTGGTTGCCGCGTGATACACCTCAAGATATGTGCGTGCGCATCACGAGGTGTATCGTGTGGGTATCGACCCAATCGGTGCTCAAAGTGGGTTAATCGAGCTTTTTCCTTCTGATTATGTCCCTTTTTTCCGTAGCAAAACATTCATCTTTTTCACAAATGCACGCCATATCTCATGTTCTCTGTTCTTTTTTCTTTTTTTTTCTTTTTTTTGGTTTTTAATCTAGACTAGAAGGGCACGGAGCAGGTCTGTTTTTCTTTTTCCTTGCATTTTACTTCTAAAAATTCTAAGCGACGTTTGCACCAGTTTTCCAGTACATATTTTTTGGCATTGTCATATTATCCTTTTAGTTTGAAATAAGCGAATTTAAAAAGGGGGTGGGGATAAAGCCTTTTTGTTAGTTGTACGTGCACCACTATACGTGGTTTTTGTTAGAAAATAAGAAAGAATGACTTCTTTACTTTCTTCACTCTGTATTTAGATAGATGCCTAAAAGCTTCCTCAGTGTTATGTGATTTTTTGTTAATGTAGATATTGTTTATATGGTTTATTTGTTTTCAGAAAGTTGAAGATGCACTTGAGAAAGGCAATGATATGTCGAACCAAGGATTGGTTTTGGAGGATTTAACCCTCGTTGATCTAGAAGGACTTGTACCCTCTGCCATCGTTATGGTAGTTTCTGTTACTGCTTCAACCACTAGCAAGAGAATCTTGAGAAGACAATCAATGCATGTGATCTGGCTCTTGCGCTTGATTTGTCTAAGTAGAAGGTTCTTGATTTGGTAGAGATCGAGTAGGATGAGTTTCATTAATTGCACCCAATCTATCTATCTACCATTGTTGGAAGTGCTGTTGCAGCAAAGCTGATGGGTACTGCTGGAGGGGCTATCAGCATTAGCGAAAATGCCTGCTTGTAATGTGCAGCTTCGAAAGAACTTAGCAGGATTTTCTACTGCAACATCCCAATTTCACGTGGGCTATCTTGAGCAAACAGAAATTTTCAATTTGGAGTACCAGAGGAAAGCTCTTTAGGTAATTTAATAACATTGATTTGGTAAAAACAAGGCATTGGTAGTTTTTCATTTTTTTATTTTTTTTTAGTTTGTATTCTGGTTTTCATGCTTCATTCTGATGTTATTGAGTTTAATTCTCCTTTGGTCAATGCTTTTGGGTGTAGAAACTGTAACTATTAGGAATTTAGGAGGACTTTAACAAGAAGCTTAAGAATATGAGTTTGAATGAGTTTGGTTAAACCAAACCCTATTTATGTTGTGACAATCGCTACTATATGCACCCCACCTTTTTTTTTTTTTTTTAATTGAATTTGCAATCTTTTTAAATTACCCATCCCCTAATGGCTCCCTCACGCACGTCGTGCACTAATAATTTAAGAAGATTGCATTATTTTTTAGGATTGAGTATATCAACTTTAATATATATATATATATATATATGCGGGTGAACTAATCGGTAGGGGATGTTACAACATAGACAGGGTTTGGTTTAACCTAACTCTAAATTATTTGTGTGTACACCAATTGATACAAAGATTAGGGAAGGGCGGTTGCGGTGGTTTGGTCACCTGCAAAGACGGCCTACGAATGCCCCAACTAGAAAACTTGACTCAATAGAAACTGTAGAAATTCGACGAGGTAGGGGCAGACCAAAGTTAACATGAAATGCATTAATTAGGAGGGATTTGAATGGTTTGAAAAGCTCACCATCAATTGCACTTAATCAAGCACAATGGAAAAGTTTGATCCATGTAGCCGACCCCAGTTAATTTGGGACTGAGGCTATGTTGTTGTTGTTGTTGTTGTTGTTGTTGTACACCTCAAAATAAAACAAAATAACTAGTATGTTCTGTTCTCATTTTTATTTCTGTTCGTACAAATCTCGCAGACCATTTCTTATTAATCTGATTACTGTTGTTCCTTTAATGTAGGTGATGGACTAGGTGAGGGTTATGGTATGCTTGGCCAAGCCGGGAGTGGGAAGTTGCGTGTATCTGTTGTGCAGAGCAAACTTGGTTCAAAAGTTGCTAAGAAGTAGGCTTCTTGTGAATCACATTGACAATTGTTTCCTCTGCACATTATCTGCTTGCCTTTCCAATTTAGTGACTCTGGTTCGTCACTGGCATTTTTCAGGTTCAAAGAGAAGCAGTTTGGAAGCAGTGGTGCTACTTCTGGGTTGACTTCAAGTCTGGCATTCACCCCTGTGCAGGTTAGTGCCACAATTTTTCAAGAACCGTCTTTGGAGAGTTTTGAGGTTTTTAAGTTTAGGTTGATCTTTTTTCTGTGAGTTGGATAGAACTCGAAGGCGATATGAATCCCATATTTTTTTCTTAGTTAATAGATTTATGTTAAAGTAGGTGGAACAGTGGATGTTAAAAATGTTGGGATGTGTGGACCAAAAAGTTTAGTCCTACGTCAATTATCTATAGCTTTTTGAAGAAGTATATAAGAGTGGACCTCCCATCAAATGGTACCGAGGCCTTTTGGAGAAAACCCCACACCCAGTGTAGAAGGTGGTTAAGTTAGGGACAATATTTGGTACTAGCAGAGATTCACGGGCCCGCGCAAGGGTGCGCGGGTGGGCCTAGCTAAAAAATGGCTAATAAGCAAAGAAACTGTAAATTGGTTCAATGACCTTAGCAATATCTAGTCTCATGACTTCTAAATTTGGAGGTTATTTTTGTCAATGGCCTTACGATGTTCGATGAATTAATGGTATTCCTTTTCCGTTTTCAGGGAATTGAGCTTTCAAATCCGCAAGCCCATGCTAATCAGCTCGGCAGTGGAACTCAGAGTACTTACTTTTCAGAAATAGGGACGTTTTCGAAGATCAAGAGGACTTGAACTGCTTCTGAGCATACTTATCTTTTCACTCCTAATCAAACCTAGACTCTACATAGTACGTATTCTCTTAAAAATCATTTTGTTTTCCAAGTGAAATATGAGTGAGAATGTTAATTAAAAGCATAATCCTGAGAATGAAAAAACTTTAAAACTCTCGACTAGAGGCGTTGCCTTTGTGGTCCTATGTTCCTAGAGTTCGATATTAGTTGGGGCTATGCCTTGAATACCCTAACAATAACAAAAAAGAGAAGCAGAACTAATAGCTTAACTTTGCATCTGACACTATGCTTTCTATTAAGCTTCCTTCCGAAGGATGTTCTGCAGGAATGAATTGAGGGGCGGGGGTAGAGAGTATTGCCAGGAAACTGTTGTTCCTCATGTAAGTTATTTCTTGGATGTAGATCTCTATAGATGCCCTTGCATATAAACCACACAGCTTTCAGCATATATATGTTTGTGAATTTGGTTTCAAGAAGTTGAGGTGGTGGAAAGTTGAACTTAAAACTCTTTGGTTGGCCTAAAAAACGTCTTTTTCAGCATATATATGTTTGTGAATTTGGTTTCAAGAAGTCGAGGTGGTGGAAAGTTGAACTTAAAACTCTTTGGTTGGCCTAAAAAAAGTCTTTGGTTGGTTGTTGAAGTTGTTACAGCAGCTGGGCTATTTTTTTTTTTTTTTTTTTTGTGTTTTTTTTTTTAATAATATCCATGGGTATTCAGGCGAGCTTAATTATTCTCACGATGCCCTTGCATAATCGGTCGTGATCTTATCACATCGGAGAATCGAAGCTGAGGTTATGCGCGATCTTATCGTTGTGGTGAACCTGATCGAATTTTTTTTTTTTTTTTTTTTGAAGTTGAATAGCTATCACAATGGGACAACTGAATTATTGTTATCTGGGTGTCGATGTTTGTAGAAAATTAAAATAGATGCAGTAGGATTTTTTTTTGGACGGCGCTATAGGCAATTCAATTTTTTGTAAGGGCAAGTTAATATTACATGTATTTCATGTGAGGCACCCCAACATGTTGGGTGTCTTTAGCCGTACCCTTTCTTTATTCTTAGCAAACCATTCTATTAGAGCCCATTCTTTTCTCGAATTTTAATATTTAGAACAAAACAATGTGTATATATGTTTGATCTTTTAACGAGACACAATCTCTAAGCAAGTGTCATCCAAGGGGGAGTGTTGTGAAGTGTGGATGACCATGCATGTACACCAACATATTGTGTAGTTATGTACTTCCATTGGTTTGTGTATTGTCATGTTCTTTGTAACCATTTCAATGTACATGGGGTGTATGTTTTAGTCCCACATTGCTAAGGCACATTTGTCATCATACCAAATGGCCTATATAAAGGATACTAACTTCATTGTAAGAGCACATCAAGTTGAATGAAAACTTCTCATTCCAACTATCTTATTTCTTCTTTCTCTTTTAGTAGTAGTATAAGTTCTTAGTCTTCTAATTTCCTTCTCTAGTTCTTAGCAAGTTTCAACTTAGTTTACAACACGTTATCAGCACGAGCTTGCTCTAGCATTAAGGAGATCTTGAAGTTCAAGAAGGCTTGTTAAGGAGAGAAAGCTAGGAAGGTATAATTTTTGTTATTTAAATAAGTTCAATTTACTTCTATATTATCATGATTGCTTCTTTTTATCTATGCATACTTTATTCATATATTATGCATTATAGCGTCACCGATTGCGAAAGTATGCTCTGTAGTTGCGTCTTGTATGATCTTCTACATCAGAAATCAAAAGTCAATATGTGACATAACTAGTTTTCTCTTAAAACTACAAATGATTAGTTATTGTTATATTCTTGATTTTATAATACAAATCATGCTATAAGTTTGAGTTGATAGTGGGTAAGCCTTGTCCCCGGTAAAGTTAAACATTGAAAGGGAGACGAGTTATCCCGTTCGAGGAGGCATGACATTAAGCAGACTTTGTCTCGCCACCCAACTTGGAGGTTGTCCCACCAACTCATACGAATAGTACATTTGATTATTAATAAATCAAGTTGTGAACATATACTTAATCATATGTTATGTTTTTTTTTTTACATAAAAGAAAATAGAAAATTATTTTATATTTACTTTCAAAATATTAATCAACCATAGTTGAATTTGTTATCTTATTATAATTCTTGTCATGATAATTAAATATTACAAATTATGAATAAAGCTTGTATCCATGCGAGGTTGTATGTTGTACACAATCATTCACAAATTTCTCTTTAGAGATTTGAAAAGTGAATATTTCACTTTATATATATTTTCACCTTATGGAGTTATATATATACATACCAAAAGGGTAATGCTCCAAAAAGCTCAAAATGAGCTAATTTGGGTCTCATGCTACAAAATTTAATCATCAAATATTAATTATAATTTCACAATTTTAATTACCTCTATGTTGAGGCTATGTGAAAATATGATCGATGAGACAATAAAAGGTCACGTGGCCCGCCTCGATTTATTGCTGCAACAAATATCGAGTGCGCACGTCAATCCAATAAATATTAAGGATTGATTTTTTGTCTCATAGTAGCTGAGTAAAATAATGAGATATTATAAATATAATATCGCTCCCGTCCAATTAGTTGAGCTTCAAATTAAGAAGCATATGTTGCATATAATGATCATGATCGCAATAATAAATTTATGGACGTGGAAAATGTGAAAATATCAGGTAAAGGTCGTATTGACAATTCCACCAAAAAAAATTGGAATAAAAGTGGTGCACCACTACAAAGGGCAAATAATTATTGACAATGAGCGCTCATAATTGTGACATTTTATTTAGTCATATATGAAAGACTATTTTGCCTAAATATTGTCATATATATGCCCGAATATTTTTGTGACCTTTACCATACCTTCAAAATCAAAGCCAAAATATTACGAATTTTATCATTGAAATATGACTCTTTTTCTGATTTGCCAAACATTATTTGTCCGTATGGATCAACAAATCATGTGTTCAAGTCATGAATCAAATAAGAGCGATATATGCCTTCTGATTGTGCTACAACGCATACAATCCTTAAAAATGAAAATATTTCTCCAATTTGAACTTAGTTGAGGCTAATGTTCAAACAATATCTGGCATCTCCAATTTGATTAATGGCTCGGAAGAGCAAATATTATGTTGCTTGGGGGAACAACAATTCATGTTGACAATGCCTTATACTCACGAAAAATCCAGAAGAAATTTATCGAGCTTTAAAGATATTCGACAAAATGGATATCACATTGAAACCGTGAACGAAAATAATAGAGAATTTCTCTATGTCACATTGGTTTCAAATGGGAAAAAAGAAGTGTTAGAAAAATTCCCAAATTATCATCTGGATTATATTTTACTCATATAAGGCATGTCGAAACGAATGTCGTCTTGAATAAGAAAATTAATGATCCAAAGACATTCATTTTATGGCATGACCTAGCTGGTCATCCAGGATCATCAATGATGCGAAGAATAATTAATAATTCGCATGGACATCCTTTAAAGAGCCACAAAATATTTTCAAATTGGTGATTATAATTGTGCTAGTTGTTCTCAAAGTAAATTGATAGTTAAACCATCCCCAAGTAAAATTGTTGTGGAATCCTCGGTTTTCTTATAACGCATTCAGGGAGACATATGTGGTCTTATTCATCCTCACTTGTGGACCATTCAGATATTTCATGGTTTTGATAGATGCATCAACTAGGTGGCACATGTTTGTTTGCTTTCAACCCGCAATGTTGCATTTGCTAGACTTTTAGCACAAATCATTAAGTTAAGAGCACAATTTCTGACAACCCAATCAAGACCATCCGTCTTGATAATGCCGGAATTTCAATCTCAAGCATTTAGAAATTATTGCATGTCTATAGGAATTACCATTGAACATTCTGCGTCCACATGTGCATACCCGAATGGTTTGGCGAGAATCTCTTATCAAACGCATTCAATTAATTGCCGGACCTTTAATCATGAGAACTAAGTTATCAACTTCGGTTTGGGGACATGCGATCCTTCATGCAAAGCATCTATCATTCGTTATAGACCTACGCATACCATGAACATTCCCCATGCAACTCATTTTAGGTCAACAACCAAATATTTCACACTTGAGAATTTTTGGTCATGTGCATGTATGTTCCTATACCACCTCCCAATAGAACTAAGATGGGCCCACAACGAAAACTTGGGATTTATGTTGGATTTAACTCATCGTCCATTATAAGATACCTTGAGCCCTTAACAGGGGATTTATTTACTGCACGTTTTGCTGATTGTCATTTTGATGAAGCAATTTTCCCACCATTGTGGGGAGATAAGAAGCCAATTCAAAAGGAATGACGCGAAATTGCTTGGAATGCATCAAATTTATCACATTATGATCCACGTACAAATCAATGTGAACTTGAAGTTCAAAAGATCATTCATTTGCAACAAATTGCAAATCAATTACCCGATGCATTTAATGATGCAAAACAAGTGACAAAATCACATATTCCAAATTTGTAAATGTTCCCGCAAGAATTGATGTCTCTCAGGCAACAAAATGCACAAGAACCAACGAAACGCTTAAAGCGTGGAAGACCATTGGTTCAAAGGATACAATTCCTCGAAAGAGGAAAACGGAGTAAAAATAAATACAAATCAAAATACTCTGAGAAAGCACAAGAATCCTTTGATAAGAGTTTGTCGAACAAGTTGATTCGATGAGGAACAACTTCCTCTAGAAAAGAGGAAAAATATGAAAATAATGAGATCTCAATAAATTATTTAAACTCGGTAAGATTTGGGATCGAAATAAAATTGTTCACGATGATATATTTGCTTTCAATGTGTCCTTTAAAATATGTGAAAATGATGATGATCCGAACCACGATCAGTGGACGAATGTCGAAAAAGACCCGATTGGCAAAAATGGCAAGATGCTATCCAAGCGAGCTAAACTCGTTAAGGAAACGAGAGGTTTTTGGACCAATTGTCCAAACGCCGATGACGTAAAACTGTTGGATATAAATGGGTATTTATACGAAAGAGAAATGGAAAAAATGAAGTTACAAGGTACAAAGCAAGACTTGTAGCTCAAGGTTTCTCACAAAGACTGACATCGATTATGAGGAAACATATTCTCCGTTATAGATGCAATCACATTTCGATTCTTGATAAGCCTTGCGCTTTCGAAGGGCTTGATATGCATTTAATGGATGTCGTTACGAAGATATCTCAGACGGATCCCTAGACAAATGAGATATATATGAAAATCCTGAAGGATTTATAATATCCGAAGAAATAAAATCAAAACCTCATAACATGCATTCTATAAAATTACAAAGGTCTTTGTACGGATTGAAACAATCCCAGGACGAATGTGTACAAACGCCTTAGTGATTATTTTGAAAAGAATGATATGTAAATAATCTGCTTTGCCCATGTGTCTTCATTAAAAGATCATCAACGGATTTGTGATTATTGTTTGTATATGTTGATGATTTAAATATAGTGGGAAACCACGACGACATCGTTAGAACATCTGAATACTTGAAAAAGGAATTCGAGATGAAAGAACTTGGAAAAACAAGACTTTGTCTTGGTTTGCAAATTGAACATTTTTCAAGTGGAGTACTTGTCCATCAATCAAATTATATTGAAAAAATATTAAAAAGATTTTATATGGACAAGGCGCATCCATTGAGCTCTCCAATGGTTGTCGATCACTTGAAGTGGATAAGGATCCATTTCGACCTCATGAAAGTGATGAAGAGCTACTTGGTCCGAGGTACCATATTTAAGTGCAATTGGTGCACTTATGTATCTTGTAAATTGTACAAGACTGACATTGCTTTTGTCGTCAACCTACTTGCAAGATACAAATTCATCACCAACTCGAAGACATTGGAATGGTGTTAAACATATTTTCCGATATCTTCGAGGAACAAGTGACATGGGTTTATTTTACTCGAGAGGGTAAAATTGAATCTACAAGGTTATGCTTTGATCTTTGGATTTTTATCTGATCCCACAAGGCCTGTTCTCAAACGGGATATGTATTCACATGTGGTAATACTCAGTATCATAGAAGTCGATAAAGCAAACTATAGTTGTTACTTCTTCCAACCATTCTCAAGTACTTGCAATTCATGAAGCAAGTCGTGAATGTGTATGGTTGAGAAATATGATTGAACATATTCAAGAATCATGTGGATTGCCTTCAATAAAAGATTCTCCAACCATATTATATGAAGATAACGCAAAGATGTATTGCACAATTAAGTGAAGGATTCATAAAATGGGATGAACAAAACATATTTCACCAAAATTCTTTTATGCGCATGAGCTTCGGAAGAATGGTGAAATTGATGTCAAGCAAATCCGATCGAGTGATAATCTTGCTTTGATCTATTTACAAAAGCCTTACCAACTACGACATTTAAAAGGCTTACATATGATATTGGCTTACGTAAACTTAAAGACATTGCAAACAAAGAAAGCCGAACAAGTTTCACCCATGTTCACATGAGGGGGAGTTATTGATTAGTGTATTGCACTCTTTTTCCTTAGCTATGGTTTTATCCCATCGGGTTTTCCTAGCAAGGTTTTTAATGAGGCAATCTTAACAATATTATACCCGTCTTAATATTTATGAGAATAGTTTACTCTTTTTCTTTTACTATATTTTTCCCATGGGTTTTTTCTTAGTAGAAGTTTTAACGAGGCACAATCTCTAAGCAAGTGTCATCCAAGGGGGAGTGTTGTGAAGTGTGGATGACCATGCATGTACACCAACATATTGTGTAGTTATGTACTTCCATTGGTTTGTGTATTGTCATGTTCTTTGTAACCATTTCAATGTACATGGGGTGTATGTTTTAGTCCCACATTGCTAAGGCACATTTGTCATCATACCAAATGACCTATATAAAGGATACTAACTTCATTGTAAGAGCACACCAAGTTGCATGAAAACTTCTCATTCCAACTATCTTATTTCTTCTCTTCTCTTTTGTAGTAGTATAAGTTCTTAGTCTTCTAATTTCCTTCTCTAGTTCTTAGCAAGTTCCAACTTAGTTTACAACATGATCTATTTTACTTTCTTTATTCTTTGCAACCCATTCTATTAGAGCCCATGCTTTTCTCGAATTTTTTTATTTAGAACAAAACAATGTTTGAACTATTTTATGAAGAGTGACTAAGTTTTATGTTGATTGTCAATTATATCGAATATTGTTTTTTAAACAACATAACCTTAATCTCAAATTAATTGGAGTCAACTATATGAATCAAACTCTTTCATGAATTGTGCTTGATTTATGATCCCTCTTAATTAATGCGTTTTAAATCAACTTTGATCTACTCTTACTTCGTCGAATTTTTTCAATTTCTATTGAGTCAAGTTCCTCTTAATTAACGCGTCTTAAATCAACTTCAATATATTCTTACTTCGTCAAGTTCATCCTAATTAACGCGTCTTAAATCAACTTTGATATATCCTTTACTTCGTCTAATTTAAGTCAAATTTCCTGGTAATCAAACCACATTTTTGTGTCAAGTGATGTTACTCTTAGTTATTTTTGAATTTCTATATTTCTTATTCTATCTTTACAAAATTATATCATATCCATTTAAACATCTTCAATCCTCATTCCTTATTTTTGAATTTCTGTCTTTACAAATTATACCATATCCATTTAAACATCTTCAATCCTCATTCCTGTATTTAAACATCTTCAATCCTCATTCCTGTAATGCTAATTTTTCTTTTTTTGTAATTAACTGACTATTTACTTCCATATAAAGTATAGCTACTATTCTTTTTAAAAAATAAAACAAAAACATGCAGATGAAGCTAACTGGATTAGATTAGATGATCGTCATATATTAATACAGACATCCCACAACATAGGTACTCGTTCAGCAGAGATACAGATGAGGTCCTGTTATGCTAATTTTTCATTTTTTGTAATTATTGAACGACTATTTACTTCCATAGAGTATAGCTCCTATTCTTTTTAAAAAATAAAACAAAAACAAAAACAAAAACATGCAGATGAAGCTAACTAGATAGATTAGATGATCGTCATATATTAATACAAACACCCCACTACAACAAAGGAACAACATAGGTACTTGTCCAGCAGAGATGCAGATGAGGTCATCACATAAAACCAAACAAAAGCCCAATACGCCAAAGTTAGCTGGGACGGTTTAACATACATATCTCATAACACACAGATGGATTAGTGCATGTGTAGTAGGTAGTAGTGAGTTTTACACTCTAGCTCCTGCACCAACACCACCCTTGAGAGCAGGGTCACCAGCTCCAACACCAGCACCAACACCACCATAGTCAGAGTCCCTGTAACCAGGGCCATACTTGCTACTGAACACACCTGCATGTATCAACAGCATATAGAGTGTCTGTGTGAAGGCCAATATTATGATGAGTGCTTCAAGCACTCTCAGCCTCCACCCCCTGTACCCTCCCACATTGATTTCCTTGCATGCCAACCTGCACATGCATACACATACATTTTAACCATATATATAAATTTATAACCCAAAAAAACAAACATAAATGCAAGCTTATTCTATTGAATGTGAGAAATTAGGATTAATTGATTCTATGTTTGGTCTTGTTCTATTGATATTGAATTTATTAAAACATGATTAATTAAATTTTTATTTACTTCAAAAAAAAAAAAACGAGAAAGTAGGATTAGTTTGGTCCTTATCTAATTTTATTTGGTCTTGCAACGAATTACTCTGACCAGTTTGAGTGACCCATTAGGACCCATCAACTGACTTAATTTGAGTCTGGTCCCATCAGATATAATTTTGCCTGGTCTTGCAGCTCTATAATGGTGAAATAATTACAAAGAGAATGGTGAAATAATTAGTAGGGAATGCAGCAACATCACACAACAACATTACGCAGTTGAACTGTCAGGGCAGTCAATTAATTGACAAGTACAGTCACACAAACCAAAAAAATAAGAAAACAAAAAAAAAAGTTGAAAAAGCTTACAAACAAACCAAACAAGAAAAGCTATTTTGGTAGACCCTACGACATTAGAACAGCTGAGTAAGCTGCATGTTGTTGCGCACTTTCCTAATTATTTTCCTAATTATAAATGTGCCTGTCCTAAAAAAAACTTTTTAAATGTGCCTAAACCATTCAATATAATTAATCCCAGGGACTGGATCCTAAATAATTTTTGTATTTAATATACGGAACAGCATACAATTAATTCAAACAAATATCCTTGACTGATTACAAAATGTAACACTCACTATATATGTCTTTAACAAGTATAAGGAAAATAAATGTATACCCAAATGCTAGGAGAGTGACAGCCCAAGTAACAACTGACGAAGCTGCTGCAGCAGCTAAGCTGTCATTCCTCCAAGCCCTGATGTGGTTCCCACCAGCCAGCTTTGATGCCACTCCCACCACTCCAGCCAATATTGCAAATACTAGGAAAAACATGGTTGCTCCATTCCCTCCAAACCCTTATACAATCAATAAATTAAATGATCATGAGTACTTTTCATGGTTGTATTAATTTTAAAAAAATTGTAACAAAGCACATCATTAACTGCACGATGAACGAAACCATTAATTTTATTCATGCAATCAACTCTAATTAGTTTTTTTATAGTCAAAGATATCCGAGCCACCAACTTATTTACGTCATACCCACCCAATTACATCATACTAATGGTAGACCCCGTCTAATCTGTTAAATCTTATTCAAGGCACAACCGTCTTAATCAGCGTGTTAAAAGAACAAAACTTACCACTCTCATCAACAACCCTAATTAATTTTCGAAACCTAAAAAATTTATAAAATTGATTCGACTAATTTTTTCAAATAAAGTAAAAAAGAATTGATGGTAATTATTACCAGGGTTGTTGGTTTGGCCATTGATGAACCTGTTGAGGCACCAACTACCAAACCCTAGAACAAGTATGTACATCAACAAGTTCACAAACAACAATGGAGCAGCTATGTTCCTTCCCACCGTTTGTGCCATCTCTCTCTCTCTCTCTCTCTCTAAATCTCTCGCAAACAAAAACGCAGTTGTAGTTGTAGTAGTGGTAGTAGCTTTTCACTTCTATTATTTTATGAGGAATTTTATGAGGAAACCCTCTATGTATATAGAGAGTTTTTTAACACAGTGAAGTGTTAACGTGTCTTGAAGTCACAACCAATGTAGCTCTTTTGCTTACAAGTGTTTGTATGTGAAGTACACGTGTCCTCTTTACAGTTCATTTCTTATGTATGTATGATATGTCTCTCTTCATCAATCGTGGAGTCTACTTTAAACCTCACACGTGTGGTGGTGAGTGTTTGTGAGTAGGAAATGATGCGTATTAAAGCTTACACGTGTGATGATCTCATAGACATCAAAGCAAACAACAACAGTACCAATAACATATAACGTCTATCTGGTTGTTCAATTTTTGTTTTGATTCGAAGCATTGAAGAAGAAATGGTTGTTTGATTATTTGTTTTGTACTCAAAGCATTAGTAAGTGCTACAGGATATTTTTTGAAAGAAATTTACATGTTATTTAATGAGGTTAACTTTTCTAATCTATATACTCCTATATCTTGGGTGTGCCACGCTGCGCTTTCGAGCCTTCTCGCAGCGTCACGTGGAATGTCCAAGATTAGGTTTCGTCAAGTTTTACATGGTATGTGCACGTGGCGGTTTCGAGCCTTTTCGCAGCGTTACGTGGCATGTTCAAGATTAGGTTTCGTCAAGCTTTATATGATATGTGCCACGTAGTATTTTTGAGCCTTCTCGATGCGCCATGTGTCATACCCAAGATGTTGACCTCATTATCACACATTAAGAGCATCTCCAATGTCACCATGGATTTGAGTGGAAATGGATCCACCTAGGATACAATCCACATTCAACCTGAAAAATGTTCTTCAATGGGACCACGGATTAATAATGTCAATCCTATGTGACATAGAATTAAAGTGGAGGTTATCTACCACTATGTCTACTTCTACACATTGTGATAGATTGTCATGTCAGAATTATTAATTTTTTTATATTTTTTTCAAGATTTTATTAATATTATGAAAACTGAAAATAAAAAGTACTAACTCATCAATCTATAGTATAAATCCATTGTCCATTAATTGGAGACCATTTTAAGAGGTGAATGTCTATCTAATGCCAAATAGGATAGACATCATTTCCACATCCATGACATGACACCAATCCATGGTCTAAATCCACATTACTATTGGAGATGCTCTAAGTTAAAAGCGTTTTAACTCTATAAAGAAACTGTTTTAGATTTTGTATTTAGTAAGGATAGTTCAAATTCAAATTAACTCTAAATAATACAACAATAAGTTAATTATTTAAATGCAAATAAGGAAAGTTCAAAATATTGTCAAATATATGTTCTATGCCACATGTCATCAAGCTATATGTATGGTATGTGCCACGTGACCTTTTTTAGCCTTCTCGACGCGCTAGATCTCATACGCAAGATGTTGGCCTCATTAGCACCCATTAATTTAAAATATTTTAACTCTATAAAATAGCTGTTTCTGATTTAGTCAGGATAGTTCAAATTTCAAATTAACACTAAATAATATGACAATAAGTTAATTATTTAAATGCAAATAAGGAAAGTTCAAAAATATTTTTAAATATATAGTATGTCTTTAACTGGTCTAAATGTAATTTGTTATTTATGACGTGTTTGCGACGTGGGCGATAGCTCAAACGCTTCGTGGGACCCCCACAGCTTAGAGGCTTGTGCGCGCACAGAACTAGGTAAATAATACTTTTGTGTCTTGAATTGTTTAAATTGTGATGTTTATATTGAAATAGCGTATATGACATCGCAATGTTTGTTAGTATATTACATTTGACGTGCGAGACCGTGTGTTACGTATTCGCCTCAATACGCGTGTCGACGCGGTGCACGGTAGTGTAACAACTTAACACGGGGGAAATAATACACACAAAATGAATAAAAATTTGTTAAATAAGTAATATGGAATACCTATTTGGTGGTTAGGGACATGGTAGTACACGTATGTCGCGTTTCGAGACGCGAAACCGGACGTCGGAACACTCGAAATGGCACTTTTTTTTTTTTAAAGAAAAAAGCTCAATTTAACTACAACGTACTCATATATTTATTTGGTCTATGGGTTGTTTCTATATGCTATATATTCGCAATTGTTTTCGTCCAACAATATTTTTTATAAGTGAAGGAAGCTATGCGGATGGAACTTAATACACTTATGCAAAAAATACAAATATTTGATGAACACCCTATCAATGTTCAATATAACTTACTACGTTTTCTAGCTATATATATAATGTGCGTATATATGTGTACATTTGTTTTGTTTAAAATTTTTTTATACCTTGTTTCTAATGTTTGGTCGCGTGACATAACATCTAAAAAGAAATTTACAAATTATAGACTTTAACATGCATGGGTGTTTAACATGGTAGTATTGATCCTATGTTTGAGACCATAGGTTAAGTCATTTTCCACCGATACCTGAAACATAGAGTCAGTTATCATCAATCGACACAACAATCTATGTCTGAAATGTAGTATTACACTATAGGTATCACAACCCTTGCATAAGGGCGCCCCATTGTTCGAGATGATGTAATCTTGAATGGGAAGAGACAATAATTCAAAAAAATGGGTAGCCTTCACCGATAATGGGATGCTTATAGCGCAACACTAAGTCTTATGTATGAACTCATTTAAATTATATCATATTACATAACGCGTTGATTTTCTATTATACCACAAATAACATAAATGAACAAATACAACATTTAAAATAATGTGTAATAAATGACTTAATTTACAAATATAAATCATCAAAATGTTCCTTGGAAAATTGGTCTTCCTACGTATACATATAAACATTGTGGAACAATTTTGTGAGTACGAAGAACGGACAATAAAAGATAAAAAGTCTCACAATCAAAGTTTTCACTTTGTTGTATGGAAGGTTGAGTAGAGATTCCACTAATGAAAGATCCCCCGAACTATTAAAATATCTTTTACTTCTACGTACGTGGTAGCAAATGTGTCAAATTTCAAAAAAAACATACATGCGGCATATAACTCAATATTTGCGTTCACATCATGGGTGGCAAGATTGACACTTGCAAACGAATCGAGGAAAATGACCTTATGTTTTTGGACTTAATAGACAAAACATCCAAAGGATTAGCTCATTATTACCGAAAGATAGATCAAGACCTTGTTTCACACAACTATATATGCACGATACATAAATGAGACACATAATATGATGATTTCTCTCCAACAAATAACAGAAAGTGATATTGATCTAGAGATTGTCACATCCTTATCAAAGATGTTGGACAAGAACAATTTTTTTGCCAAATCTTTCAGAATGGTGAGAGATCGAATTGAAGCTTAACCAAACCGCCACTTGAGTTTACAATTCAGAAGTACAATAGATTATGATGGGCACCAATATAACGACCCAACAACATCATCAGTCATATTAAAGCTCAATCAAACTGTCAGTCGAGATATTATAGTTGAGCACAAGATAAATGGGTTGCAAAGAATCACTGATCTCCATCAAAGTTTCTGGTCACTCACTTAATTGTTGTTGTTTCCTTATGGTGAGAACGGATATATGATATGCATATATTTGACATGTGTTTCAAACACATCGCGTGCATGTAAAATGTTGTCCATGCGAGAATTCTATTGCTTTAGGCTCCAACAAAGACTAAATGAGTCACCAACTCTATTGTATTTAGACATACTTCTTCAACAATTTATTATTGATTGTTATATGGCTATTGAAGAAGAAAGATTTCTCTGGATTAGAAACAATCAAAATTAGTTAAAGATAGAACTTTACAGAGGTTTGGTGTATGTTGTTCATTGTGGTGATTCTCATTCCAAGTATGTGGGTATTGCTCTTTCATCACATACAAGTAGCCCAAGGTATAGAGTAAAAAATTATCAAGATGCAATGGCAATATGTAGATGGGTTGGCTTTGCCATGTTCTACTCATTACATTTACATGCATCCCGACCAGGCTTCGAGATAAATTATATGCATGAGATGATTCAATGTAAAGATGATGAGAATAGAGTACAAATTATATGCATAATATTCAAAATCAAGTTGCGTGAACTCATGACGATCTTAAGTACAAAAAAGTATTTAGTGAACCAATTGTAGGTATTTACTTGATTCTTTCTCATATCTTATAAAATGTATTGCATTTTTTTATCTATAATGCATTATGATAGATACACTATTCTTCTCTAATTTACTATAACTTGCATTGCCTTGCAACTGTGAATATGCGTACTAATAGTTGACAACATCGTAGTTCTCTATGCTATTGAATTTCAAAAGCATGGCCTTCCACTTGCACTTATTTTGCTATTTATTCATTCAAAAGAGAAAAATTCATGATTCGCGGTCCATGTAGTATATGAAACATGAAGCCGCCATGCATGTCAAATGGTAAATGTATGAAATATTTTCCGAAAGAATTTAATGAGCAAACAACATTGGATGCAAAGGGATTCTCAATGCATAGAAGGAGAAAAACCAATTCACGGTCGAGAAAAATGGAACTATGGCGACCCGATTCCCCAAATCGGGTATCGCCTAAATTTCTAATCCGTCATTAAGCCCTAACCCATGCCACGTAGGACTTAACAACATATTAGTCAACCTTTACACTTTATTCACCTCGTTTCACACAATCAACATAGTTACTATTCATTTTATTATCATCAGAGTTTATTAAAATATCGTTATCATTACCTTAACTATCAATAGAAGGCGTAATAAAATTAGCGGAAACATTTCATAAAACACCTACTTTGGAAACTTGGTTAACATACGATCATGTAATACCATATAAAAGTAATACATGGAACAGTAGGGAAGTCTAGTCTCTCCACCCAATACATAACCCAAAGTCATACGAAAAGACATAAACAATATATACACAAAATGATCACCTACAAAAGTAGCAAGAACTATCCGTCGACTGTTCAAAACTACTCGTTGATCCTCTCCTTCCCTGGTCTGCTACTCGAAGTATCTACACCCACCGTCATAAATAGGACGATGAGTACAGTAATATAAAAAGTAACACTGAAAGACATTTATCCACATTTTCAAATATACAACGAGTATCTGAAAGCATAACAATAGCAAAGGAAGCTGAAACAAGAATCATGCTATAAGATACCTCAGTTAAACAATATGAAACTAACACTTGGCTATGTAGTAATGATCTAGAGCCGGCTGACTATGAAATTACATCACATCAACTCTATTCCAGTATCTCAGGATGGAGCCGTGCTCAACATCTCTATTAAAGGTCGGAGCTGATCTCTACGCCTCCATAATTACTCGTTTATATATTTACTTGATAACCCCGGGTCCCATGCCTCGTGTGCCACATAAGCTAGTGTTGAGATCCCGACATTACCAAAAATCTAGTGACCCCTATGTCTTTGCTCCCATCTCTATAATGGTCCTAGGTACAAGAACTACTTTCACAACTCAAGAATTAACATAATAAGGAATCCAAAATAGAATAGCTCAAACGATCACAAAGGAATATGGTTTATAACACCATAATTCATTCACCTAATAACATGCTTTTCTAGTAAAACTTTGAATAACCAAGAAACGACATAACACACGATTAAGAGTCAAGGAATACAATTTAAACAACAATCAATGTCATGATAACAAACTCATGTAATAAGAGAGGATAATAAAGTCATGACATCTAAAGTACAATAGCACATTAGTCCAAAATGATCGCAAACAAGAAGCATAACGGAAAGAAATATAAATAAATATCTCAATCGGTTTACTTACAAACCACGCCAAACTCCTATGCTAATGTACGGTCTCTCGACACCTCAAAACAAGTACCCGAACCTCCGAGACTCTTCCCTAGGCTCCTGGTACCATTAGACATGTTTTATAATGTATTTAGACCTTCAATTATGGTGTTAAGCTTGTTTAAGGTATTTAAGTTTTAGTTTAAAAATTGCAGATTTTTGTGCTATCAAAGCACATAACGCGTTGGGTGACTTGTCTAGCACGATAATGACCTCATTAGCGCGCTAGTTAGCTTTATTAGCGCGCTACTGACCGGTAGCGCGCTAGCTACCTCATCTAGCGCGCTATGCGCATGAAAACTCAAAATTCTGCATTTTGAATTCTGAGTTTTCTCCACACATGGCTAATTCCAACACCTTGGGTTTCCTGTTTTCACCTACTAGAGACCACAAGACACCCTCTAACACCACCATAACAACCACACTTCAATTTTATCATCTACTTACCAAGTTGGAGTACACCACCACTTGATCAACACCTTCACCAAATCTCCTTCTTTATTGATTTTGTTCTCCTTCAACTCTTCCTCTCCATCTTTACTTCTCCAACAAGTTTTCAATTGAAATGAAATGAAATGGTTTGCATGAGTTGATCTTTCCAATCTTATATTTTTATATAAGATTGTTTAAAAGCCATTGATCTTTATGTACACACGTATCTCGAGACTAATCTAATGGCTTACACCTTGACACAATTCCACTAACTCTTCACTATCTTCATCTTACTGACATTAATTATATTCTTAATTGGTCTCTTAATGTGTCAACACGTATATCGAGAAATATCAATGCCTAATATTTTAACTTGCTAACTTAGGTCACATTAATGTAAATCAAACTATAGCCACATTAATCTAATTATTTAAGCCACATTAACTTAAATTACATCTCACCACATCACTCTCTACCCTTAGTCCTACGCTGGTGTGCATCTCGAGGCGCATACCCGCTCACGTCTCGATATCTATATATTAGTATGAGTGACTTAATAAGTCTACACACATACATTAGACTAGACATCCACCACTCAAAAATTTTATACTACTCAATCTTCACACTGAATATTCGGACCATGTACTGGCTCTCAAAGCTCATTACGTCAAATAACCACGATTAGGGACTAATTTATTATTAGTAAAGTATGGGCCGTTACAAGAACATTATTTGACAATCGCTATATGATTTCGTATAACATGGATTTTGTTCAAGTATTTGCATAAATGGTCTGATTATATGGTAACTTCAGTTGAATATGTTGATAATAAAAATGGGATTGATGAAATCAAGGCTAACTTGGATTGTAGATATATCTCATTCTGATATGTCATTAGAGAATATTTCAATTTGATGTACATTATAAAGAACTAGACATGGAGAGATTGTCGTTCCATCTTCCTGGTGAACAGTATGTGGTTTTTGAACAAGGTGATTCATTGGATGACATTATGAGTAAACCTGGAATAGATAGAACAAAGCTCACTTTGCTTGGTTTGAAACTAATATAGTGCACCATAATGGAAGATAATTAAGCTATTCTCGAATTTCCTTTGCATTGGGTGTGGAATTCAAAGGATAAAGTTTGGACTAGAAGAAAAAAGGTAAAAATAATTGGGATGATCTATTTTGCCCATCCATCAAGCGGTGAACGTTACTATTTGAGGATGTGCTTAATATTGTGAAAGGGAGTACTTCGTTCAAGCACATTAGAAATGTTAATAAAATTTTACACCCGAACTTTTAAAGCGCATGTTATGCATTAGGGATGATGGATGACGATAAGGAATGAAATGATTGCCTAATGGAGGCGGCATCGTAGGCATTTAGAAATCAACTTACACATCTCTGTTTGTAACAATGTCATTGCATTGTTAAGTAATTTACAATCACAAAAGTATGTTTTCAATTTCATGATCTACATTTTTCTTATATTAAACGAAGTTTTGGGATTTATTTTTTATTTTCTTTATTAAGATACTAATTATTTGCTTTATATAAAGTTGTAATTATTTGTATATCTTACTTCTTTGAAATTTAATACTTAATCATTTCATTATTGAGTAAATAAATTTGGCTTATTTCGTAGTTTTTAGGAGAAAATTGGATTTTTTTTTAAATACTAACTTAGGAGGTATATAAAAAAATAACTTTTTGAGTTGTACATTGTTTTTTTCCTCTATAAAGAAATTTAATCATATTGTTCTCGAGTTCAAGGCCAATGAAATTACATAATAATATTTTTTCTTTCATTTCCTCTTCATCTAATAAGTTCTTTTGAATGTAATGCATTTTTTAAACTTTAGCGGGAGTCAAACTCATGACTTTTTAAACCTTGCCTTTATGGCAAGTGATGCATCACCTATATGACTTGAGATGCTATGGCCTTTGAAATGTAGTACTTTATTCTTTTATTGAAGTGGGAGTCGAACTCAAGACCTCTCCAGACCTTGCATTATGAAATGTAATACATAATCATTCAATTTTGAGGTCATTGATATTTTACACTCGATTTATTCCATGTTGATGACTTAAGTGGGAGTCGCACTCACGACTTCCACATGCATTATCAGATCTTTTTTTTAACAAAATAGTGTTTGAAAAATATTTCTACCGTTGGAATGCGAGTATATAAAATTTAGATTTGATATTCTATGTTGATGGCTTTTTGATGGATGCCTAACTAGATAATTATTTGATTAGGTCACAATATTGCAAGGATAATTTTTGAAATTATAAAAAATATTTGAGAAATTCTCCTTTTACAAATGCGAGTTTAAAGTATTATCAGTTGCATACGAATTTAACTTTGATATTCCATTTCGATATATCAAATCATGTGTCAAATTAGTAAGTATATTCTTATTTGCTTATGATTTCTTTGAGATTTTCAGGTAGTTGAAGTATCAGAATTTTGGAAAAGTAATAATTCCATATTATCAGAGGGTATACCTCATTTACAAAGAAAAATACTTCAAATTTCAAATATGCAACTATCTCCTGAGCAACTTCAACACTACACATTGGTTGAAATTGAGAATATTCTTCAAAAAGTTGAGAAGACATTAATAGATATTGATGGCATGCCTATTCTAGATTTTTCATTGGTAAGGGATGTAGGATATTAGTTGGTCGCTGAGGAGTTAGATTACACATGATCGAAATGAAGGCGTTACATGAAGAATTATACACACCTTTGAACCAATGTCAGAAGGTATCATTTGAAGCTATTATTGACTCATTTGTTAGTAAGAAGGGCCGACTATTTTTTATAAGTGGCCATGGTGGAACAGGAAATACCCTCTTGTGAAAAACGATAATTACAAAGCTTAGGTCAGAAGGGAAAATAATGTTGTCGGTTGCATCATTAAGATATATCAGTTCTTTTGTTACCGAATGGTAGAACAACTCATTCACGGTTCCATATCCCATTGGAAATTACTGCCGAATCATCTTGTGAAATTAGACATGGTACCCATTTAGCTGAACCTCTTTGCAAAACATCATTGATTAATATGGGATGAAGCTCCTATGGCCAACAAATATTATTTCAAAGCTTTAAATAGGAGTTTGAGAGACATTTTTCACATGAGATATGAGAATAGTTATGACGAACCTTTTGGAGACCTATGATTGCTCTTGGAGGTGATTTTAGACAAATATTGTCATTGTGCCTAAAGGTGGAAAAGGCTGATATTATAGAAGCTTTACTCAATTATTTTTATTTATGGGGACATTGTAATGTCTTTAAACTCAATCGAGAATATGCGACTTTCCATTGGGTCTCCACACAATCAAGATCTTGCTTTGTTTGATAGATGGTTGCTCCAGTGGGAGATGAAATATTTTATGACAATCTGGATAAAGATTTATTAAAAATCTCAACAAATGTGTCGTTACATTATGATAAAGACCCCTATAAAATACATTGTACAAGTCGTTTAGCCATAACTTGTCGAATGA
This sequence comes from Stephania cephalantha, assembly GCA_039657325.1. Classification (NCBI taxonomy): domain Eukaryota; kingdom Viridiplantae; phylum Streptophyta; class Magnoliopsida; order Ranunculales; family Menispermaceae; genus Stephania; species Stephania cephalantha. The sequence goes on from CM077579.1 coordinate 4,423,643, forward strand.
TTTCACGACTCTTTTTATTTGAAAGAGTGTGCTATTTTGACTCTAAAAAATGAAATAGTGCATTAGTTGAGCCAATTTGTTATGGTTCTAACACCAAGGGAGAAGGTTACATATTTGAGCTCAGATACAATTTATAGATCCTCTACTGCGGAAAATGATGATAAGTTACTTTACACAACCGAATTTCTCAATAAATTGAAATTTTAGGAGTCCCAAATCATAATGACCAATTAAGAGTAGGTGTGTTGGTTATGCTTCTTAGAAATCTTAATCAGGCTGAGGGTTTAAGTAATGGAACAAGGTTGGTAATAAAGCATCCCAAAAAATGGTCGGTAACAACTACATTTTTTTTTCGGAGCTAACATAGGGAATACGATGACAATTCTAAGAATCATAAGGTAACCTAATGAGTCTAAATAGCCGTTCAAGATAAAGAGACGTCAACTTTCTTTAGTCTCGTATTTTGCTATGACGATCAACAAAAGCCAAGGTCAATCACTAAAATGTGTGGGATTATTCTTACCGAATCAAGTCTTTACACATGGTCAATTGTACGGCAGTATCTAGAGTTACCGAAAGAGATGGGATACTAATATTAAATGTAGATGATGAACATCAAAACAAAATGTTTGTGAAGAATTTTGTCTATCGAGAGATCTTTAAAAATCTTAACACATCAAATGATGAAGATAAGGTAATTTCTTGAAAACCATATATATTTTTATTTCAATATATATCTCCATCTAATATTTAACATAGTATCTAACTTCTTTTATTGATTGATGTAAATACGTGAACTTTGTGTTTTGTGAAGGTTTAAAAAAAGTAACTGTGATGAGATGACATGATGTAACTTCAAAAAATGCATGTTTTGCAGTGTGAACGGGTAATCTTCTCTTACTCAAAGTGAATATAAAAACTTTAAGGGTCGTTGTATGTTCACCCTATTATTTTATAAGGGCAAGCCACAAATTTTTGGCACTCCAATTTCATATTTGCCCTTAAATGAAATGACCTAGTTACCCTCCACAACTCCCACAATCTCTCGCATGCCACTCTCCCCTTCTCTTGTTGTTGACCCTATACAAACCGACAACCCTTCGACTCCGACGATCCCCTTCGATGACCAATGGCGATGCAAAATGGGCGATGCAAACTTGCAGTTTTGGAGCCCATTACCATAGTAAGAGTCGATTGCTTCATGCTTACGATGGAAAATATTGTATTTCTACTGTTTTGTGTGCATTTATAAGGTTTGAACACAATTTTTTGTTTGCTAAAATATTGTTCATTTGGGTTGTTTGGTGGCTATTGACCTTACAAAATTGAGGATGAATGTGTAGAGGATGCAAATATGTAAGATGAAGAAGTATTTCTTAAGTTTTCCTTCGATTCGTTCATTTTTTTATGTTCAAAACATGGGTTCCGCCTGCTCGGTTCAACCATGCAAAAATAATCACAAGTCGTAGGTCGGTTATACATTGCCGGAACAATCTTATATCTTTGTTCGGTCATGCATGACCGAACTAGTTTAGTCGATCATGTGTGACCAACCCAATACTTGGACATGTGATCCATTTGGGTCTGGCCATACATGGCTGACCAATCATGTATAGTTCAGTCATGCAAGATTGATCTATTTGTGTTCGTTCGGCCCTGTATGATCGATCCAATACAAAGAAATGAGATCCATTTTGGTTGGTCATAACAGTCGACCAATCATGTATGGTATGGTCATGCTTGACCAAACACATATGGCTCGATTCGTGGAAGGGAATGAGGGTGTCAACTAAGAATCGAAGACCCAGTGGATGTGGTGCCCTTCTCAACCAAGAATGATAATTTGGGGTTTCAATGTTTACATTCACATGCCCTTATCAAAACAATGGGTGCCCAAATCTAGTGACTTATACTTACAAAATTATGGGGTGCACATATAACAAACCTAACTTTAATGATTCATGTTTCTTTAATACATTATTTATATGCTCTACTTTTATAATATATATAATAAATATCTCGCTTTGCATCTTGTTTCAATGTTTATAAAAAAAATTGTGGATTGTGAATACAAAATTTGTTTGGTAGGAAAAAAATATTCTAATGTTTAAACTTATTTACATTACAATCTCAACCTTTCGGTTTTAGTAAGTACTATCTTATGAAGTCATACAAAAAAAAAATCCAGATTTATATACATCGATTAGACACTCAATTAGAAATATTTAATTACTTTCAATTTAAGAAGCTTGATTAAAATATTTGCTACAAAATAAAATTTTGCATATTTGTACTCATCCCTATTAACTCTGCCATTGAAATACAATGTCTATTGTTGGATCCAAGCTTGAAAAAAAAACCTAGATAAAAACTCCAACAAGATTCAATTTCACAATATCGTGTACCTCTTCGCAGGTCTGTATGCTACGACACACTCGGCTCTCAAACACTTGAACACTATGTCTATCGATGTGCGCATATATATATTAATCACACACTACTATTTGAATTAGTACGCATACAATTCTAACTTGTATTTGGCCACACTCCCATATTATTGGATAAACTCAAACACTTATATGATATTATGTTCAACTCCAACTCAAATAAGTGACTCCGATTTGTATACATACTTAGACTTCAACTTCAAGAGAGACTTTGAGCTAACCACCCGAAATATTTTATTAGTGAATGGTGACGTGTATTACTTATTTATACTTGCATGCTCAATTTTAATTATTTTTAGCGTCGATTTTACGCACTAAAGTTGCATCTATATGTGTGTGCACAGGCGAATGAGTAGGTCGATGTATGGAATAGGGTTTGACTAGTTTGTGACTTAGGTACTATATTAAATTAAATAAGTATCTAAGTTAATTAATGAGATAAATTTAATTATCGAACTAGCTGAAACTAATTGAAAGAAATACCCAAGCGGATAATCCTAATTTAATTAGCCTAAGTTAAGGAAATAATAAAAATGCCTAAGTAGGCAAGATGAGAAAATAACTAATTTATTGAGTACATGAGTGAATTATTGAGATCAAATATTAGATGAAAACTAGCTTAATTAACTAATAAATTCATGTGACCTAACTAATTAAATGGGTATATAAGCTAGTTTGATTTTCCTAAGTAAGCTAATCAAGGAGTTTACTAATTAATGTACCTAATTTAATGTGGATGTTCATATGACCATAGATTCATCTAGTAATGATAGAAGAAAATGAAAATCCTAGGATAAGTTTGTAGATATATATGGGTGCATGAAGTGGTTGAAAACCAATCATAGGTAGACTTACAAATTTACACAAACAAAGAATGCTCTACAAGTGTCTCAAATTAATGCTCATGAACCACAAGTGTCTATATATGATATAAATGGCAAACTTATAAGTTAATTAAACATGCATCTTTATGGAGAAAAAAATTTATATGCAAAGTCCAAGTCATTAAATATTTACAAGAAACTCCCTCCATATAACTAGAGTACCTCTAATTCTCTAATCTCATAACTAGTTTCTCATCTTCATCAAATAAAGAAAGAGAAGAGGAAGGAGGAAACTACCATTAATGGAGCTACATTTATGAAAGCTTGAGCACATTAAGGGAAGCAATTAAAGAGGCAAGTGCTACTCCTTTTTCTCTATACTTTATTTCTCTCTTAATTTTTTAATTCTAGTTTAGGTACTTAATCTTGATCATCTTATAATTGGGTAACTATTGTTTAAGACATTCATCAAGTTGTGTAACAAGAAGTGAAATTAAAAGTTCATTAGCTATAGCATTTTGCAAGATTACAAAAAAAAAAAATCTTCTAATAAGTTTGTATCTTTGATTAAAATCTAAGTACTAAAAACCTTTTTAATCTTTGAATTAGCTAGGTACTTGCTATCATCCCTTATTGAGTAAAATAGTTGTATTTTAATGTATAGTACATAAATTTTGATAATATATGGGTAATGCAATGAAATTGAGATTACAAATTATTAGTAAGCTAATAGGAAAGAAAAAGATGCCACCAAAGTATACGCATGGTTAAACTAGGAATTTAATTAGAAGATTAATTTGGATATCTTAAGACTAGTGTCTCAAATTAATTGTGCATATGTCTATTAGGTGACAAACTTAAGCTACACAAAACGTCGACTAGAATATACAAAGTACTAATAAGTTACTAATAGTGTAAATTACCCTAATTAGTAACTAAATTACTTCATCTTATTTAGAGAAGTTCATTGAGTACAATATAAATTCATAATACTTAATTAATTTCTTCATGAGTTGATTGATAGTTTAATTCCTTTAAAGAAAATGTTATAACTTTAATTAGTGAGTTAAAATAAGACATTAACTCAGAACACATTTTAATTGGACATTCCTCGACATATCTAACAAGATATAAAAATGTATAAAATGTGGCCCATATAAGTAATTGATACTTATGTAAGAATAATTTCTAATTAATTATATTTAGTTTCTTAAATTGACAAAAGAACTATTTTATTGATATTCGACATATTTATTCCTTAAATCTCCATTCCTTATTTTGAGTGTCTAAGACCTAAGTGTGTCAGGAAGGTACTCCAGGTTTGGTGCTAGATGAACAAACATGGCCTTACACTGTGTATCTTGGATTGTAGGCCGTAGACGTGGCGAGGTATTCGGGGCACCATTCGGGGACCGTTGATGCCCCCATACTACACTAAACTGAATTGTCGACTTGTAGAGTCGCAATTCTAGGAAGTCGAGTAGTGGCACCCGCTCTCAATGGATTTGAACCACTAAGTTGTCTTCCCTTGTTTCCTAGACACTCTTTATCGTCGCTATTACTTTCCGGTCCATTTATCATGCACTTTCATTCGCTTATCTATCTTTTAAGTTTTCGCATGATATTTAGACCGCTTTATTTATTCATGAAACACTATTTACATTTTACTGACTTTTACTTACTGGACTCGTCATTCTCGTGTTGATTACTTGAGCAGATCCACAAACGAGCAAGGTCAAGGCGCTGGTGATTGGTGACTTTCTTTGAGGACTATCAGAGCGGCTCCTCCTTTTGTTCACTTGTAGGTTTCTGACACTTTTAGTCTTTTGTATTATGTATATCCATATTATTTTGATAATAATTGAAGTATTTTGGGGTTGAGAGATCCAAACTCATGTATTATCACACTTACTTACTATTTTGTCACCATATATGCATGACTATCTATATATTTGTAGGGTTCCACACCTTAGGTTGTCCCGACTCTATATTCTTGAGTTAATATAATTGCTTTAAGTTTACTTCTGATGTAATTACTTTAAAACTTCCATAACTTAATAACTCAACCCTAAAATATGAAATTTATAAAAATAATGGAATTGGGGGCTTATTAGGCCTGCGTTGACCTTGCAAGGGTTGACTCGAAGGTCCACGTGGGTCTAGGCAGGGTGGGGCCCAGTTCGTGGGAATTGGGGCCACCATAAAAGCCCTCTGCTCGCTTTTGTTTGCCTTGCAGCCCTCTCGGGCCACCATCCTCAACACCAATAATGATACAAGTCTAATCCAGCCTGTTTGGACTTATCAACAATCAGAACCCAATTCTTTATCAACTTTTTAGGCTTAGTGTCAGCACCCGTACCGTGAACCGGCGGTTAGACCGACCCGAACCGTCTCTGGAGGCGTCTGGTCCCACCATCAACCTCAAAAGACGTTCCACCCACTCATCCATTCTTTTACCATTAATTTAAATTAAAGTGTGAGCAAAATTTGGTGAACATATATAAATAAATACTAGAAAGTAAACGGGAACTTAAACGGGAAAAACACATGTCATATCATCAGTACTAAAAATCCAAGTTAAGGAACAGGTCTACAGGTATCCAATAAGCAATACGTAAATAAAACATAAGTTCGACATATAAAAAGAAATATATATACAAAAGAGATCACTCCTACATTGAAGATCAGGGAAGTCTGAAGTCGTCATCTCACTGGTGCGCCTTGCCCTTCCTCGATCACTGGAGGATGGATCTAGGTTCCAAAAGGCCCCCAATAAGTAAATAGCAGGGTTTTATAAAAGTTACAACATAAAGGAATTTGACAAGGAATAATATATGTAAAATGCAGGAATTAAACATGATTTAATCTTTTCTAGTATGAACAGGCGGTTCCCATGAACCCTATATGCAAGGACCTAACCTGAATCCCGTCGGCTCGGTGGCATTCAGCATCGATGATCCGGGGAGGTCCCATCACGCAAATTCGTGAACCCGAGCGGTACCGACGTACTTTAACCCCGTCATAGGAAAGGCCGAAGGGCGGAAACCTCCTCCAACTACCGCACTGGCTGGAGGGTAGATGATCGTCGTATAGTCATCCCTCGAAGGTGCCCAACTGGTCGGAGGGGGAGACTCTTCACCATCAAAGCTGCCTCGTCTAATTATCGGAGACGGCTCCTATAGGTCCTCATGTCTATATGCATGGCCACAGATAATCATGATGCGATACACACCTAACTTATGCGATCATATATGATGCGTAATAAAGTTTATAAGTTCTCAGTGTTCACAAACCTTGCGTATGGTGTGCCGAATCCCGATCGCGCGTCTCATACCTCGTGGTGCGTGCCGATGTCATCGCCAAGTCGTCGTCGAGCCCGAGCCACATATGTAGCTGTTAGTGCGTAAATAGAGGTCCCAAAACTCATGGAGCCCCGTGCACATGTCTCAAGAAAACCCCCATAAAGTTTTATTAAATTTTTAAGTTCAACGTCATGGCACCGTACGTTTAGGCCACCACTGACTCAAGCCGCTCATCGATACCGCATTACTTCTCTCTGTTATTGGTGTTGTTTTGTATTAGTTAGGTATTTTAGGATCTTATTTGAATACTTGTGAGAAATTATAGTTTTAGCAAACTGCTTTTATTGAGGTTGCTTCAAGCTATTTTTGAGTCAAATCAATTCTAACATTTAGTATGCTCTAAATAATAACGTTCAGCATGCGTTAAAATACTAACATTTGAACTTTGAGCAAACTCAAACTAAGTCAAAAGAGTCTTAATCCAACTAAGGAAGCTCGAAAATCCATAACAGTTTTTATTTTTATTGAGCAAGCTCAAAACTCGTAACAGTCGTAGCATCATCAAGAACATTAGAAATTTATCCTCTTTGAGTCTGCACAAAACTGTACAGAATGAAGTTTATGCAATTCTAAAGCTTTCGATTCTTGAGTCTAAAAATATTCAAATCACCTCAAACTCGGTCCATTGGCTTAAAAAAAACTTCGTTAAGTTCCAACATCATCTTGCAATTATTCATACTTAATTTTTATGCAATAAATATCCAATTACCATTAAGTAAAGCTACTATTCATTATCTTCTTCACATTAACACAAATTATAAATCATGAAAATCTTCACAACAATCCTATCGAGGGATTTTCATTAATCAAAGGTTGATATACTCTTATAAACCCACATGTACCAAAACTCATCAATCAAAACAACTTGGAACATAATTTTTTGTAGAGACTCGATGAAGAAAAACATACCAAGAGCTTTAATGGAGTTGTCTCCTTTCGTTCTATAAGCTCCACTAAGTTGGATTCGTACCCTCTAGCATCGACCTTCTTGGATATTCAAAAATCCCAACATAATATGCAAGATTTTTCTACATATTCTTGATCTCCAAATTTTTCTCACGAGTTCTCTAATGGTGTTGGAGGTTATTTTGCTTGTTGAACAAGAAATCATGAAATTGATATAGTCCTTTGAGTTTATATATAACCCACTCACAAATCTTTAGGTGAATCAAAGGCTCACATTAAAGCCATCATTTTCCATTAGTCAAAATCAAACTAACACTTGTCCATTTTAGCATGACACATAACATGCACCTTGTTTTCTATTGGTCCACTTACAAATGTCATAAGACATTTCCTATTTTACCCATGACCTTTTAAATTAATTACATGCAAGTCTAATTCCACAAACTTAAAAGTTGCCCTTGAAATTAATTTTATTTACAATCAAACCATATGCATATTAATCAAATTTAATACACCACTTAAGCCGAATTTAATCAAGTTAATAGTGAATCATGATACTAGCCTAAATTATGTATTTCCCACCCAAAGCTTATCCCGAGGCGAAACACACGCCTCGCCTTGCCTTGTGTCACCTAAATTATTTATTAAATATTACACGCACACCAAAAATATTATTTTATTTATTATGGTACACTATCGCCGAGCACGGCCGTGTCACCGGTCGAACCAAGTTCGAGCCTCAGATTCGGTCGAGATCGGTCGAATCTCGTCTGGTCGGTGACGGGATGTCACAATCTTGCCAAATTAGGGGATTTCGCCCTTGAAATTTAAATTATACTTGAATCAAACAACACGAGAAAGTGCTCTCGCATGTAGGTCTCGCGGCTCCCACGTGAACTCCTGGTCGTAGTGGAGCGCCACTTGACCTTCACAAGAGGGGAATTTCTCTCGTGTCTTAAAGTTTGTATCTTCGGTCAATAATCTAAATCGACCGCTTCTCGTAAGTCGTGTCAAGGTCGACCACTAATATGCCCCAGTCCACTATATCTCGTGTCATACCGTACATCTCCTCAACATAGAAACACGAAATATTGGGTGTACCCACGACATCTGCGGCGGCGGTGCTAACTGTAAGAAACCTTCACAAGTCTCTTACGATCTCAAAATGGTCTTGTATAACGCGCTGCGAAGTTTCCTCTTGAGTCCAAATCTCGATGTCCCTTCATAGGCGACACCTTCGGGTATGCAAATTCTCTTTTCTCGAACTCAATTGCTCGATGTTTCGGATTAGCGTATTTTCTCGCCGATCTGTCTTTGCCCCGTAATATTTGATTCACCTCGCATTCTCTCTCGTGATCTGTACAACCTCGGCTCATTGCCACTATATCGACCACCTCTCGCCCAACATGACAATGTCCTCCACAGTTTGCCATATAAAGCTTCAAACGGCGCCATCCCGATGCTTAAATGATAACTATTATTATAAGAAAATTCACACAGGTGTAAATACTCATCCCAGTGACCCCTAAACTTGAGTACACGGGCTCGTAGCATGTCTTCCAGAACCTGGATAAGTCTCTCGACAGTCAGTCTGTCTGCGGGTGATAAGCCTTACTGTCAGACCCCACCTAATTAGGGCATCTGACTGGCTTAGATTACCTTAATTCCTAGATAACCTAGCAGCCTTAACCTCTCCTTCAATAAATAATTAAAAATCTATCAGAGTAATTCTCAAATATGATTCTAAATCAACCTCAAAGGGATTATAAAGCGAATCTTGTACCTCAAAGTTCCGTAAAAATTAATTATATAATCCTTAAATATTCATAAAGAATTTTCGCCAGCATCTCCTCTATTTCTAAGCCTACACCGGAAACTCCGGCCTTCATAAATCTTCAACAAACCTGCTCAGCTTGGTGGAAATGCCGAATGAATCACAATCCACCCCATACCAAAATATATCGAATCAATAATGATTATTTATTCATTCTAACTTATCTTATACTTTCGACATTATTAAATCATTAATACCTTAACTTCGCGGCATTCCAATCCATCCTAAAACCATTAAAACAATTCCAATCATTCTCAAAACCATTTCAACACTTTCAAAAGATATCCTAACCTCAAACAAACCCAAAAACCCATTTATACAATATTTTACATTTAAAAGTAATACAAACATATAGACAAAGAAAGCTGAGCAAGTCACTAATAAGCGCCACGAAACAACCCGATACCAAACACCAAAATATTTCCACAGTAGTGGAGTCAAATTGGATTAAAACCAATAATCAATATCAACTATTAAAATACCTCCAAAATAGTTATCAATGAATTGCATTAGTTCACCTCATCAAAACCTTAAGCCACGCCTAGGTGGAATTTATCCCAAATCGACGTAAATCAATCCAATATAACAATTAACAACAATTCCAACCAATTTACTGTCAAAACCCTACAAAAGAAATCGAGAAATCGCGATAATTCAAATTGAATTGAGGAAAAATGCATGCCATTAAGAATTTACCAAATTGCAAGCCGAATACCTTGTTTCTATTGCAGAAACTTAGCTCGAACTGACCGTCTCGCGTGCTCTATGATTTTGCGGAAAGAAACCGAACGAAAATCGATTGTCGGGAGATCAGCGGGCGAGAGATCAAGCGAAGAGAATTAGGTTTTTAGAAAACCATTTTGTTCTGATAGAACGAAATCAAAAATTGATTTTGTTTTGTTTTTTGATATATATTTATATATCCTTCAGCTTCCTGCTTGGGCAGCTTAATTTCTTTTTAATTATTAATTCCTAAAAACCTATCTTGAAGTGCTTTAACATCCGGTGCTCGTTTTCTATCTGAGTTTTCACCAAATCGAACAAAACTCTAGATAAAACAGTCCATCTTTATTAAATGTCAATAACGATGGTTTTGGTCACACCAAAACTCCAAAAATCTTAATTTTGTCCATGACATACAGATGCCTTATGGACTAATCATCTTGCCATACTTATCCAAACTTGCACCAGTTTGGACCAAATCTCAACCTCGACTACTGTCAACCTACACCAGACTCGAAAAAAGATCTCACACAACTTCGTCTTATTTCATACTACATCCAATCCCGACTTACATGCAAATCGAGGCAAATCCCCACGTCAGCTCGTTAAGTCCATTTAAGATCCAACTTTTGAATTTTTAATTTAAATTCAATTATTCATCGCGAAATTCGAAACTAATATTTATGTTAATATTTTTACTATCTCAGCACCCGTCTCGACACGTATCTCGAGACAAAACCCCTCGAATCTCAAATTTACTCAATCACCTGAATTTTGCAAAATAAAATAATATATAATACACAACACTAGGCAAACATCACAGATTCATAAAATTAATTATAAATCTCAAATTCATAGGTGTTTAGTACCCGAGCTCATGACCAAAACTATAATTAAGCTTCCTTAATCCCGATTAACGAATTACCGATTTAAAAATTTCAAGATTTGACAATCTTCCTAACTAATAAGAATTTCTTCCTTGAAATTAAATTTAACCAAATCTACCTGAACTCAAAGAGATTGGGAAAATGCTCTCTCATACACGCCTTTGTTTTCATGTTAGCTCTTTATACAACAAGTTGCTTTACAAATCAAACTGATTCAATTCAACTATATGATGCGAATCAGATTCTTTCTGCCTGAGCATAAACGCATGAAATATGTCATCAATTTCAACTTACTAAGGCGGTACTACCACTCCATACACAAACTTCCTAATTCATTTCACAATCCTAAATGACTATATAAATAAAAAAGCTTTCCTTTCAGTCCAAACCTGTAATGGTTTTTTTGCGAGGGGAGACTTTCAGATACACCCAATTTCTTTCACTATATATCACAAACCGGTGATAGAAATCATAATAACTTTTGTAGCCTTTATAAACTGTTTTCAATCCTAGACGAATCTCTTTGCACAACCTCACTATGATCTCGACCATCTATGACTCCAACTCTACCCAATCCTCCAGTTCAACCCCACCGATAGGAGATCGACAAGGTATCCCATACCATGCCTAAAATAGAGTCATTTTAATACACAATTAATAATAGTTATTATAAAAGAACTCACACAAAGGTATGTATTCTTCCCATGAACCTCCAAATACCAAGTACACAAGCCACGAGCATGTCCTCCAACACTTAAATCCACATTTCGGTCGACCATCTACCCGGGACGAAATACGAAGCGAAATAAAATTGAATACCGAAATAATTCTTGTACGTCTTTGCCACAACCACGATGTGTACAGAGCATCAAGATAAGAAAATATCATTAGTGACACTCCAAAAAGCAAGCCACCTCTCGCCCATACAACAAGCTCAAATTTGTGTAAAGGTACTGAAATGTGCATAGAAAAAACATAAGCGAGACTTCGCCGAGTTCATCAACAATAATTCACACCTCATCATGTTTCTCCCAAGAAATAGGCGGATGAATAACAAATTCTATCACTATATATTCCCATTTTCATTACAATATAGGAAGTAGGCGCAACGTATCTCTAAGTTTCGCCTATTGGCCTTAACACCGTTGACAAATCTCAAATTTCCTCACCTAATCACCCACGTCGACTTTCATCCTTTGCCACCAATACAATCGCCCCATATCATAACATATTTCGATTCGAAACAAACCAACAAATTCTCAACCCCTCTCACAGTCATCAATCCTGCAACACTCAAGCATTCAGATAACAACAAACACTTACCGTCCAAGCATCAAAAGAGTAGCTTTAAAGAGTTCATTAAGTAACCGACGCAACTATCTTTGAAAATCTTTCACAAATCGACAATAATCGCTTGACCAAACCTAAAAAACTTTGTATCTCCGTTACTTTGATAGGTTTTGATTAACCAATGATAGCCTCATTCTTGGTGTATCCACAAAAATTCAGTTCATACAAACCACATCACCCAAAAACTTCACCTCAGACAACCAAAACTCGTATTGGCTAAACTTAGCATGCTGCTTATGATTTCTCAAAAGATATTATTCATGATCCTCTTGAGTCTTAAAGTATATCTTGATATCATCAATGAACACTATCACAAAGTGACCCAAACATAACCTCAACACTCTCTGCATCAAATTTACAACCATTATCAGAACATCACTCAACCTAAATGACATAACAATAAACTCAAAGTAACCATATCTGATATCAAACGCAGTTTTCTATACATCATCTTCTCAAACTCATGACTGATAGTAACCTTAACGAAAATAAATCTTTGAAAAGAGTTTTGATATATTCAGTTGATCAAACAAATCATTAATTCAAGGCAATAGATATTTATTTCGAACAGTTACTATGTTTCACTGTGTATAATCAATATAGAGACTCGAATTACCATTCTTTTTTGTAACAAAAGGACTATTACACCCCATGGTGACTTACCTCGATGAATAAACTCCTTCATCCATTAAAGCCTTTAACTGATACTGCAACTCCTGCAATTCCTTCGCAAAATATCCTATAGGACAGCATAGTTATTGGACTAGTTCCAAAACCAAATCAATCACAAAATTAATCTCTATTAGAGATGGAACTCTAGTTAATTCATCAAAATACATGTCCACGAGTCCCCAACCACAAGAATCTCCTCCAGTTTAGTTTTAAATCTTTCCTCTGTACTATAGTTATGGTAAGAATTTCAATTTCTTCCTAATGACTAGCTAATCCATTATCAACAACACCTCAAACTCCAATAACTATAACACACAAAATCAACAACCATCTGATGTCCGGAGATCTCAACAACATATTTCTCATACATTAAGTGAGGATCCACCCTATTCCCAATTACTTTGTTAAGTACAAGATGAATAGGGACTCACACCAGAGTTAAACCTAACTCAATCACCACACGACCACAAACTAAAATCGAACCTTCAATAAGATTACGATTTGTACTTGAATCTCGTTCGGTCACCACACGAATACAATCCACGATATGTTGTTGAGTCGTGACATACAAAATGATGCTCTTAAAAGTTATGGACACGTCTCTTGTAATGTATTTTCTTTCCATCCCTAAAACACATAATCATAGTCGATTTTGAGAACGAGTCTCGAGATGATGTGATCTTCTTTTTCATACCTAAAACATGTCACTATAGGTTTATTACTTACGAGAAAATTCATGAATAGGTGTCGATCACTTGTTTCTAGGCCCACCCCACAGATCCTCGACCACTTACCTTCATTCCTCTATAATTAAGGTATACCTTTTTGACCTGAAGACTGAAAAGTATGTTTGTGTCATCTCAACTAATCCTCAAATCTTTCATTTTTCTCTCGGAACTTAGAGTCAAACTAAAAAGAAAATTTTTCTTACCTGCAAAATTTGATTCTTATCCTGACTCCACGACGCCATAATATCATCGTGATTCGTGCTAAAAATTTGTATAATCACTTGGTATTGGTCCTATCTCAAATCTCTCGTAGGATGTTTAGTTTAATCCTTAATATAATGGTACCAAACCCTTCCTACTTTTCCTCCCATGACATTCCACTACCAACGAATGCATCAGTCTGAACCGAAAACTACAACAACCAGTTCAACTCTCGGACGAACTACAATGGTAGTCTGCTCTTTCTGAGCGACTGAAATGGCATTAAGAACTTCTTGGTTCACACAACCATAAATACCTGGGTTCTTAGCTCATGTATTTATCGACTTTAACATCTTTACAGTCAAGTTCTCAAACGTATTTGAATCCACACATTGTGGATCCCTATTATCCTCGTCAGATCCTTTATTTAGCTCTTCTGGTCAACTAATAACTTTCCGCAATAAAAATTACAAGAAAAGTGGTTCAACAAGCCCATATCCATCGATATCTCGATAATATAAAACACACATAACACAATCATAAAGTTTTTAAACTTTTTAACCCCATTCCATCACGTTACTTCCCAACTAATCACTCACTTAGAATCCTAGGCTTTGATACCAACATTATCAGACCCCACCTAATTAGGGCATCTAACCGGCCTAGATTACCTTAATTCCTATATAACCTAGCAGCCTTAACCTCTCATTCGATAAATAATTAAAAATCTATCCGAGTAATTATCAAATATGATTCTAAATCAACCACAAAGGGATTCTAAAGCGAATCTTGTACCTCGAAGCTCCGTAAAAATTAATTATATAATCCTTAAATATTTGTAAAAAGTTTTCGCCAACATCTCCTCTATTTCTAAGCCTACACTGGAAATCTCGGCCTTCATAAGTTTTCAACAAACCTGCTTAGCTTGGTGAAAATGTCGAAGGACTCACAATCCACCCCATAACAAAATATATCACATTAATAATGATTATTTATTCATTCTAACTTATCTCACACTTTCAACATTATTAAATCATTAATACCTTAACTTCTCGGCATTTCAATCCGTCCTAAAACCATTAAAACAATTCCAATCCATCTCAAAACCATTTCAAACTTTCAAAAGATATCCTAACCTCATACGAATCCAAAAATCCATTTATACAATATTTTACATTCAAAAGTAATACAAACATAGAGAGAAAGAAACTGAGCAAGTCACCAATAGTTGAAAAGCTTTTTCTTTCCTTTGTCACGCTAAAACTGTCATTATCCAATTGTAAAAATTCGATAATGTCGGATAAGTAAATCTATCACTATCCAATACACATGTAGTAATCAAATGCATAATAATCTAAGGAATTTAAGCGAACAATACAATCCAAGGAATTTAAATACAACCGTGAATCCATCCCCTTTTTTGTTATCTAACCACAATCGACGACGTCCCAGAAAGTGGTAAGTAAACGATAATAAGGACTCATTAGCGGGGAGAATAACCAAACGAGTCTCGTTCCTTGAGTCTATCAAAGTATGATCTGGTTCATGTGATATCATTATAATCACGTGATGTATAGTATCATTGACTCTAGCCCCTCAATCATAATATAGTTTTTCCTTGTACACGATCAGGTAGAAAGCGATTGCAGTTCTACCTTATAATACCTGATCAGGTAGCTTAATATACCACTGTTCACTCGATCAGGCCGACACTAAATAGTTCTACATTGTAATACGATCAGGTAGACCCCTATAAGGAGACTCGTAACACCTTATCCTCCCAAATCATGTATGAATGTACAACAAAAATGCAATTTTAAGAATCAATGCAATTTATACGAAATTATAATCATACAATGTAAATGTTACCATGAGATTTACTTAACCTTACAAACTGACCAACTTCAAGCTTAATTTTTGAGGTTCTCGGAGCTTGAATCACCTAGAAAATGGTTCCAATAGCTTCCTGCATACCCAATTATATTATGGGTCAAGCTTCAAGTGAAACGATATCACGAAGCCCAATGGAAATCGTGTACGCATGAAAATAATTTCCAAAAATATTAATTTATATAACTATTTTAACTAGCTTTCAACTAGCCAACTTGGGGTAACTTCTTAACCTTGAAAACCTCAATAATTGTCATGATGACCTTAAAGGAACTTGTAGTACTCATGTCCTACTTTCTATAGACTCCAAGAACACCTAAATTGGATCACCCTGACGGAGAAGTTATGAATTTTCCCATATGGCCTATCGACTTGGCAACTTTATATATTTTGAACTAAAAAAACTTCTCCAAATTAATATTTTCACAATTAAATCCTCAAAACTCGACAATAAACGCCACGAAACCACTCGATACCAACACCAAAATATTATCACAACCCGTGGAGTCAAATTGGATTAAAACCAATAATCAATATCAACTATTAAAACATCTCGAAAATAGTTATCAACTGAATTGCATTAGTTCACCTCATCAAAACCCTAACCCACGTCGGTGGGATTTATCTCAAATTGGCACAAATCAATCCAATATACCAATTAACGACAATTCCAACCAATTTCTATCAAAACCCCGCAAAAAAGAAATCGAAAAATCTAGAGAATTCAAATTGAATTGAGGAAAAATGCATAGCATTAAGAATTTATCAAATTGCAAGTTTAATACCTCATTTCTACTGCAGAAACTTAGCTCGAACTAACCGTCTCGCATTGCACTACGATTTTGCGGAAAGAAACCTAGCGAAAATAGGGTGTCGGGAGATTGGCGAGCGAGAGATCAAGCGGAGAGAATTAGGTTTTTAGAAAACCATTTCGTTATGATCGAACAAAATCAAAATTTGATTTTGTTTTGTTTTTTTTATATATATTTATATATCCCTCAGCTGCCTACTTGAGCAGCTTAATTTCTTTTTAATTATTAATTCCTAAAAACCCTATTTTAACTTGTTTTAACATCTGGTGCTTGTTTTCTATCCGACTTTTCACCAAATTGAACAAAACTCTCGACAAAATAGTCCATCTTCATGAAATGTTCATAGCACTTGGTTTTAGTCACACCAAAACCCTAAAAATCTTAACTTTGTCCATGACATACAAAACCACTTATGAACCAATCATCTTGTCATACTTATCCAAACTTGCACCCGAGTTTGGGCCAAATCTCAACCTCGACTCTTGTCAACCGACACCAAACTCGAAACAAGATCTCACGCAACTTGTCTCATTTAACACTACCTCTAATCCCGACTTACATGCAAATCGAGCCAAATTTCAAAATTTGTTGCTCGTTAGGTCCATTCAAGATCCAAATTTCAAAATTTTAATTTAAATTCAATTATTCATTGCGAAATTCGAAACTAATATTTATGTCAATATTTCAACTATCTCATCACCCTTCTCGACATGTATCTCGAGACAAAACCTACGAATCTCAAATTTACTCAATCACTAGAATTTTGCAAAATAAAATAATATATAATACACAACACTAGGCAAACATCACAAATTAATAAAATTAATTATAAATCTCAAATTCATGGTGTTTAATACCCGACTCGCGGCCAAAATCATAATTAAGCTTCCTTAATCCCAGATTAACCGCAATTACCAATTTAAAAATTTAGGAATTTGACGCGTACTGAGGTGAATCTGAATGCCTAGCTGATCCTGCATACCCTGCCATAACCTTGACGTATCACCGAGGATCCCTATCGACGCTTATGCTCATTTGGCACCCTATGTAACTTTGACTATCTTTAGCTCATAAATTCAGCTCGAGGCTAGTGAACGAGTTGGAGAGTCAAATCGGTAGGAAGTCTGTTGTCTTCGTCAATCATCAACGATAACCCATACTTCATCGTGGCTCCTCGGGGTTCTCGGTAATCTTTTCACCATATCTATCGCAATGTGCTCTGACTTCCACAAAGGAATGGGTAATGGCTAGAGTAGTCCTCCAGGTCTTTGATATTCAACCTTAACCTACTGACATATCTCGTATCTCCTGATATACCTAGCTATATCGGCCTTGATGTCCGGCCACCATTACAATCGTCGTACATCCTAGTACATCTAGGTGACATACGAGTGAATGGTATAGCGTGATCGGTGTGATTCCGGAGAATGTCCTCTCTCAAATCTGATGCTTCTTTGGAATCCATCCCAAAATCTCAAACTTTGATCCGGTGCTACTGTCCAATCTCTAAGACCTAGACTGTCGACCAAATTGCCGTACCGAACACAGCTCAAATCTGCCCTATGTCCATCAACTATCGCCTAGACATGCATCGTCGCAGCCAACCCCCATGCGTGCACAAATTCATGTGTATGCCGGAATATCTGAAACATACATCATAAGCGCGCCCTCTAATAACCTGAACTCTAGTCGAATCTGCGAGGCTAAATGTCTTCGACTCCAGGCATCGGTAACAACATTCGCCTTTCTGGTGTGGTACTCGATCGTGAATTCGTAGTCTTCCAACAACTCGAGCCACCTTCGTTGTCTCATATTCAACTCAGTCCGAGTGAAAAAATACTTGAAACTTTGGTGATCCGTAAACAACGTAAACTTCTCTCCATAGAGATGGTGTCGCCACAACTTTAGTGCAAAAACTACCGCCGCCAACTCGAGGTCGTGGATGGGGTAGTTCTTCTCATGCATCTTCAGTTGACGAAAGGCATAGGCCACCTCCTTGCCCTCCCGCATCAACTTTCTTGCTCAGAGTCCCGTCCACCGAAGCATCGTGTGGCTAGCCCGTCAACTCCTTGCCATCCTCATGTAATACCAACACTGGCGTCGTAGTCAGTTTCTCCTTCAGCTCTATGGAGGCATCCTCACAATTCTCAGTGTAATTGAACTTTATGTCTTTCCTGGTCAAAACAGTTATCGGCGCGGCTATCTTAGAGAAATTCTGAATGAACCTCCTATAGTAACCCACTAATCCAAGGAAACTCTAAACCTCTGTCGGTGTAGTAGGCATAGACCGATCAATAATCACTCGACCTTCAATGGATCTACTTGAAATCCCGTCTGCCCCACTACATGCCCAAAGAATCGACTCGGTCCATCAAAACTCACACTTATTAAAATTTGCATATAGTCTACGTTCACGCAAAGTTTGCAAGGTAATCCTAAAGTAACGCTCGTGGTCCTCAATTGTCCGTGAGTAGATGAGTATGTCGTCAATGAACACTATCACAAACTGATCTAAACAGTCTTTGAACACACGGTGCATCAAGTCCATAAATGTAGCCGAGCACGTTCCTGACCTCGAACGACATCAGTGTGAACTGAAAAGACTCATATCAAGTGCGAAACGCGGTCTTCTCAATGTCCCCGTCCTTGACATGCAACTGAAGGTAACCCGATCTCAAGTCAATCTTCAAGAAGTGTCGAGCACCACTCAACTGATCAAACAAGTCATCAATTCAGAGGCGAGGTACTTGTTCCGGATTGTGACCTTGTTCAGTTCCTTATAGTCAATGCAAGCCTTAAAGATCCGTCCTTCTTCTTGACGTATAAAACTGGTACGCCCCATGGCGAAATGCTCGGTTGTATAAATTCGACGTCGAATAACTTCTCCAGTTCATTCTTCAGCTTAATTAACTCTGATCTTGCCATACTGTAGGGAGCCTTCGAAATTGGCTTCGTTCCTCCTTCACTTCTATAATGAATTCAATCTCACGATACGGAGGTAGGCTTGGGGGAGATCATCCAGCTAACACATCAGAAAAGTCTCATATGACCAGGATGCCCTCAATCCTCTTCTCGAATTCTAAAGCTCCATAAAGTCTCGCGTGGTCTTCGATCTCTCTTTGCGTCGCGACTCGGCCTCTGATAGTACTCTCCACTGTCGACGCGCCTCGAAACTCAAACTCGCAAGTCCCGAAATACGAGAAGGTCACTACCTTCGGTGGCGATCCACGTGGGCGTGGTATGCGCCAACCGATCCATACCTTTAAGTGAGTTAAACTCGAGGAACTCGAGTACCGAAGGTCAATAGGTAAATCATAACCACTAAACGACATAACGCACCTCTCGTAGACAAGGTTAGGGTAAACTCTATCTCCCACGGTGTACTAAGTATTAGATACCAAGCTTGCTCACTTTGTGATAACCACTAACGTATCTACCATGCCTCACGATATGAATGAAATCGTGGACCACTGAATCTATGAGTGTGTGCATGCTCAGTCCACAAATAGAAATAATACACCGTGATTAACTTTCTAGTGGCACGACAAACTATCCGTGTCGAAGTGGTCGATCCGGACCTATCATCACGGGACCTCTTAGGGTGTTCTCTTCTCTTGTCTCCCGACCACCGACCATGAGTCCTCTTCCTCGAGTCTCTACATGAGGATCCTCCTTATCGGTGTGTCGCCTTGATGTCCCCATCCTGGAATTCCTTTGTCAACTCAAAAAGCAATAGCTCGGTCTACGATATCCTTAAACACAGTTACGCCCAATGCACTCACACTCTGGCTAATCTCACACCTCATACATATAACAAATCGCTGCAAGTAGTCATCTGGTGTCAACGTATATCTTGCCATAGACGATAGTTGGGAGTACCGATCGACGAACTTAGATACGTGCATGTCTCCCTGCCTCAGTGCGAGAAACTCATCTCTCTTCCTACTCCTCATTGCTGAAGTAAAGAAGTTCCCAAAGAACAGTCGTTGAAAAGTCGTCCAATCCTCAACTGGGCCCTCTCGGCATATACAACATGCCACCACTCATCAACAACTCCTCTCTAGTGCATAGTCGATAACTCAATGTGACAATCCTCGTCCGCACGAGATCAAACGGTGAATCTTCTCCGATTGTGGACCCATTTTCGCTTCTCCCCATCTTTATCTCCGTAAAACTTCAAAGTCTTACATCTGTTATAGCTCTTCCAAAAATGATCAAACATGGCGCACTTACTCACGATCGTGGCCCGGATGTCTTCTTGAAGTCTCCTGGTGGTGCGGGTAAATACTACTACTAATACGGGCTCAATAAGACCCATCTCATACATTGTCACTTCTTGGCACAACTGGAACTGTGGTGGTGTCTCGTAGCAAAATCTTTGGTCGTGCCGCCAATCCGGTCTACTAGACGTTTTACTACTTGCAGTCAATCCTCTCGTATCGGTTGAATCGACCTCTTCGACACTCAAAAGTCTCAAAGCATTGCCCGAAGGCCTCTAAAGACGTCTGTTGACGCGCGATCACCTCACATGTGATATTGTTAGTGACAATAGAAGAGGAAGACGACACCGTTTCTCGTGGAGCTGACGAATCTTGCCCACTCGAATCCATGATACATAATGCATCATAACTGCACGTAGATAACGATCCGAGTGTCACGCATTATATATTTCCGTTATATTTATATAATATACATTCAAAATTAACATAGTACATCAATATAGTCAATCAACTATAACTCCACAGTTCTTCCCAACTTAGTCATCGGCGCGTGTTTCCAACTTTTCTAAGTTCTCGTGCATCAATTATTCGAGTTTTCTAGTTTTCCTTTGAGTAGAAATTTTCGATAACCTAGGCTCGATACCAAAATTATCAACACTCGTGCATCGTGAACCTGAGGAGGTTTGACCGCTCTGAATCATCTCTGAGGCGTACGGTCCCACCATTGACCTCGATAGAAGCTCAGGACCCGCTCATCCATTATTTTACCATTAATTTAAATTTAAGTGTGTGCGAAATTTGGTGAACATATAAATAAAAGCTGGAAAGTAAACGAGAACCTAAACGGGAAAACACATCATCATATCATCGATCGAAAATCCAAGTTGAGGAACATGTCTAAAAGTATCCTATAAGCCATACGTAAATAAAATATAAGTTCGGTATATAAAAAGAAATATATACACAAAAGAGATCAGTCATACAGTGAAGATCGGGCGATCTCACCGTACGCCTTTCCCTTCCCTCGATTACTAGAGGATGGATCTGGGTTCCAAAAGGCCCCTAGTAAGTGAACAACATGGTTTTATAAAAGTTACAACATATAGTAATTCGACAAGGAATAATATAAGTAAATTGCGGGAATTAAACATGATTCAATCGTTTTCTAGTATGAACAATGTGGTTCCCATGAGCCCCATATGTAAGGACCTAACTGAATACCGTCGGCCGGTGGCGTTTAGCATCGACGATCGAGGGAGGTCCCATCACGAATTCGTGAACCGAGTGGAACCGGTGTACTCTAACCCCGTCGTAGGAAAGGCCGAGGCGAAAACCTCCTCCAACCGCCACACTTGGGCCGAGGGTAGAGGATCGTCGCATAGTCATCCTCGAAGTTGCCCGGCGAGAGGGGAGACTATTCGCCATCGAAGGCGCCTCATCTAATTATCGAAGACGGCTCCTATAGGTCCTCATGTCTAATCATGATGTGATGCACACCTAACTTATGTGATCATAATATGATGCGTAATAAAGTTTATAAATTCTCGGTGTTCGAAACCTTGCGTGTTGCGTGCCGAAGCCCGATGTGCATCCGTACCTCGTGGTACGTGCGATGTCCTCACCAAGTCGTCGTCGAGCCCTAGCCACATATGTAGCTGTTAGTGCATAAATCGAGGTTCTAAAACCTCTGGAACCCCGTGCACATGTCTCAAGAAAACCCCCCAAAATTTTATTAATTTTTTAAGTTTACTAGCATGGCGCTGCGTGTTAAGGCCACCACTCGCCTAAATCGCTTGTCTGATACCAGGCATTAGTTCTCTCAGTTATTAGTATCATTTTGTATTAGTTGGGTGTGTTAGGATCTTATTTGAATACTTGTGAGAAATCATAGTTTTAGCTAACTACTTTTATTGAGGTTGCTTCAAGCTATCTTTGAGTCAACTCAATTCTAACATTTAGTGCTATAAATTATAACGTTCGACATGCTTTAAAATACTAACATTTGAACTTTGAGCGAACTCAAACTAAGTCAAAACAGTCTTAATCCAATTATGCAAGCTCAAAAATCCATAACAGTTTTTATTTCTATTGAGCAAGCTCAAAACTCGTAACAGTCGTAGCATCATCGAGCACATTAGAAATTCATCCTCTTTGAGTCTGCTCAAAACTGTACGGAATTAATTTTATGTAATTCTAAGGCTTTCGATTCTTGAGTCTAAAAATATTCAAATCACCTCAAACTTGGTCCATTGGCTTAAAAACAACTTCTTTGAGTTCCAACATCATCATGCAATTATTCATACTTAATTTTCATGCAATAAATATCCAATTACCATTAAATAAAGTTACTATTCATCATCTTCTTCACGTAACACAAATTATAAATCATGAAAATCTCCACAACAATCCTATCAAGGGATTTTCACTAATCAAAGGTTGATCTATTCTTATGAACCCACATGTACCAAAACTCATCAATCAAAACAACTTGGAACATAATTTTTGTAGAGATTTGGTGAAGAAAAATATACCAAGTGCTTTAATGGAGTTGTCTCCTTTCGTTCTATAAGCTCCACTAAGTTGGATTCGTACCATCTAGCATCAACCTTCTTGGATCTTCAAAAATCCCAACATAATATGCACGATTTTTCTATATCTTCTTGATGTCCAAATTTTTCTCACGAGCTCTCTAATGGTGTTAGAGGTTATTTTGCTTGTTGAACAAGAAATCATGAAATTTATATAGTCCTTTGAGTTTAGATCTAACCATACTCACAAATATTTAGGTGAATCAAAGGTTCACATTAAAACCATCACTTTCCACTAGTCAAAATCAAACTAACACTTGTCCTTTTTTGCATGTCATAAGACATTTCTCATTTTGCCTATGGCCTTTTAAATTAATTACATGCAAGTCTAATTCCACAAACTTAAAAGTTGCCCTTGAAATTCATTTTATTTACAATCAAACTGTAGGCATATTAATCAAATTTAATACACCACTTAAGCCAAATTTAATCAAGTTACTAGTAGATCATGATACTAGCCTAAATTATGTATTTCTCGTCAATGCGTATCCGATGCGAAACACATGCCTCGCCTTGCCTTGCGTCACGTGTGTATTTATAATTATTTAATTATTTATTAAATATTACACGCACACCCAAAAAAATTATTTTATTTCTTAGTGTACACAATCGTCGAGCACGACCGTGTCACCCGATTCGAACCCGATCCGACCGATCAAAATCGAGTGAGTCCGATCTGTTCTTGACGGGATGTCACACTTAGACTTTGCTCCATGTTTACTACGCAAGAAATAAATAAGTTCTTCATCATGCCTTTCATGACCAATGAAGACTTTCGTAATATTTTCAATACTTCATCTCGCTCAAGTACACAGTAACCCTTAAAATCTAATTCGAAAAATAGAAATTAGATTTCGAGTATAACTCGGCACATGTTGAACATCCCGAAGCATTATGGTGCATCCGTCAAACGACTTCATTGAACTTCACCGACTCCCAATATTGCTCGCAGGAGCCGTCAACCATCGACATAACTTAGCCACCCATAAAACTTGCGTAATTCTTGATCCATACCCTATGTACGCTTTCATGTCCTGTGGCCCCGCTGTCGCTTATACATTCTCCCTTCGATCACCAATCATATTCTTTGTTAGACACATAGAATAATTACTATCGGTCTAGAGAACTAACAAATTATCAGTGTCCTTACCTACAACATCAAAATTCCCTTTATTGAATCGAACTTTTTGTCGAACCCACTCCTTTGCCTTTCCTATTCATGCAATCTCTCCCGAGATGCCCTACTTGACCGCATCTCCAACGGACCACTTCATTTACTTTTTGGAACTACCAAACCCAAGCTTTCGGATGAACCGTTGTTTTCACCCTTCATTAAATTTTCCTCGGATATTAACATGGTAGCCACCTCTACTAAACTAATGATTTATTCATGTACATCGAGTTGGCTTCATGTGTTGAACGAAGATGGAAGTGACCGAGATGAGCTTGAGAGCATGATCCTCATTTTCGATGTGCTCTCCTAATTTCTTAAGTTCAGAGACAATCTCGTTCATAGCACTAAGATGATCAGTAATACTTATACCTTCATCCATATTCAAGTGATGGTACTGCTCATTCAAGTAAAGTCGATTTGACATGCTTTTCGTCATATACATAGTCTCCAATTTCTCCCAAAAGCTTTTCACCGAAGAAATATTCCTCATATTGAAAAGAACATTTTTCACCAAATTGAGTCTTATGACGTTTGTCGCCCTCATATCTAATTAACTCTTCCTTATCCTCATCACTTTCCTTCCCACGACCTTTCAATGCTTGACGTAGCCCAAATTGAATCAATAAATCTTTGAGTTGAATTTCCGACAAGCTAAGATTCATCTTCGGGTCAAACTTCTCCACATCAAACTTCATCGCGCTTGTGTACTTTGACATTTTTGAAAACTTTATCTTAATAGTGTAACCCCCTCAAATCTGAGTTTTGGCTCTAATACCAGTTTGTTGTTATAAATCACCGCGGAATACCCAAGATCTCAGTTACACGAATACACCCAAAGATAAACAAACTACAAGAGAAAATAAGAACACAAAAATTTACGTAGAAAACCTTAAAATCAGAGAAAAATTCACGGGCAAGAAACAAAGAAATCCATTATCGGTAGTTTAGTACACAAAGGAGAAACCTCCTATATCTAAACCCCAGATAAAAACCCTAATAAGATTCAATTTTACAGTGTCGCGTTCTCGTTTGCAGGCCCGTACACTAAAACACACACTCAGCTCTCAAACACCTGAAAACTATATCTATCGTGCGCGCGCTCACACACACACACACACATATATATATCACACACTACTACTTGAATTAGTCCGCATACATTTATAACTTGTATTTGGTCACCCTCCCATATTATTGGATAAACTAAAACACTTATAAGATATTATGTTCAACTCCAACTCAAATAAGTGACTCCAATTTGTATACATACTTGGACTTCAACTTCAAGAGAGACTTTGAGCCACCGCTTAACAAGGAATATAAACTTAATAATGAATGAGCTGCATAAGGAATTTTATCTATAGAGAGAAAGAACTGTACATATGCTGGTTAGGAGTTTCCCTATTTTCCTCTTACTAGCTGTATACTCATTAATTAGGAGAGAAATATGGACTATGATAGTATGCTAGTGAGGCAATAGCTTTATTCCATCCTTTTGTGGCTGGCATCCATATGGCCATTACTCTCATGTATATATTCACCTTAATGAGAATGTAAAGATACACCCCATTTATTTTACATGGTATCGATCAGAGCATTAAGAATGTCTTTTCACCAATGATGGGTGAATCATCAAAGAAATTAAGATGCTAAGAGCACCATTGAAGAAGCACAATCCCACCTAGCATTGTAAGCGCTGCCAACTTGTTGAGCTCATTAACTGCTGCCAATGTTGAAAACCTACATACGATGCAAAAAGTTGCTTGCCGTTGCTATCTTTCAAATGCATTGATTGTTCCACTATATATCTTATCACCATAGTTTTGACGGGATCAAATTATTCCATGTGGAGGAGGACCATGAATAATGCATTGAAAGGTAAAAACAAATTAGGTTTTGTGGATGGTCTCTTTGAAGACTGAGTCTCGGAATTGTGGAGGAACCTAATTCTAATTTATTTTCAACCTGTAAAGTAGTCAAAATGGAGAGATGCAATGACAGAAGAGATCCAAACATTAAATAAAAATCACACTTGGGATTTATGTACTTTGCCTCCTAACAAGAAACCCATTAGAAACAAATGGGTCTATAAGATTAAGTTTAAAGCTAATGGCACAGTAAAGAGATACAAAGCCCGACTACTAGCGAAAGGCTATACTAAGGCTAAGGGCATTGATAACAACGAGACTTTTTACCCCTGTTGCTGAATTGACCTGTAACAACCCGAAAATTCTACACGTGTCATGTATCAATTTCGGGACAGTGAAATGGAATCGACCTGAAGTGGCGAGCGTAGTCAATCCTCGGGAGTCGACATTGAGATATATTATTTATGTGTGGTATATGTAATACCTATTTTATACGGAAGAAATGTCAAGTTTTAGTAAATTATTGGTCTGATTGCGTCGAAATGCATGAAAAGACTCCTCGAGATACGTGAAATACGGGTACTGGGCTATTAAGAACAGAATAGATTAAATGAATAAATTACCAATTTATATAACGAGATACTAAACTAAGTAATTAACAAACTTGACCAAGTCGGATAAAACGCCAATAGGCCGAATATGGACTCGGCGTGCCTCGAGATGTGTGTTGAGGCGCGGGGCACCGGGTACCGAGTAGTCGAAAACTAGTATAGGGATCAATACATAATGATAAGTCATTAATAGTCTACTCAATCGAATTAATGTGCCTAAGCTTATCTAAATAAAACTAAGAAATTACATAAGCCTATAGTTTGGAATAATTTATTATGGCATTTGATCCTTCTTGACATGATCCTAGGAAGTGTCCTACGAGACAACATGAGTTAAAAATGGTATAAATTAAGTGTAGGGCTGAACAAAATAAGGGCCCTTGGATGTTAGAGGGATTATGAAGTGATTGATGATGAAATTAAATAGTATCAAAGTGTGACTTAACTCATTTAAGCTCACATGCAAATCAAGAAACAAAAATTCAGCCTATTAAGAAGGTGAAACTTGGTGAACTTCTTAGAAATCAAGGGGAGATTGTAGAGAAATCAAGAGTCCAAGCAAGGAGGAGAAGAAATCAAACCAAGGTAACCCTTATTCCTTATTTTTCATGAGAAAATTGGAATGAATTCATGTTTCATGTTCTTGGTGTTCATGATGATGATGATGATGATGATGATGATGATGATGATGATGATGATGATGGAATGAGTTTAAATTATTGATGGGTTAGTTCCTTGTATTCTAGATGTCTAATGATTGAGATGTTACTTCTATTTGTGTGTCTTAAATGGATTTGTTAATCGTGGACAAAACTTGTGTGGATTAAATCAATGTTAATTTCAAGAGATTGCATCTCAAGTGTTTGATAAAATGCCAACTAAAAGAAATGGACAATTTATGGTAGATTTTTGGCAAATTTTTAGGACTTTTTCCGGTGGTCTACACTAGTATAACAGTCACCGAAGTTTGCAAAGAACATCAACATACTACAAATTTGATTCTCTAGAATTTCCAAGCAATTTCGATGAGTTCTGAATAGTTTTTGAAAATGGTTTTGAAATAGGATAAAGGTGATTTCCTAATTAAGCTTAATTTTGTTTGAGCATATTCCGAGCATCAAACGATGTCGAAATCGGACCAAAATTTTCAGAATAAGTTAGTAGATCATTGTGAAGCTGCCCACTAATTTTTCGTGATTTTCAGTGTGTCTAACTCAGTTTTCAAGTCGCATTTCAACTAAAAAACTCATATTTACAAATAAGGACTTGAAATTTCACTTAGAGTTGCAAATTGAGTTTTTAGACTTATAAATGAGATTTTATTACTTGAAAACCTTGGTTTCAAGTGTTTGAAACTCACAAAACCAACCTCGATAATTTTAGAAAATTCTATTTATTTTTAGGCTATTTTTCAAGTTGTAAGAAAACTAACATTCAAATAATTATTTTGAAGTTCCTAAAGGACTGTTTTGCAAAATAATGTTTTTTACAACTTGAAATGGTTTCTAATTATCCTAAATAGTTCAATAACACCCAAAAACAATTAATAAAGTGTGTTGGACAATATTAAATAAGTCTGGACACTTTTGACCGAGTTAAGTGCCCAATGAGGACTTAAATTGAATAAAAAGAGCCATTAGACTCTTAATTGAATTAGAATGATTTGTATGTCTCTAAATAGGATTGTTTCAAGACTGATATGTCAAGTAATATTGCTCACACAATAAGAACCCTTAATAGCAAAATACCAAGAACACAAAAGTGTAAAAATTACAAATGTGCAAGTTAGATTACAATTAAACTACATTAGCAACAATGATGCTAAATGCAACATAATGACTTTAACACGTATATAACCAATCAAGATGGACATCAGGTACCTAGCTAGCTAGAGTCAGGCGTTAGGGAGTTGATTGGGACGCGTGTCGGAGCCGTGAAAGTGCGTGTTAGCGTTTATCAGAGGTAAGTACTGTTAAATCCCGAAATTTTTAAATCAGTGATTTCAGCTAATCAAGAATTAACAAAGATTAATTATGGTTTTGGATGCGAGTTGGGAGCTAAGAATCAGTGAAATTGAAATTTTTAATTGATTTTATTTTTGCGTGATGTGTGCCTAGTGTTGTGTACTATTATATTATTTTATTTTGCAAAATTCAAGTTAAATGAGTAAATTCGAGATTTTATAGGATTTTTTCTCGAGATAAGTGTCAAAATGGATCCCGATAGAGTTAAAATATCGACTCGAACTATTGTTTCGAATTTTGCAAAAACTAATTAAAATTAAGTTTATGTATTTGAATTTGCACATTTAAATGGACTTAATGAGCCGACATAGGAATTTTGTCTCGATTTGTGTATAAGTCTGGATCGGAGGTAGTGTGAAATGAGAACAAAGTTGGTGCAAGACATTATTTTCGAGTTTCGTGTCGGTTGATGGAGGTCGATGCTGAGATTAGGTCCAAATTGGTGCACGTTTAGTTAAGTATGGCAAGAGGATTGGTCCGCAAGATTTTAGTATGTATTGAACAAATTTAAGATTTTTGGGGTTTTGGTGTGATCAAAACCAGTGTTATAGATGTTTTATGAAGATGGACTATTTCGTCGAGAGTTTGGTTTAATTTAGTGAAAAATCAGATTGAAAACGAACATCGTAAATCAAAACACTTTAAAATAGGGATTTCGAGAATTAATAAATAAAAAGAAATTAAGCTGCTGACAAGCAGCTAAGGGTTTGTATATAAATATATCAAAAAAAAACAAATCAAACGATTAATTTGATTTCATTTCAACAGCACGTTCGTTCTCTGACCCTCTCCGCAGACACTTTCGGTCATGGAGCTCCCTATGTCTGATTTTTGCCCAATTTCTTTCTGCAATATTGCTGAGCATTGCGATACGGTTAATTCGAGCTAAATTTCCACGGTGGAAACGAGGTTTTTGGCTCACAATTTGGCAAATTCTCAATGTCGGGCATTTTTCCCAATTAAATTTTAATTCTCACGATTTCTTAATTTATTTTGCGAGGTTTTGATAGAAATTAGTAGGGATTGTTGTTAATTGGTATATTGAGTTGATTTGGTTCAATTTGGAATGAATCCCACCGATGTGGGTTAGGGTTTTGATGAGTTGAACTAATGCAATTCAGTTGATAACTATTTTGGAGATATTTTTATAGTTGATATTGATTTACATTGAGTTTCTGGATGAATTGATTATTGATTATGATCCTATTTGAATCCACGAACTGTTAAAATATTTTGTGGTTTCATGGTGTTTGTTGTCGAGTTTTGAGGATTTAATTGCGAAAATGTTGATTTTGAGAAGTTTTTCAGTTCAAAATAAATAAAGTTCACTTAGTTGATAGGTCATATGGAAAAATTCATAACTTTTCTGTTGGTGATTCGATTTGGGTGTTCTTAGAGTCTATGAAAAGGAGGACATGAGTACTACAAGTTCCTTTTAGGTCATCATGATAAATATTAAGATTTTTAAGGTAAAAAAGTTACCCCAAGTTGGCTAGTTGAAACAGTTACATAAATTAACATTTTTGGAAATTGTTCTCAAGCATACTTTGATTGCGGTTTTCATTGGGTTTCGTGATACGGTTTCACTTGATGCTTGACCCATAATATAATTGGGTATATAGGGAAGCTATTGGAAGTATTTTCAAGGTGATCCGACACTTCAGGAACCCAAAAATTAAGCTCGAAGTTGGTTGTTTGTAAGGTTAAGTGAATCACATAGTAGTCGCTACATTGTATGAGTATTTCTCAATTATAATCGCATGCACGGTTTATCACTGTGCATATTTATTGGTCATACATTCACGGACGCGAGAGGAATGAGGCATTTGGGGGTCCCATTGTGTTCATTGGCTATATGTGTGGTAGGATGAACACTGTGATGCTCTGTGATTGAGTCACTGATCATTGTAGACACTTGTTTAGAATGGATTGTTTTTGTGTGCTGGTCAGGATCATACTCCACGGAGATTCAAGGGTGTGGCTTCTCGATGAACTTCATCTCAAACTCTTGAGTCTTTATTATTGTTTGCCCACAACTTTTGGAATGACGTCTTCTAATTGTGTTCGGTCAAAAGAAACGAGATGGATTGCATATTTGTATATTTATGATTCCTTGTGATATTATTGTTTGTTTAAATTCGTTTAAATTCTTGAAATACAATGCATTTGATTATTACATGTGTACTAGATAGTGTGGCATTTACTTATCTAACTTTATCAAATTTCTATAATTGGGTAATGACAGGTGGGAGCAACGACAAAGGAAAGGGAAAGCTGTCAGATTGTCTATGAGATGGTTCCTTTATCATTTGGAATGGTTGGAACGGTTTTGGGGTGAATTGAGATAATTTTGGAGTTAAGATAATGCTTTGGTTTATTATTTTTGATACTTTAAATCAAGTTAGAATGAATATATAATTTAGTTGATGTAATATATATTGTTATGGGTAGATTGTGAGTCCTTCGGCATTTCCACCAAAGTTTGAAGCAGGTTTTGTTGAAGATTTTTTGAAGGCTAGAATTTTCGGTGTAGGCTTAGAAATAGAGGAGGTGCTGTCGAAAAAAAAAATTACAATTCTTTTGAGTTTAAGATTCACTTTAGAATCCTTTGTGGTTAATAAAGTTTTATAATTAGTGAGTACAAGATCTTAATCTTAATTATTTATTGATGGAGAGGTTAAGGCTGCTAGATTATCAGGGGATTAAGGTAATCTAGGCCGGTCAGATGCCCTAATTAGGTGGGGTCTGATAAGTAAACCATGTAGAAGATCAATTCTAGTTCTTATCATATTCTTATATTTATTTCTTGTTATTCCATTTACTTGGACTATATTCTATATCGTTGAGTTTCTAAGGCTTAAGTGTAACAGGAAGATACTCTTCGGTTTGGTGCTCGATGGACAAACGTTACCTCACCCCGAGTACTAGATCATAGGTAGTAGACGTAGGCGAGGTATTCAATGCACCATTGATGCCCAATACTACACCGAACCGAGCTGCTGTGGACTTGGAGAGTCGCGGCTATAGGAAGTCGAGTAACGCACCCGCTCTCGATGGATTTAGACCACTTAGACGCCTTCCCTTGACTCCTAGACACTCGTTATCGTAGTTATTACTTTCTAGTCCATTTATCGTGCACTTTCATTTGCTTTTCTATCTTTTAAATTCCCGCATGATACTTAGACTTGTTTATCTAAATTCATGAATTGTGATTGAAACTCTACTGGCTTTACTCACCGGAACTGTCTCCTTCGGTGA
This sequence comes from Stephania cephalantha, assembly GCA_039657325.1. Taxonomy (NCBI): domain Eukaryota; kingdom Viridiplantae; phylum Streptophyta; class Magnoliopsida; order Ranunculales; family Menispermaceae; genus Stephania; species Stephania cephalantha. The sequence goes on from CM077579.1 coordinate 4,456,022, forward strand.
CAATTGCAGATCCACGACGAGCAAGGGTAAGGAGCCGGTGATTGATGACTTCCTCTGAAGACTCTCAGGGCGGCTTCTCATCTTGCTTATATGTAGGTTTTTTGTGCTTTTATGTTGTAGCTATATATATGTTGTTTTGATAAAAATTTGGTATCTATTTGGGATTTGAGCGACCCTGATATATGTATATTCATGATTTCCCTGTTACTGCCACCATATATATGCATGTTATCTATACACTACTGGTTCCACACCATTAGGATGTCCGACTCTATATCTTTGAATTGTTTATATTTGTTTAAGTCTTGCTTCTGCTATTAAACTATTGGACTTGCAAATTACAAAGATTCTACTTTAAATCACCAAATAACTTATAATAAAGGAAAGAGAGGCTGACTAACCCCGCATTGACCTTGCGAGGGCCGACTCGGGGGTCCACGTAGGCTTAGGCCAGGCGGGGCCCGGTTTGTGGGGACTGGGGTCGTCACAGTTGGTATCAGAGTCGTCAGGTCAGATAAGAGCTAGGTGTCAACTCATGATTAACCTATAAAAAGATAAGACACAAACCAAAGATTAAGTTAGGACACGAATGGAACTTAGAGTGGAACCTTATGATCCTGATTTAAAGTCTTAGTTGGGAAATGAGGAGAGTTGGGGAAAAAAAAAAAAATTGAATTATATGTGCTATTTGATATATTGTATTATGCTACTATCGATAGTTATGTACTGATTGAGAACTTGTTATCTTTTACAGATCGCGATGGCTGATCAGCCAGGTCCAACGTTATTGGTGGCACTTCTAATGTACAGGAGAGGCTAGATGAGATGTCCCGGCTAGTGTCATCACATAGTCACCAGCTTGAGGAGATCCTTAAGCTACTTAGGGCACAAGACCGTACCAACTCAGTCTACATCAGCAGAGCTCGATGCTCCTAAAAGGAGTGTACCTACTGTACAGGCCACTCCAGCGGATCCCATCGTAGCGGTAGGACCCGTGATAAATGAGATAGTGCCTGTACAAACACAAATAGTGCCACCTACACCCGTTACTCCTGCAGAGACTATGTCGACTATGCCTACAAAGAGACGAGCGCGAGAGCGACGCTTAAGGCCAAACATAGTTGCGTGAGTTTCGGAGATATCGTCGATAAAGTTTTATGGAGGTGCTTGACTTAGAGATGGCGGAGAGGTTCATGAAGAGTGATGAGAAGATACATAGCATCCTGGCTACCGAGGAACGTATGAGTGCTTCCATCTCCTCGCGCACTCTTGTTCGGGGAGGTAGACGAGTGGTGGACTAGTTTGGTAAAGACCGGGGAATGCCCAAGGATTTGTGAGGGATACGCAATGGAGATAGAGGGACACCAGGCTACCAGTGGACGTATGAGTAATAAAGTTCTTGAAGTTTGATGCTTCACTTGGTATGGATTCGCTAGCCGCGTACCACGCACACCTGGACTATTTCAACAAGTTAGTTAATATTCGACTCCTGAACGGCATAGTTCAATTTTCTCGCATTTCGATTTGACTACCAATCACCGAGAGAGCGAGTAGATATAAGCCGAAGATTGAGACGCTTGCTAGTGTTATGAGTACGGCAGAAATATCTAAGGTTAGGATTGAGGATGAACCGATAATATACGAGTTCATTGATGTGTTTGCAAGGGAACTACTAGGATTACCACCGCCTAAAGAGATAGACTTCATCATTGACTTGGTCATGAGGACCAAACCGATATCAAGATTTCCTTATAGGATGTCTCCTAAGGAGCTAGATGAGTTGAGAACCCGACTCAATGAGTTGTTACAATTGGGATTTATTCACCCAAACATGTCACAGTGGGGCGTGTCTGTCTTGTTTGTGAAGAAAAAGGACGGGAGCTTGAGATTATGTATTGATTGCCGACAGTTGAATTAGGTTACAGTAAAGAATAAGTACTCGTTCCCACACATTGATGACCTATTTGATCGGCTAAAGGGATCACAGTGGTTCTCAAAAATTTTCCTAGATCGGGTAATCACCAGCTCAGGATTAGGGATGAAGATATGGAGACGACGTCATTTAAAGCGAGATATAGGCATTACCAGTTCACAGTCATGTCGTTTGGGTTGATGAATGCCCCTGCCTTGTTTATGAATCTCATGCACCGAGCACCAAGGGCGTACCTAGATAGATTTGTGATTGTGTTAATAGATGATATTCTCATCTATTCCAAGACTCGTGAGGACCACGGGGGACATTTTCAAGCAGTGTTGTAGACTCTGAGGGAGCATATGTTGGACGCCAAATTTAGTAAGTGTGAATTTTGGCTTACAGAGGTTAGATTTTTGGGTCATGTTGTGGGAGCTTGCGGAGTGTCGGTGGACCCCGCTAAGGTTAGATTCGTGATAGATTAGCCTACACAGTCTTCGGTTACAAACATCCACAATTTTTGGGGTTAGCAGGGTATTACTAACGATTTGTGCATAACTTCTCCAAGATTGCGGCACCGATGACCGACTGATGAAGAAAGATGTCGAGTTCGAGTGGGATGACAATTGTGAAGAGGCCTTTATTGCGCTGAAGAAGAGGTTAATGACTGTGCAAGTATTAGTATTGTCAGAGTGTGAGAAAGGTTTGTTACTGTATACAGATGCATCAAAGTTTGGTTTGGGGTATGTACTGATGCAAGAGGGTAAAGACATCGCTTATTCATCACAACAACTCAAGATTCATGAGAAAACTACCCTACACATAACTTGGAATTGGCAGTGATGGTCTTTGCGCTAAAGATTTGGCGGCATTATCTATATGGAGAATGGTTGACTCTGTATACGCACCACAAGAGTTTGAAGTACATATTCTCCCATAAAGTATTGAATATGAGACATAGACATTGGTTGGAGTTCCTGAATGATTATGACTTCTCATTGATGTACCACCCAGGGAAGACCAACATTGTTGCGGATGCCTTGAGCAAAAGAGGATCAGACGTAGAGGTTGTGACTTGTCACTTGACACCTGAGTAGGTGTTACTCGTGGCGGCTGATATGATGTGTTCAGCAGATGTTCTGGCTAGTACTAAGGCTTTGATATGCGGACAGATGAGGACTCGGGTCTTCTCTATCTAGATTGTATTAGAAGGTCAACATGTAGATAAGAATTATCAATGCTTTAGTAGTATGGCTCAGAGTTAGATCATCTAGATTGGAGTCAGTTGACATACTCATGCTTGAGATTCAGAGGGTGGATGTGGATTAGATCAGTGGCTGGGATTCGCACCAAGATACTTCAAGAGGCTCATCGCTCACGTTTCACAGTTCATCCGGGCAGGACCAAGATGTATGCGGACATGCTACTTCTTTTATCGTGGTCAAGGATGAAGTCTGATGTGATAGAGTATGTTAAGGCGTGTGAGATATGCCAGTGGGTTAAGGCTGAGCATTAGAGGCCTGAAGGGTTATTATAACCATTTCTCATTCCTTAGTGGAAGTGGGAGCATATACCCATGGACTTTGTCAGCGAATTGCCTTGATCTCAAAATGGACATGATAATATTTGGGTTATCGTGGATAGATTAACCAAGTCTGCGTACTTCCTACCGATCTCTACTACACATTGAGTGGATTGGTTGGCCAGTTTGTATGAGCGAGAGATTTATCTGACTTCACGAGGTTCTGATTGTCGATTGTGATAGACAGAGGGCCACGGTTTACGTCATAGATTTGGTAGAGTATGCAGGCACAATTTGGCACATGGTTAGACATGAGCACTGCCTATCATCCACAGATAGATGGACAGTCGAGCGATTGATCCAGGTACTCGAGGACATGTTGAGAATGTGTGTATTGGAGTATGGTGGTTCTTGGGAAGAATATCTTCATCTGTGTGAATTATCCTATAATAAAAGTTATCAAGCCAGTATTGGGATGGCACCATCTGAGGCACTCTATGATAGGTCGTGTAGATCTTCCTCATACTGGGTAGAACCTGAGGATTTGGCAGCTATTGGGTATGAGATTGTGGTGGATCACATAGAGAAGATTCGAAAAATCTGACTACGTTTAAAGGGTGCGCAAGAGAGACAGAAGAAGTACTATGATAAGTACCACGACAGGTTAGATTATGACAGTGGGGTCTACGCTTATTTGAAGGTCTCGCCTCTAAAGGCCACAAAAGATTTGAAATCAAAGGAAAGCTCGCAACGAAGCTCATTGGTCCATTCAAAGTGAATAAGAGAATAGGCAAGGTCGCTTATGAGTTGGAGTTACCACCTCAGTTAACCGGGATCCACCTAGTTTTTCATATATCGATGCCCCAACTAGATAGGTCAAGAGGGGGTAGACGATCAACAGTAGATCTGAGTCAGATACACTTTAGATAGGACATCACTTATGAGGAGCGGCCTATTCAAATATTGGACCATCAATTGAAGAGACTGAGGAACGAGGACATCCCATTAGTCTTCGTCAAATAGCGGCATCACGGGAGGAAGAACTAATATGGGAATTGGAGTCCTATATGTGCGAGCATTTCCCATACATATTCTAGATTCCATAAGTCTTAACTTAAGTTTATTAAATTTTGAGGTCGAAATTCTAATTAGTTGGGAAGGTTTGTAATGACCCGAAAATTCTAACTCGTACCACATGTCAATTTCGGGACATTGACATGGAACCGACCTAACGTGGCGAGCATGGTCAATCCTTGAGAGTCAACATTAAGGTATATTATTTAAGTGGGGTGCGTATAATACCTATTATATACTTAAGAAATGTCAAGTTTCAGTAAATTATTGGTTCGATTGCGTCAATATGCGTGAAAGGACTTCTCGAGATGCGTGCGGCGCTGGTACAGGGCTATTTAGAACGGAATATCTTAGATGTACAAATTACCAATTTATAAAATGAGATACTAAGCTAAGTAATTAACAAACTTGACCAAGTTGGATAAAATGCCAATAGGCCAAATATAGACCTGGTGTGCCTCTAGATGTGTGCTAAGGCGCGGGGCATTGGGTGCCGAGTATTCAAAAATTTGTATGGGATCAATACACAATGATAAGTCATTAATAGACTACCCAATTGAGTTAATGTGTTTAAGCTTACCTAAATAAAACTAAGAAATTACATAAGCCAATATTTGGGAATGATTTATTGTGGCCTTTGATCCTTATTTAGATGATCCTAGGAAGTGTCCTACAAGACAAGATGAGTTAAAAATGGTGTCAATTAAGTGTAGGGCTGAACTAAATAAGGGCACTTGGATGTTATAGGGATTAGGAAGTGATTGATGATTAAATTAAATAGTATAAAAGTGGGACTTAACTCATTTGAGCTCATACGCAAATCAAGAAACAAAAAAAATCAAGCCCTATTGAGAAGGTGAAACTTGGTAAAGTTCTTAGAAATCAAGGGGAGATTGTAGAGAAATCAGGATTCCTAGGAAGGAGAAGAAATCAAACCTGGGTAACCCTTATTCCTCATTTTTATGCTAAAATTAAGTGATTTCTTTGATTCATAATTAGCTGAATTTTTAGGGGTTTTACTCCCCATCTCTTAGTGAGATATTAATCTAGAATATGGTGGTTTCAAGCTCTTGAAAGATCCAAGTAATGATGTTCAAGAATTACCAAGAAACTCAATGCTTTTATGTCTCAATTTGAGGTTTTTAGTGTTGAATCATGCATGGATTTAATTTGTTAGTAAATAGAGGTATTGCGCTTGGGTTTTTACTTCTATATAAGTATCTGAAGTTGGTTTGAAGTGCTGAAAAAAAATTGGAATGAATTCGTGTTTCGTGACCTTGGTGTTCTTGATGATGATGATGATGATGATGATGATGATGATGATGATGTGGAATGAGTTTAAATTATTGATGGATTGATTCCATGTATTATAGATGTCTAATGATTGAGATTTTACTTCTATTGGGTGTCTTAAATGGATTTGTTAATTATAGACAGAACTTGTGTGGATTAAATTAATGTTAATATTAAGAGATTGCATCTCAAGTGTTTGATAAAATGCCAACTAAAAGAAATGGATAATTTTGGGTAAATTTTTGGCAAACTCTTAGGACTTTTTTGGCGGCCTACACTAGTCTAAAAGTCACAAAATTTTACAAAGAACATCAACATACTACAAATTTGATTCTCCAGAATTTTCAAGCGATTCCGAAGAGTTTTGAATAGTTTTCGAAAATGGTTTTAAATTCTGAAAAATGTAATTTCCTAATTGAGCTGAATTTTGTTTGAGCACATTACGGGCACCAAACGATGTCGGAATTAGACCAAAGTTTTTAGAATATGTTATAAGATCATTGCGAATGTCCACCAATTTTCATCATTTTTTGGTGTCTCTAACTCAGTTTTCAAGTCGCATTTCAACTAAAAACCTCATATTTACAAATAAGGACTTGAAATGTCACTTGGAGTTGAAAATTGAGTTTTTGGACTTATAAATGACATTTTATTACTTGAAGACCTTGGTTTAAAGTGTTTGAACTTCACAAAACCAACCTCGAGAATTTTAGAAAATTTTAATTTATTTTTAAGCTATTTTCCAAGTTGTACGAAAACTAACTTTTAAATAATTATTTTAAAGTCCCTGAAGGACTGTTTTGCAAACTAATGCTTTAAACAAACTTGAAATGGTTTCTAATGATCCTAAATAGTTCAATAACACCCAAAAACAATTAATAAAGTGTGTTGAACAATATTAAACAAGTCTGAACACTTTTGGCCGAATTTATCTACCCAATGAGGACTTGAAATGAATAAAAGGAGTCATTAGACTCTTAATTGAATTGGAATGATTTCTAGGTCTCTAAATGGGATTGTTTCTCACCAATATGTCAAGTTACATTGCTCACACAATAAGAACCCTTAATAGCAAAATACCAAGAATACAAAAGTGTAAACATTACAAATGTGCAAGTTAGATTACAATTAAACTACATTAGCAACAATGATGCTAAATGCAACATAATGACTTTAACACGTATATAACCAATCAAGATGGACACCAGGTACCTAGCTAACTAGAGTCGAGCGTCGGGGAGTTGATTGGTACGAGTTTCTGAGTCGAGAATGCGTGTTAAAGTTGATCAGAGTATATAACCCTGGACTTCAATGGTATCGGAGATCTATTGTTGGGATGAGTTTCGAAAGTAAGTAGACATGCATTTCCATATTCAACCCTAATTATGCTCTTTATTGAAAAGAAAAAGATATTTTAAATATAGAGTATAAATCTAAATTTGTATTAATTACATAAGAAGATCTGCAACATATAAGGTGATAAGTATGGAAATGGAAGGCGGTTTACATTACAGAGAAAAATGTAAGAGATAATTATGGATTTTTTTAATCAATCCATCGCATGTAAGCCGACATGTGGCAAGCTCAACAACCTTTTAGTTATCCTATCAAATTATAGCATTGTCTTTTTAACTAATAAAAAATAATAATACCAAGCTTGACGACTTTGATTGATCAAAACTTTTGTGTTGACTGACTTTGACCACCGTTGACCATACTATTAATTAGCTAGCGTAAGGTTCACCGCTATCTTAATGGACATGATCGATTAAGCACCAGCTTAAATTAACACAAAAATATTACCATATTTACCACTCAATTGACTATTAACTCCAACGATTGACCATTATTGACTGTCATGCACCGGTTGACCTAATAAATGTGCTGATTGATTTGAATCAACAATAATCTCATTAATGTATTTAATGAGTATCGATGATTATCCTCATTGACCACTACCTCTACAACTAGTTATCACCTAAAATAGTGAGGAAGAAAAATCATATGATCTTTTTAGTAAACTATGATACTTTTAAAATTTTAGGTTCATAACTTATTATTTTTTAGAACCATTATTGCTTCGCCAAAACATGAGAATAAGCTAGCTACCAAAGATATACGACAAAAGACCAAGATGAGAAATAAAAGGTTATTAGCTAGAACTAGTAATGGCTTTAGAGGTATATTAATTAAGGTAAGTGGACTTAAAATTGTAAAAATATGATTAATGCTTTAATCAAGGGACATTTGAAATTTTTAAATATTATAATCCAAGTTATGCTACTTTAATATTGAGAAAGAAATGTATAAAGGATAGCATTGAAAACTAGAATGTATATAATAGTTGACTCGAGAAGACCATCTTTGATAGAAAACCCTATACTATAAGATGATTAGATATCCATACATTTAGCGAGGACGAGTGCTAATTAAGCATGATATGTGGATCTAAAAATCTTAACTAGGATGGACTGTAACCTTTATTTTGCAAACGCTCAGAATCTGGTGTATAGCTAGTACTGGTAAGTTCACGTGGGATGGGGCGTCTGAATTTACAGAAGGATATGAGTACAATAGAAGAAGAAACTTTGCGTTATAATGCTATATGGGTAGGATAATCTTGAGTTGAATGTTGCTCTTATTATTAAGTTAAAACAGTATGGGACTAGGTAACTCAATGAATAAGAATGAGGTTCTTATCTTGATTATCCCACGTCTGTTTGAATTAAAGTGGAAACATTAATAAACTATAATCCTATTCACTTACCCTAGAAAATTAGGTAGTAAACCTATACAATAAAACGTGCTACTGAAAGCACAATTGACTAACCAAACAATAAATCTACATTAAAAATATATTGAATGTGTTTCATGTCTATATTGTAATATTCATAAGCTCGATATACCTTAAAAAAAAAGAGCTACGTTTATATATATACCTTAAACTATATATATATTAATCCAAGAACTTGTCAATTTTGAGGACGAAATTGCTCAAAGGGGAGGAGATTGTAACACCCCAAAAAAATTATGAATCTTGAGATATGTATAACACTTATCAAATCACACTTTATTTTGTTTTATTATACTATATTAATACATTTGTATGAATATTAAGTGATGCATTTTGTTGATTCATCATTTGCATCATTTGCTTGTTTGCATCTCATGATAAGATAGGGATAAAATAGTCCTTTCAATAAATATAGTGATAAGTAAAAAAGTAATTAGATTAAGGGACGAAATAGTCCTTTTAGTAAAAGGTTAAAAATAATATAATACCAGTGGTAACAAGATAATTATCATAAAGTAAAAAAAATAGTAAATTAAATCTACAAAATGTAAGTCGGTCTTGAAATCAAGTAAAAAATAAAAAGCTTCTATGAATTCTATCTTTACATTATAATTGACAATTGACACTTAACATCTTTAGGAAAAGAATGATAAGTTTCATTTATCTTTATCTTAATATTATGATTGATAATGACACTTCAACTTAATCCTTAAGAAAAAAATAAGAAGTTTGTTTATCCTTATCTTGAAATTATGATTGAAAACGATGTTTTAATCATTAGGAAAGGAGAAAGAAGTTTCCTTCACATAATGATCGATAACAATCTTTTACAGTTTATCTTTTCGTTTACGAATTCGTTATAAATAATGAATCTTATTTTTATCTTGTCATTATGACTTTTGTTTTATTAAGCTACTGTCCCTCTATAAATAGAAATGAGAATGCTATTCATTCTCATATTTTCTTTTAGTTTCTATCTCTCTCCATTAATGCATTCTATTAAAGAAAGTTTAAGAAAAATGTCGCCATCCTCATGGGAATGGTGATTGTTGTTGAGGTAATCCTCTTTGTTTTGCATTATTAATTCGATGCGTGTGCCTTTACATCTTTGCATCTTTATTACTATTATTATGCTAATATATATATATATATATATATATATATATATATGTTTATCCACTCGTGCGATTCTTGTCGAATCGGACATTTTGAAGTCCACCGGTGTGGTTTTATCGGTCTACCAATATGGTCAAGTGCTGACGAGTACAACTGATATTGCTATTTAACCTTGGTGTGGTTTGAGTCGACGCGCATGTGACGGCCCAATCCCCATAAACTAGGCCTCGCCCGACGTAAGCCTATGTGGACTCCCAGTCAACCCCTATGAAATCAATGCATGCTTAGTCAGCCTTTTTTCATGTCATTCGATCATTAGTTGCTTATTAAGTCTGTTATTTACTTTAAATAAGTCTTAATAAATCTCAGCTGAAGTTAGTCAATTTAAAACAACTTAAATGATTAATGAGTAAGAGTTGGGCTAATCCTAATGTAGAAATCCTGCAAAAATAGATTTCATGTATATGCATGAAGTGGGAATCAATACACTACAACGATCAAGTCATCATATACCCGTATCTGGAGTGTCACAACCCATAATATCCCAAAATATAACAAGAAACAACAAGATTAGTTCATATGTACATTCAAAATATCAAAAAGAACCTACAGTAGTAGTAGAGAGGAGCTAACTCTGAGGGAAGCTCAGAGATAATCACCAATCACAGGCTCCTTGCCTTTGCTACTAGAGGGACCTACAATTGTCACCAATGATGGAGACAATCCCAGTACGTAAATCCAATAGAAACTCAACAATATTTCAATATAATAAATGATAAGTCTATAGATCATGCAGGAAATGAAAAAACAATAAATAAAGAAGTAAAGTGCATGATTGACAGACTAGGACAATAAACTATAGAACCAAGTGGCGCAGAAGTAAAAGATAGGGAAGGAGTGGACTATACACTCTACACACGACAAAAGGTGTAAGTGCGAGAAGTTGGTACCGTGGACCGAAGTCTCACAAGCCATACCAATTCATTCGACACCGCCAGCTTTTCTTAAGTTGCAGTCCGAGAGAGTTCCAAAGGAGGCCACAGTGACCCTGGATGCCTACTACTTATGGAACTTGAATGCGAATTGAGGAGCCACAGTGACCCTGGATGCTCACGTCAAATAATTTAGACTTGAGAGGAGTCGCGGGAGCTACCCGGACACTCAACTCATGAGTGATCATAGTCAACTAGGCCTAACCATTCAAAGACCTAAGCCATTTGGCGGGGAATTAGAGTCCAACAATTTAGCTTATCATTTTAAAAATAAACTAGGAGAGTGAAAGGAAATTGTATTGATTTTATTACTGGTTTACTTACCTCAACAAACAATAATATCCAAGCTAAGTGCGACACCCACACGTTCTTACTACAATCCTGATACCCGAAACTGACGCTATAGGTCCCAGATACCTATTAGAGTGCATTAGGTATGTGTTAGAGCTTATTTAAGTTTAACAATCCAGTTAATTATAATACATTCCACTATTTGCCTCAATGTCTTTTCTACTTAACTTAGACCCAATATCAACTTCAATGTGTCATAACCAAGTTTATACTAAATCCACAAGGTCTCTAGTCGCTTATTTTTTTTCATACACGAAGGCTTGATGCGAAGGGATAACCTCGAGAAGTCTCTTTTATTCATTTTAAATACTCATTTGACACTTAACTCGGCCAAAATGCCCAAACTTGGCGTTATAAATTTGTAGACATTTTTCATATTGTTTTTTTAGTGCTATTGAATCATCAAAGTCTATTGGAAATCATCTCAAGTTGGTTTAATGCATTGGTTTGCAAAAAAGTCCCTTAAGGACCTTAAAAAATTTTCAAAAACTTGGTTTTTATACAACTTGAAATGCGGGTAAAACACTCATAGAAAGTTCCAAAATTCTCGGTGTTGGTTCATTGAAGTCTACTATCTTTAAACCAAGTTTGTTGAGTTATAAAGTCTCATCAATATGATCAAAAACCAAATTTGAGACTCTAAGTAAAACTTTAAGTCCTTATTTGTAAATATGAAATTTTTAGTTGAAATGCGAGTTGAAAACTGAGTTAGACACACCTGAAAATCACTAAAATTGGTGGACACCTTCATAATGATCTAATAACATATTCTGAAAATTTTGGTCCAATTCCGACATTGTTTGACGCCCAAAATGTGCTTAAACCTATTCCAGCTCCAAGTCCCAAAAGTGTTATCCTCGCGGATAAACTCTAATTTTCAACTAAATTTTGACAAATTAAATGACTTTATTCTTGAAATCTAATGATTCTAAGTATTTTTTCTTTCTCTAGGATTTCCAATGATATATGGAGCGTCAAAATTCGAGTTAAAACGAAGGATATATGGTCGTTTTATGAAAACTAGTCAAATTGGTCCCGAGGCTGCCTAGAACGTGGAGTGCGCTCCACATTTTGGTGGAGCGCGCTCCAAGGTCGGGCAGAACTATAGAAATGCACTTCCGAACTCCCAAATCACCTAAAACTCATTCATCAAGCCCCCATTTATACCATAACCCTAAAATTCGATCAAATACTTTTTTTGGGCAATTCAAACAACATTAAAACATTATTAAAAATCATTAACAATCAAATACATATCTATTAAAAGACCCATTTCATGCATGACATTGAAATCAATATCAAGATCATGAAACCACATTTGAATCAAGAGAATTGGTTTATATGCTTACCTAGGGTTGGATTCTTAGCGCAAGTTTTCTTTTCCTAGCTTGAGTGACTCCAATTGTGTCCTATCTTTCCCCAAATTCTCAGCAGCAATGGTGCCCTACTCACTTGTTCTTTCTTAAATATTGAAGTTATGAGGTTATAGATGAGAAACTCATGCTAAGTCCTCCTTATATATCTTGACACATATTAACTCATACCCATTGATCAACCTAGTTTTAAAATTTCTAGGAACATCCAAGGCTTAATCTACATCCAATACATGCACCCTTAGATGTCCACTAAGTCATTCTAGGGTTTTTCATTTCTTAGATCCCTAAGATCATCTCTAGATTCATAAGATTACTCATTTAACTTTAGGCATAGTGATTGTTATTATATTTTATTTGGAGACTTTATGTAGGCAACATCAATCCCACTAGATCAAATAAGTCTTGTTAACTTATCCTATTATTTGTTTAACTTAGACATTTTTTACATCAAACTAAAACCTAAGTTATTGTCTAATCTAGTATTATACCAATATATTCCTTACCGATGTACGCACGCATTCCTAAGCAAACCTCACCAGAAAGTCGACTACGATGGAGAAATAGATAAGCAACATTGTTCTTAGATATATGTAAATAATACATGACATCAAACAAATATAAAATACCTTGGTGTCGACTCCCGAGAGTTGACCAAGTACACCACGTAATCATAAGTCCCCGTTAGAGTCCTGCGGTGACACGTGGCATGAGTTAGAAATTTAGGGTCATTACACGCACGACTCCCTGGGTCCACCAATGTAGTTTATGCTTCCGGCACCCTCGGGAGTGGTTTAATTTGATGCATTTGTGATTTTTTGTTATATTTGTTGCATTAATGGATGTGATTTGAGTACTACTGGGCAGCAGGCTCATTAAATTAACAATTTCAGATATTTAGCTAAATGGGTTTAATCATGGGTACGAGAGATTTGAGAAGAGAAGTTTATACACACTAAAATGTATTATTTTTATCGTGTGTCTAATAAAATAGATATTTTGTTGCCAAACAGCTAATGGTTTTCCTATTTATGAGTTATACTCGATTCTGGCGGCTATGTGGGCCATCCATCTCTGTTTGAACTATTGATGCTCGTAGTTTATAGTTCAGAGGGTTGTCTGATTCAGTCAATGATGCATGACGATGGTGGATTGCTTATACGTGGAGGCTTCTTTTTCAACAGTGGTGGAAGACCTTCAGATGATGATTGTGTTTTCTCCTGAATTAGGGATGGAGGACGAAAAATACTCAATGGTGTAGGGTTCAGTACCTTCATCTTCTTCTTGACTAGTTTCTTCCCTTTAGGCTTAGCTGAAGCCTTAGATGCATGTGCCTTTACATAGCTTCGTGTTCAAACCATGGTGCTAGTCTCGTTGCAATTGCTTAAAAAGACTTAGAGATGATCAAGTGAGGGTATGAAAACAAGCAGAATTGATACAGTTAATGAGGTAGTATGCAAGGAAGAAGACGATGATGATCGACTTAAATAAAAACGACTTCAATTTGATTACCCTAAAGCTTATCTACCTCCCTTTAAACTCTCACCAACCCCTAATTAATAAGGTTATTGGTAATTACAAATAAAATGAAAACAAATATGTCAACGATAATATTACCGTTAATGTCCATTCTCATTAAAACATTATTCAAATTAAAACACTACACACACTTTAATCCTTCTTTATTTTATTTTTATGAAGAAAATATTTATTTGAAAAAAATTAAGGGAGAGTGACGATTTGTGAATTACATAGGGCTTAAACATAATCCAATAGTCCCTTTTAAAAATTCAAACCTATAAGCATAAAGGGCTTTAGTAAATATATTATCCAATTATTTTTTTTAGTGTAAACATATTCAATAGAGATTACCTTCCTTTCCACCAGCTAACGGATGAAGTGATACCACATGTAATGACATGTTACCTTAAGCTGGTGATTAGTGTCAATCCATAATCCTAATTAGCTTAAGTTAGACTCGTGGTTAAGTTTGACGTACCTCGATTAACGTATGCATGGGTTTGTGTGACGATTGGTGTTTGTTTGGAATGTTTGTGAGATTTATAGGTTGTGGGATTAATAAGAAATTAATACAAGCCTATAATCGGAAAATAAGTAATTAAAAATAAATTTTGGTACACCAAATGCGACGAGGGGGTTGTGAAATGAATGTGCACACCCGACAACACTCGTAGGCATTCCGATTAATTTATTGGCAAGAAAATACATGAAATATATGTATATATATTTATATATGTATATTTATATATAGTTGATATATAAATATATATATATTAAAACTTTAAGTTTGATTTGAATTATATGGATCGTTGGATCACCTCAAGATGAGCGTAAGTGTTAATGGTGTTAAAATTTGTGTCACTTTAAGATATGTCATTTTAACACATCAATCACTTGATCGGCCTCAAGATAGCGCGATGCGCATCTCGAGAAAAATCATATATTTAAATCAAAAACCTTAAACTTATCCTCACTGTTTCATCGATCAATCGATAGAGTGAAAGAAGCCAAAAAGCTGAGGGTTTAATCTGAAGGATTGATCCGAGGGAGTAGATTTTGGTGATTCAAGGAGATCAAACCACTGTCGGATCAGAGATCATCATATTGGTAAGTTTAGTTTTAAGTTTTAAGTTGAATTCGATAATTAGTGATGATTTCTCTGTGAATTGTTATATATGTTTGATCACTGGATATTGATTGTTACCTCACCAGAGGTCCTCCCTGATGATTTGGGAGAGTGTTTGTGGTTGTTGTAATGATTTGGTAATGCAACAGCGACTGTTGTTGCCATGTTTACTGTTGAGACAGTGCAGGGTGGAGTACACTCCATCTAGTAGTGAAAAGCACTCCCTTCATCAATTAAGACAAACCTAGTTGGTGGAGCGCACCCTATCAATTAAGGGAGCGCGCTCCCACCCTAGAAAACAACAATTCTGCTGTAATTTACTTAAGATTTCATGAGGTCTTTGGGCCTGACTTAGAGGTTCTAAACATAGGATATTATACCTATATTGATCACAAATGGTTTGTGATTGGTATTAGAACACGGAAAAGCGTGAGGGAACCCGAAAACTTAAGAAGTTTCGAAACCAAAACCTGAACCAAGGTAAGTATAAATTTGCTTATTTATCAATATTGCCAGGATATGCTAGTATATGTAGTTCATATAGTTTATGGACTGAAATGGGGGACTATATACATTGTGATGTTTTTAATAAATGAGAAATAGTGTTTAATGTGATTCACGAGAGTAAGTTCTTGGAACTGAGACCAGGTTATAAGGGATACGAGATTGATCTCCCAGCTTATATGTAACTTCCTACGCAGTTAGATAGGTTGCGTGGATTACATATTCACTAGAGGGTTTCGGATAAAATTGTTGGACATTAATGGACTAGCTAGACAGCACATCGGCCAATGTGTTGGTTTAGCAATCGCATTAATGATGTCAGTAAATAATTGACCCTAGTTTTAAAAATAAAATGAGAATCACAATGTAATAGTCATTGACAGTTGGACTTCCATTTGCTATTTATTGAACTGTATGTGTTTCATAATCTTGTTAGTTAATATTGGTGCATATTGTTATTGCATAATGTTCTTGTTATTATATGGAATGTTGATGGATTTATGAATCCTTACTTACTGAGCAAGTTGGAGTGCTCACCTCAATTAACATTTCAGGAAAATCGACGAGTGCTACGACTGCAGAATAGAGAAGATTTAGGAGTTTTGATCTTCTCTTCGTGTAATGAATCTTCTCTTGTCTTATATATTTGTATTGAATTACACTTTTGTAATATAACAAGGGATGTGGGGTCATGTATAGCTGAGATTTATTTCGGTTGGATTTGGTTTTGTATATCTTATTTAATATCGAAAAAGTTTTAAATTTTCGTTGTGTTTAATATTTTTTATGTCGATATTCGATATACAATTATGTTTATCACGAGATAGAAGGATAGGCTGCTGGCTCTAGTGAAGTCTAGCAGGAATATCGGGGCTTAATTAGGGGATGCACGGCTTGGTATCAGAGCCTAAGGTTTATCACTTTCGAATTAAGTGGTAATTCTAATACAATTTGGTATCCGAGACTGAGTTTAAGGGCTTTGTTACATTTAATAACTCTGATATAGTTTGGTATCGGAGAGTGGTCAGAGCCTACTCCAAAGCTTAAGGTAATTAACTTTGATACAATGTGGTATTATAGTTTACATTAGAGAATAACTTTAATACTTGGAAACAAGTGATAATTCGAATACAGTTTGGTATCAAATTTTAAGGTTATTGACTTTGATATACCTTGGTACCATACCTTAAGTTTACTAACTCTAAGAGATGTCTCGAGTTACGAAGAAGCTCGGGACATAATAAACAATCTTATCGTGATTTTGGGGGGTAAACCAAAAGATAAAAGATTGTGATATGTTATTTGTTATGTTTTATTATATCTACGCGATAGATATAAGAGTTATGTCTTTCCTGAATGATGATAAGAGGGTTGAATTCCATCGATTTCTCATGATATGAGAAAGCATAGAAGGTAAGAGTTCAAGAGAATCTTAACCTCAAGAAGATTGAAAATGAAAGAAATAAAAAACTTATAAAGAAAAAATTAAATTCATTCTTTGAATAATTGTCTTCAAGGACTTTGTTCTCACCGATATTATTAGACAAATAATAATCGGTGAAGAAGTATCTTTTGGATCTAAACCTTGATATGTGTATTAGGAGAATGAAATTTATTAAACAAGAAATATCGAATGACTTTGGATGAAACTCAAAGATGTTAAACCACTTTGAGATATGATTTGATACTAGTATTAATACTAATAGAGAAACAATGGAAGTTATTCAAGGTAAATAAATTAGTGGTTGATGATAAAAAATCTATTTGAGGTTAGGAAACCACTAATCCATATTGGAATGACAAGCAAATTGTCGGGTAATGAAAGGTGAACTTGAGAATTTGAAACTGGAAGATAGTTTAATCCAAAACATAGCAGTGAATTGGTAAGATATTCTAGTATGATGTTTTAGACTGGTATAGTCTAAATTTGAAAGAATGAGTTATCAATGAATATAAAGATTTGAGGAATCCAGAGAATAATGTATGATAGTGGGAATGAATATTCATTGCCCAGGATTGACAACTCATTTTGATAATAAGGTGAAATCAGTTCTTCTCAAAAGTTAGTTGAGATTCTATTGTCACAACTTGTATGATCAAAATTAAGGATATATATAAAGATGATTTCAGGCGGTTTCTGGACCACTTTAAGTGAATGGTAAAAACCATTAGAACTTAGTAGAACTCATGCTATGTTCATGAATGAAGGGTGTCAAGTTTTGAAACCCTATTTTATTAAGTTTTTATTGTGTTATAAATAATAAAATGGAATCTTTGAAGACTTAGAGGATGCACGAGCATTACCGTATAAAATAGTAAATCGTGACGCTATATCGGTTCAGACCAGATTTTGAAAGTGCCAGTATTAAGTTTCAAAGGTAAATTACATGTATGAGTGTTGAATATTAACAATAAATCAAGGGATTTGACTAAGACGGAGACAATATGAGATTGTCATATATTCAACACAAAGGTAAAAGAGAAAAGTAATATTCAAATAATTGAATATTACAAGCGATTGATCCAAGGATCTTTAATATTGTTGTGTAATTCATTAAGTTAACTCAAGTATGAGGATTGTTGTCAGCTAAAATTAAATACAAGGATGCCTTGGAGGAAAGTTGAAGTATAGTCTGACTGCAATGCTTGTTTGATTATACCTGAAGTATAGAAGAGTTAGAGGTTCATCTTAAGATCTCTTATTCAGGTAAGAATGTATGTTGACACAATAAATCAAAATTGTATCTTATACTTCTATCTATATATAGTTCAAGATTTATGAGAAGAATTATTGAAGATTGATAATCTCAAGATAATTAATTTGGTAATTCTACGAAATATGGAAGGCATCACTTGTAAATAAGAGGAAATGTTTGTTGAGAATCTTTTAATCTGTGACATTCAAGAATTTTATAAACTTTATTAGGCGGCTAATTAACTATTTTGGAATTTAATTTAGGATTTAGGTACCCGAGGTGAGGACCATGTATTACGGATCGGAGATCATAAATTTTCATATTATTTTTGTTTGGCATGTGCTTATTTGATGTATTATATACTATTTCGACATGAAATAGGTCATGTGGAGTGTATATGTGGTGTCCGTGAGTTCCAGAACGTGTTGGAGAATTTTCTTCAATTTTGGTAATTTAGGGGTTTTGTCTCGAGATACGTGTCAAGATAACTGTCAAGATAGTTCAAACATATACCTAAACTATCATTTCGAATTTCGCAAAAAATAATTGTAATTAAGTTTAAAAATTTGAATTTCTATATTTAAACAGACTTAACGAGCCGATGTGGGCCCACACCACTTTTGAACATAAATTGAAAAGATAATCACGAAATTAGATAAAATATTAAATAAATTGGTAGGTACCTAGTGACACGCGAGGACGAGGGTGACACGCGTGGGATGTACAATAGTGTGCCTTTTCGAAGTTGGTCGTTAGCAAAGCGTGGCGAATTTATAGTCGCGAATATATAGGTGTATATGTATTTATATATAAATATATAAATCAATGCTATAGTTTGACTTAAATAAAAATATGCATTAGAAGCGCCTCGAGATACGCGTAGAGTGAGTGTCGAGGAGTTGAAATGGTTGGACGACTCGGTGGCTGGCGATGAGGTGTTTTATGCCTCGAGATACGTGTTGTCCAATCTCGATGAAAAACAACAAAACAAAATAAGTAAATCGTTAGAGTTGGCTCGAGATTCGTAGGATGCGAATCTTGAGGAAATTCTAATATATATTAACAAAGCAAACACCGCCTCATCCAATTTGCTTTAAGCCAAAGATTGACCACGAGATACATAATACGTATCTCGAGGAAGGCAAATTTATATTATAAAAAATTATTAGATTTGTCTCGAGATTCGTGTGATGCAAATCTCGAGAAAATCTAATATATAATGTGGAAAGCAAACATTAGCTTCTTCTCCATTTGTTTGATCGAACCAGATGAGAGGAAAAAAAATCAAATTTGGGAAAGGGGAGGCAGAGAGGACGAGAGGAGATCGAGAGAGAGATGGATAGTGAGAGATTTTCGCGATCAAGGTGAGTTGTTTTGTGGTTGTTGATTTGGTTGATGTCGATGTTGTTAATGGAAGTTGAGGTGTCAAGCTCAGATGAACCGGGGAAGATAAATGGCAGGGGAATGATCTCCCCTGCCCAGACTTAATCCGGGGTTGGGGTTGGGAGCCCAACCCTAATGAAAATGGAAAAAGAAAATTCGTAAGGGAGGAAAGGGACGACCCTCTTCCTCTTATAAAAAATAATATATACATATATGGTTTTAAAAATAGGAAATTACCGTGGAAGGCAGTTAAGAGTTTAATCAAAGGATAAAATTCAAAGGGCAATACGGTCATTTTGCGTCCTTTCCTTTTCAAAACAAACAATCGAAACAGGGGTTTTCCTCATTTTCGATATTCATCTCCTCATCATCTCGATCTTCCATGGTTCATCGTTTTCCCTTCTTCGATACCTCTCTTTGTCGAACTCCCAACTCGCAGCTCTCGGATCTTCCTTAGTATGTCTCTCTCTCTCTCCTCGTGCACATCTCTCTCTCTCTCTCTCTCTCTCTCAATTGTTTTTCCCTCATGCTCATGGTGGACAAAGGTGAAATTGTTAATGACGAAGAAGAGATGGAGTAACTCACTGGTTAAGGTGAGTTCTAGATTGAAAGTCAAGTTTTGTTGGTTAGATTGTTGTTTTTGTGTCTATGTTGTTACGATGAGGAAAGGGAAATATATTGTTGTTCTGTTGATGTTACGGGTGTGTCGTTGTTGTTGTTCATAAGAGTTTGGAAGTAGATGAGATGCTGATTAATTTGTGAGTGGGTGTTGTTGTAGTGGCTAGAAAGATAAAGGTTGACGATGAAATTGTGAGTGTGTTTAGCCCATATACATTAATTTCTAATGGTTCTATCTGAAACCCTCTAGTCAATATGCAATCTATGCAACCTATATATCTGAGTAGGAAGTTACATATGGCTGAGAGATCAACCTCGCATCCTCTATAACCTGGTCTCGATTCCGAAACATATTCTCGTAAATCACATTAAACACTATTTTCCATTTATTAAAAACATCACAGTGTACATAGTCGTCAATTTCAGTCCATAAACTATATGAAATACATATACTAGCATATCCAGACAATATTGATAAATAAGCAAATCCATACTTACATCGGTTCAGGTTTCGGTTTCTAAACTTCCTAAGTTTCGGTCACTCACGCTTTCCCTGTGTTTCAATACCTATCACAAACCATTTGTGATCAATATAGGTCTATTATCCTATGTTTAGAACCCCTAAGTTAGTCTCAAAGACTTCAGAAAATTCAAAGTAAATTATAGCAGAATTTTTGTTTTCTGGTGTGGGAGCGTGCTCCCGCAATTGGTGGGGCGCGCTCCACCAAATGGGTTAATCCCAATTGATGAAGAGAGCGCGTTCCTTTGCTAGATGCAGTGCGCTCCACCCTGCACTATCTTGATAGTGAACAGGGCAGCAACCACTGTTCGATTACCAAATCATCACAACAACTACAAACACTCTCCTAAATCATCAGGGAGGACCTCTAGTGAGGTAACAACCCATTTCCAATGATCAAACACAACAATTCACAGAGACATCCTCACTAATTATCGAATTCAACTTAAAACTCAAAACCAAACTTACCAAAATGATGATCTCTTATCCAACAGTGGCATGATCTCCTTGAATCACCAGAATTCACTCCTCTAGGTCAATCCTCCAAATCAAACCCTCAGCTGCTTGGCTTCTTTCACTCTCTTGATTGATCGACGAAACAGTGATGATAAGTTCAAGGTTTTTGATTTAAATATATGAATTTTCCTCAAGATGCGCATCACGCTATCTCGAGGCTGATAAAGTGATTGATGTGTTAAAATGAAACCTCTTAAAGTGACATGAATTTTAACACCATCAACAATAACGCTCATTTCTAGACGATCCAAAGATCCATATAATTCAAACTAAACTTATAGTTTTAATATATATATATTTATATATCAACTATGTGTGTATATATATATATATATATATATATATATATATATTTCATGTATTTTCTCGCCAATAAATTCACTGGACATGCCAACAAGTGTTCTCGAGTGTGCACATTCATTTCACGACCTCCTCATCGCACTTGGTGTATCGGCAATTTATCATTTAATTACTTATTTTTTGGTTATAGGCTTGTATTAATTTCTTATTAATCCCACAACCTATAAATTTCACAAACATTCCAAACAAATATCAATCATCACACAAACTCATGCACACGCTAATCGAGGTACGTCAAACTTAACCACGAGTCTAACTCGGGTTAATTAAGATTTTGAATTAACAATAATCACCATCTTAAGGTAACAGGTCGTTAAAGTCTCCTCAATTCAAAGCAATTTATAAGACTTTCGCTCTCAGTTAGCTCCTTATCTCCGTGAAATTGCCATTTCACCTTAAACAAAAGAAACTCTTTGGTTCTCAGCTTCTAATCTTACGATCAAATATCTAAATCTACTGCTCGCCGTAAGAAAAGTCTTCCCAAAGATCAAATTCATTCAAATCAATCTTTGGAGTGAACTGAGTCTCTGTTTTGCGAAGTATAGACACGTGGAAAACATTATGAACTCTAGTTAACCGAGGAGAATATTAGGAACTTTAGTTAACGAGGAGATAACTCTAACCTGTAAGCAACAAGACCAATCATTTTCTGTACTCTTAACGACCTAATATACCTTGTAGCTAGCTTACCTCGCAATCCAAATATGTATAATCCTTTCATAAGTGAGACTTTCATCATAACATAATCATCCCCTTGAAGACTCTAACAACCAATAATGTTTATCAGCGTATCTCTTCTGTTTTAGCTGTGCCATAGTTAAACACTGGCGAATCTGCTGAATTCTCTCTATGTAGTTCTGAATCAACTCACACAGAGAAATGTGTTTCTTCCAATTACTATCAAACTTCAAGACACAAGCTTGACGTATATCCTCTAGCGCCAAAATCAACCACTTAGGAAGCTCATCAGTCTATTAATAGTATACCGTACTGAGGTTAAGAACAGTTTCCAGCAGTCTCTACAATTTACTTTATAGTCTGGACATGAATGTCAGATCTCTAACCAAAGTAACCGACACTGGAACTTCATGCAATCTCAACATCTCATGTACGTACACCTTACATAATTTTTCAAGAGGATCTCTAATGGAAACTGGCAAGAAATGCGCATACTTCGTCAACCTGTTAATTATAACCCATATAACATCGTGTTTACACTAACTCGGAGGTAGATCGAAAAGAAAATCCATCGATATATGTTCTCATTTCCACTCACGAATTGGCAGTGAATGTAATAACCCTCCAGGTTTCTTATACTCAGCCTCAACTTGCTAATATATCGCACATCTCTTTACAAACTCAGCAATATCAGTCTTCATCCTAGGCCGCTAATAAATACGCCTCATATCGTGATACATCTTAGTGTTACTTGAATGAATAGAGTAAAGAGATCTATGAGATTCTCACAGCAACTCCTGCCTCAACTGATCATGAGCTGGAATCTACAATCTATCCCTGAATCGTAATACACCATTATTAGAAGCTAACCAATCAAGGTGATTTATACTAGCCGTTAACCTCTGATGCACTATATAATATTGATCAGATTTCTAACTATCAATCACCCGCTAACTTATCTCCGGTTCAACTCGAATCTTAGCACCGAAAAATAGATTAGTAGTTTTGGAACTAGGTTACTCAGTTGGATGTGTCAGCTAAACTCACATGAACCATCATCATAAATGCTTCCTCAAGAAGTCTAAACTGAAAAGCTTTAACAGTAGCTACATTCTCTATGCATGTTCTTCTCCTACTCAAGGCATCTGCAACCCCATTTGTCTTGCCTAGGTGATACTCTATAAAGAAGTCATAGTTATTGAGAAACTCAAGCCATCTTCACTTCCTCATATATCTTTTCATTTATATGATTTGTAATTGTATACCAACAGTCTGTTAAAACCTTTGTGTAGTTCTAAATTTCTCAGATTCCAACTTGCTTGTATCTTGACTTCTCATCCCACATTAATTGACGACGAAGTTAAGCATACAGCTTTTTATGGGAAACACCTAAACATTTATAGTTTGACAATGTCAATACTAGAGAACTCATACAGCAAACTATTTCTTTAAGTAAATATCACCTTCCAAATCACAAACTTTAAAATTATATTCTCTGGATCTAAGATTAGCTGCAGATATATTATGTTAAGATTGAGAAAGGTCCCTTCCAGTTATTATACATATTTTCCCCACTGGGAAGCAAACTTTTAGTTCCTCACCGGAATATTAATCATGGTATTACATCTAACACTAATTGTATAAGAGTTAGTCTACCTCCCTTTGAAAGGTGTGCTCGTTTCCAATCTGAAAGCCTTGATGATATTTTGCACAGCACCGGCTCCCAAAAAACATTTGGCCCGTGGGTTCCCCTCGAGAGATAAACCAAGGTACGTAATGGGCCGTGAACCTGCCTTGACTCCAAAATCTGCTACTAGACTTGTCACTTTATGGTTGTCTACGTTGATGCCTAATATCACGCATTTACTCCGATTTAGCTTAAGACCTGAAATAAGACAAAAACCTTTGACAATATTCAAAATGTTAGATAAAGAATGTGAGTCCTTTTGCATGAGTCATCCGCGAATTTAAGTGGGAGATGTGGCACTTGGTTCAAACTCCTTGCCTTGTGAATCATTCAGCCTAACACGTCTGCCACTAATATGAAGAGGAACGGGGATAGTGGATCCCCTTGTCGGATTCCTCGGGAGGCGTAGAACTTTTATCGGTTCCTTCCATTTATTATCACTAAAAAAGATACAGAACTGAGGCACCCCTTATCCATTTTTGCCATTTTGTACCGAAGCCCTTTTGTATTAGAACATAGTCCAAAAAGGCCCACTCCACATGATCGTAAGCCTTTTCGAAGTCCAATTTAAGTATAAATCCTTTTTTTTCTTTCGTCTGGTCTCTTCCACCACCTCATTGGCTATGAAAACCAGATCGATAAATTGCCGACCCTAAACAAAAGCCCCCTGCTTTTTGTAATCGTTATTTCCATGAGCCTTCGAAGCCGAGCGGTGAGAACTTTAGTAATCAGCTTATAGAGACAAGTCACCAAACTTATAGGTCTGAACTCCTTTAATCTTCGTGCATGGTGTTTTTTTGGGATTAAGCAAATGATTGTCTCATTGGTCACTTGATTAATGGATTCGGACCTGTACAAGTCTTTAAAAACATTCACCAATTCTTTTTCAGCATCCCCCAATGTTGCTTGATAAATTCCATTGTGAAGCTATCTTTCATCCCAAAATTTCTCTCTCCGATGATATGTGGTCGGACCGTACACGCCTGTGATGAGCCACCATGAAAATGTGTCTTCCTTCACTATCTTGACCGATATTGTAAAGGAGTCACTTTTACTGTTCGCGCGTCCCATGCAATCACAATCCCCTCTCTCAAAAAACTCTACTCTCTAAAGCGAGAACCCCAAACTTCACTCTCTAAAGCGATATGATCCACATTGATCACGATCCCCTGAAACCCCTCCCTTCTGGTGTTGTGTAGTTTACTTTTGAGTCAAGCCTCTATTTTTCCCTGACTAAAGCCTTTTCTTTAGCATTATTAATGAAGTTTGATCCTTCCCCAGCTTCCATGATGATGATTCCACACTGTTCTAGTTTCTGTTGTGTGACACTTTGTGCTATTGTTGGGGGCAGTTCTGATGCTCATGGGTCTAGTTGGGGGATTAGGATCCGTATATTATTTTCCTCTTCTTGATGAGTATGGCTGACTCGTTCCTGGTTGCCCGTTGATCCCCTACTCTCTAGATCTTGTTGGCCGCTGAAGGGGCTGAGTAATAATCCTTCCTCGTCCAATGCTACAAAAATGATCTAACCACTTCAATTTCAATTTCCCTGGTTGCTCGCTGATTACCCTCCAATGGTTCTTCTCTGATCAGTTCATCCTCGTCCGCGATTCCATTAAGGTCAATCCAGTCCTCTTCTGGGTTTCTATCCTCCCCGACGTGATGGCGATGCTACTATTATCGGATTCACTGTTAGACACAGTTTCTTAGATAACCTGTGTGGGCGTATCTCCTAAATTCTCTTCCCGTTCTTGATGAGGATTTAAGGCTTTTGAATGTTGAGAATTTGCATAATAACATGAAAACAATCTATTACAAGTTTGGTTTGGTTTTCACGAATTAGCGATTTATTTGTATGATCATGAATTGAGTTTAGTTTTAGTGTTGATAGAATACAAATTTGGGTTTGATGGGTCGGGCTTGGGGATGAAGAGGTGACGGCGGCCTGAACGCTAGGAGCTGGTAATGGTGAACGCTAGATGGATGCAAATGGGTAGGGTAGGGGATGGGGACCTTATTCTCATACTCATACCCACTAAAAAATTTATCACTCATACCCGTACTCATACCCATATGGGGATAAATTCTCATACCCATCAAATCCCCCTGGGTATGGAGAATCCCCATAGGTAAAAAAATTTACCCATTTCATTCTCCATTGGGGATCCCCGTTGGGATTTTCATGGGGATTTTTGCAAGGATAGGGAATCTTCGTGGGGAAATTTTTTCTCATTCTATTCCCTATTGAGGATCTAAGCGGGAATTCTCAAAAAAGAATTGTAATAAATAAGGTGTCAAATATACATACATAATAATAATATAGTGATACAAAAAAAAAAACAATAATGTCAATAGCACCAAGATCCCCCAAAAAATTAGGATGATTCTATTAAATAAGGTTTTGCAATATTTCTCATTTGATCCTATTTTTTTCAAAGATTCGATCCTAAAATTCCAAAATATAAATATAGTTGCAAACAATTCAAAACAAAACATATATAAATCTCATCAAGATGTTTTTTGTTATATGTATGAGTGTTTTGTTTTAAACTATGTAATATTATATAATATTTATACATAAATATCATATGGTATATATAAAT
The DNA here is from genome assembly GCA_039657325.1 of Stephania cephalantha. Classification (NCBI taxonomy): domain Eukaryota; kingdom Viridiplantae; phylum Streptophyta; class Magnoliopsida; order Ranunculales; family Menispermaceae; genus Stephania; species Stephania cephalantha. Next base: position 4,482,661 of record CM077579.1, read on the forward strand.
AATAAATATCATATGGTGTATAAATTGATATATGGAGATCTCCATGGGTAGATGGGTATTCATGTGGAGATTACCCATGGAGATCTCCGTGGATATATTTTATTACCCATACACATACTCATACCCATACCCATCCCCACCCTCATCTCCATTTAAAATCCTCATACACATACCCGTTAGAGTAAATCCCCATCACCTGTGGTTATTCCCCTACTCATTTGCATCCCTAGGTCCGCAGTTAAGGTGTGACCGAGTTCGACCAGTTCACGTTGATGGAGTCTAGTTTGGTTTGTTTGCCCATGAGAAAATCTCGAATTTCCACGTCGAAATAGGAAATAAATGAGGAAAAATAGGAGCGTGGGTTTTTTTTTACCAAGCGGTTATAAGCCTATGGAATACCAAATGAAACGGTTACATTTATAAAAAAAAAAAAAAAAAAAAAAAAAAAAAAAAAAAAAAAAAAAAAAAAAAAAAAAAAAAAAAAAACTAAATTTTTTATGATTTTTTTCATTTTCTTTGCTATCCAACACACCCTAAATAAGTTTGTTTCCTTTAGGTAAGCTGACTCACTCTCATTAAATTAGCTAAGCCTAACTGGAGAAGGGCCAAAAAACGTTATGACATTGGCGTTTACATATCAAGATCGAAAAAGTCATTTATATGAAAGGGTCCCCCACTATAGATAGATCGCAATACAAGTTGCTTATGTTTTAACACCACTCTTGTACCTTCTTCCATGAAGACAAGGCGCCCTAGTCCATATCTAGCCAGTAACCATATATAGATATGTAGCTGCGTGGCCCCAACTAAAAAACACACATCTTATGAGTTAGAAAGGTAACTGGATCATTATTGAACTTAATAGAATTTTAGAGTGACTCCAACCAAAACCAGTACCTCATGCAGTAGGTGTAATAATATGCAAGTACTTGACAAAATTAAATACTGTCCCGGCTTGGTCCAACCCTCTTTCATCACTCCCATCATTTATATAAACAGTAGCTTTTATGTAAGTATTATTTACAAGTAAAATAGATCAAATAGAGAATTACTTACGGAAGCCTTTCAGTTTAGAGAGAAAAAAGGTGGTGAAAAATAAGGGTCGATTTATTTCTTATGATCAGGTTTGATATCCTCTCACTTACATGTCTCTATGAAATCCAAGAACCTTCATTTGCTTCTATTATAACCTCTCGTGACTCCAGTTGTGACCATGATGGCACACTCACCCTTGTTTTTAACTTTCAAAAAGTGATGTTTTGAGTGTTTCTGATACCCGATTTCTGATAGAGGCAGCGACATACGCAAATCTGCTAAGTCCATCACAACATAGAATATACATTCCATATTATTACATTTTTTCTACGTTTATTAATTTTATGTGTATATTATTTTTCCTAGGCGCAATTAATTGATCGGTTAGACTACTGATACCGTGTCGACACGCATATCGAAAGCGAATACTTAACACCACAAATCTGTAGCGTCAAATAGAATAGAATCACCACCCGTCCGAGATTGAAGTGAAGAAAACCGGGGTTTTGAAAGATCAAGCATTAATGATTGAAGGAGAGCTAGAGGGGTGAAATCATCGAAATCAAGGTGAGAACCTGAACACCTCGGCTTTTCTCTATCTTTTGATACGATTATAGAGGTGTTGGTGATGTTTTGGTGGATGTTGAGTTGTTTAGATCACCCTCGAAAAACCCCGAAAATTTTGTTGTTGGTGTTGTGGTTGTTGTTGGTGTTGTGTGGTTGTTGTTGGTTTGGTGGGGTTGCTAAAAACTCAAAAATCTTCAACAATTTTGTTGTCCGGAACGCGATTAGCTTGGCCCCAATAACGATCACCTAGCGCGCTAATGTTCTTTACGATGAGGAACATATAATCGTCTAAATACAGGAATCGGCGCGGCTAATTCCTTTGAGCCACGTGTATTAGATTTTGTTGTTTTGACTGCTTTATGTTTGTTCGTGACTTAAAACATATCCAAATGACTAAAAATCAACTATAAATGGAAATAAGTTATTTCGGGTGGTAATTTGGGATATCTAGGACTAGGCGAGGCCCGGAATACATGGAGGTTATTGACAGACCAATTTGTGGCTTGAGCGGTGCTTTATTTTGCTTTTTGAATTCACATTCTGTCTTTCATTACTTTATTCTTGGTGTGGTATAATGAATGAGACGTTGAGGCTCTCTCTCAGTGCCATTTCTATGTGTACGTCCACTAGGCCATAACACGTGTGCCATACGGTGAATAGGGCTGCAGAGAGTCATAATGACGGCGCGTGTGGGTGCGTCGTAGGTTCCCATGTCGACCCGCTTTAAACGGATCCAGACATCTTGCCTTACTTGAGCGCTACTTGCCGTGATGATAGTCTATTGGGAGTCCGAAGTATGGCGCTAGTCATTTAGACTCACAGAACACATACTTTGAGCTTTCCTTATTACATATGCATACGATGAAACGGTTGCATGTTTTTATTTAGCATGTTTATTTAATAATTTTTGTTTTAAATTTCGGTATTTACTTTTACGTATTGCTCACTTAATTTCCTTAGGAATACTAACTAAGCACTGGGTCATGTTTGCCTTTTGTGATGGCTTGAGTGCGGATCTAGTACGAGTCGTGGAAAGGGCAGAAGGCTACTTTGGAATACTTGTGATTCGAGACATATAACCGGACATACGTTTGTATACACATATGTTGTTTTATTTTAGGATTTGGGATTGTGGTGTCTATTTATGACTATATATTTTATTGATATTTTGATATATTAGAATTACATGATTGATATACGATGGTGTATGGGTTTTCCACTTTAGGTATCGAGTTATACGCATGACTTTAACGTTTATATATATTGTTTGTCATGTTAAAAGACTTCATTGTGATTGATTTGGGTTTTAAAATGATCTTAATAGATGAACTAGGGATTCAGTAACAATTTAAACAGTTAAATTGTTGTTTTATTGATGTTAATAACGATTGAATGGTGGATGAGATGGCATGTGGGACCTGTTGGCGATGGTATGCCGGTTGTGGGCCCGCATCGACCAAGTGGCGGTCCATTTGGAAAATGGTAAGATTCTGATTTCTTAAAATCGTTTACAAAGCTAGTATCACCTTCATAAGTATGCATGTGTTGTAAGACCATTATAGGCTTGATGGGAGAACTTTTAAAACTCCCGCATTAATATTAATTCTCCTTGAGTTGATAAGCTAAAGGAAACTGAAAAGACTTTAGGTAATTCATAAATTACATAAATTAAGACATAAGTTTGGGACACATAATGGTCTTACAACACATGCATTACACAATACTTATGAAGCTTTAGCAAAGTTCTATGGCATGTTGAGATTAAGATGTAGTTTAGAGGCAAGATAATTTGACTGAAAAACGGGTGTTAATTCTCTAATAATAAAGTGCAATTAGTTAAACCACTGCAACACAAACAAGATTTATGCGCAACTTTTCTGCCCATGAATAAATTTTTTATACTAAAAGTAGACTTTTAGCTACAAAGAAAATAATTTGTTCACTAATTCCAAAATATAAAGGTGAAACTTTTTGTTACATCTTATTTTTATAATAAATATAAAAAATAGCCCTACGAAAATCGTGAATTTATAGCGATAAAGAGATAAATTTCGCTACGAATCAATAAAAGCGATGGCTTTAGTAATAAAGTTTTGTAATCGAATATTTGCTACAACTTATTTTCGTAGCTAATCATGTAATTAGCTGCGAAAACGATGTTGTGACAAAAATTAACATATATTTTTTGAGAAAAAAAGTAGAAATTAAATAATAATAAAAACACATATAGCATAACAAAAAAATAAAAGAAAAAAACATATACCTTCAATTAAAGATTTCACTACGAATCAATAAAATCGTGGCTTTAATTAAGAGCCTTGAGTATTGTTTCATTATTTTTAGTCGAGAATTTTTTGTGTTTCATATCGCTTTATAAAAAAAATATGTTTTTCAATTAAATAAAAGGAGTTTTAGAGTTGAATATACGTAGGTTGAATTTGCGTTCTACAAGATTTTATCAATCAAATCTTTGCTTGTAGCTAGCGTTTCAATTGATTTTGTTTCCTCTTTTTCTTTTTGATTTTCTAAACTTAAGTTTTAGAGGTCCCGACTGACATCGCGTCCTTATATAGATAGAGTTGCTTCCATAATGAAACTCAATTACATAGCATTTATTGCGTATTTAATGTGTTTTTGCATTAAATACAATCAATCAATCACCATTACATTGAAATCTCATAGTAATCAGATTGTGAGATATGTAGTATTCATGGCGTGGTATATATTTGAAACTTGGTTGTACGAACCTTTATATATATATATATATAGTCAAATTTTGTTGCATTAATGTTCCTCGTGTCCAAATAGACACAGCATCCATTACATAGTAATAAGTATAGAACAACATTTTCACTAAAAGGGAGCTTGAAATTTGGAGAGCAAACTTTTAACTACTTGAAAAAATCCAATTAACAAGGCAGACTAAAGACAATTGTATAATTAAAAAATACACTATACTCTCCCTCCGCCCATTTTTTATAATTCATCCTACAAATTAAAAACTTTTGTTAAAAAATATAAAGTCGATTTTCGAAATTCTAAAGTAGCTTTTGTACCTCCATACTCATTTTACCTTTAAACGTTAATTGCCATTAAAGATAAAGATAAGAGAGAGTTGAATTGTAGTTCTCATACGACAAAAGAAAAACCCTAGCCGGTTGGCATGGCCCTGTTCAGGGGTGGGTGAAGCTGAATACGGACGGTGCAAGATATGTGACTCGGGAGTAAAAGCAATATCAGTTGGCCTAACTCGAGACGATAAGGACTAATGGATCGATCCGGGGTTTTGTCAGCCATTAGGGGCATGCTCTCCCTTGAGGTTGAACTATGGGGTGTAATGATCGGTCTTTACCAAATAGCGTGGCAAATGGATGTGCCAGGAGTAGAGATTGAAGTGGCGATCTTAGCAAGTACGGATTATGTGGACTTCACGTTCAAATAATTTATGTCGCCAACAAACATCACTCAATAATGATTCAATAATGGTTGTAACAGCTTAGCAATTGCTGAAGCGCTTGCCTTGAACTCTGTGGGCTGTTTCTTTGCCAAACAAAAAAAGCGAGTAATTAACTATGTAATTAAATCACATGCAAAGAATGTAACTCGAATCCATAATTAATATATGCCTTAATATAAATGTGTTTCAGGTAAAATGACTTATATTATTGGCTCTATCTCAGAAGTCTTTGATAAGTTATCAAAATATTATACGTTGAGTTGAGAAAAGACAAGCATGAAATATACAACTCGTACCTTTTTAGAATTTGCCACAAGTATTTAATGCTTGTAGGGCATCCTTTCATCAAAATAGGTAACACCCGTTACAGTAGGGCACATTAATAAGTTGGGACCAATATTCACGTAATGGTCCTAATGTATTCAAGTTGAAGTGACTGAGTGGTGGAACTGGAACATCACAGCACTATTTTCCACGTGGTGCTCTGTTAGAGGAAGTCGTATGTACGTACGTTCTCTGGCACTGGCCACTGAATCCGTACTTCATTTGTAGTGAAAGTTTGAATTTTTCCAATGAATGAGACATGATAACATGAGACCTGACGTGGCCCTATCTCGATGCTGATCCATCAACATCGAGACTCGTGTCATCAGGGCCCTATATGTCCACTCGCAATGAGCCATCAATTGGACACAAATTCATACAGATACAGTGTGTTTCAACTTTAGGATGCGTCTCGATATATATGTGTCGCTACATGAATAAAATTTTTTTGCAACAAACTAATTTCCTACTTTATTGTTGCTAGAAGCAGATTGCAACAAATTTGTAACAGATCATGGCATGTATGTCGGCCCGAACTATTTGTCTTAATCTTAAAATAGCGACGATAATTTGGTCAATTACATCCGCGAATCTCACGACAAACCATCTTGTTGCAATTATGTTGCAAAACTACGCAACAAATTAGCGACAGAATAGTTGGTCTACCACAAATTTAAATGAGACTGACTAATTTGTCTAAATGTGTTGCAAAAATTCTACGAAGCAAATTGGCAATGACATAAAATATGTGGCTAATATTTTAAATAATTATTAAAAAAGAAAAAAATGTAAAATCAATAAAAAAAGTAAAGAAAAAAGAACAGTAAACAATAAAAAAGTGAAAAAAATTAAAGAAATTAAACAGTAAAAATAGGTAAAAATGTTTTTTTATTTATAGAAAGGATACTTGTATACACATGAAAAGAGATTTCAAAAGAATAAGGTAGATGATCTTTT